>CM076576.1:323617411-323983195 GCA_034641835.2 Pinus albicaulis | reverse complement strand
CGAAGGATACCGCGACGTCAGAACTTGGTTGTAATCTCTCTTCGTTTATTATTTAATAGATGATTATGATTATGGTTCCACTCCGTTTTCCATCATGTTAATGCGAGTAACATCCTTTCTGACTGATGTTTAATTACGTATGCTGGTTTCTATGCTTGTATCTGTTCATTTCTTCCATGTCCAGGTGTTCATCCGCGGAGATCGTGGAGGGATTGTGATCTGCCGAGGCTGAGGAACGGGAACGCTTCTTCTTCAGATCGTGGCGTTGGAATCCAGGTAGGCTTCTATCCCAAGTCTTTCATTCGTAGCTAGGAGCTTGCGTCATAACATTGTTTGATAGTTGCTAGACCCCTGCTGGGCTAGTAGGGATCGCCTCTGTCCGCAGAGGGGATTTACCTCCTCAACAATTTGGCGAATCTACTGGGGATTCGTCCGGATTTCACTGTCTCGTTTGTGTTGTCTCGCCTTGATTGTTTTATGCTTTTCCTTGCTTGATGAACCTTCTGGGTTGGATTCTTTCATTGTTTTTTCTCCTTGGTTTGCTTAGCTTGCATTGGTCTGCTTCTGGAGCAGCTTGTTTTTAATTTTCCTTGAGAAACTCGACTAGCGCGGTTTATAACCCGACAGTCGCGCCAATTTGCGCATGTTGCCTTTGTCCAGCCCGCGCCAATTGATTTCTGGCGCCAGTTTCACACTTACAGTCGCGCCACCCCTGTAAGTTTTTTGAGTTTCCTCATTTTTGAGCTCTCTGGATTTGATCAGTGCTTTTCTTCTTGATTTTCCGACTGCTTGAGTGTGTTGGAGTCCTGTTTGACTGGGAATTCACCTCTGTCCTTTGGTTGTTTGCTTTTATCTACCGATTTCACGTTTTAAGCCCTAGGGCATCTAGTGGCTTAGTGTATCGAGCCCTCCTTGGGAGTTTTGGTGTTTTGATGATCCTGTCAACTATCTGATTGATTCTCCGCATCCTCTAAGTAGTTTTTCGTTGTTTTATTGCGACTTTTGGGTGATTTTTCATTCCTTCATTCGAAATTCGTTTGGTCTTGCTTTGGACCTAGATCACACAGTCCATTGGAAGCTTTTGAGTCTTTTCTTTGCTTTGAGAGACTTTGGTCGATTTGGGGATCTGATTGCTTGTGTTGTTGAGTGAAATATGTTTGTTTTGCTCTCTTGAATACCGTTTCTCAAGTTGCTCCATTTGTTTTCAAGTTTGTTTAGTGCATATTAGCTATTAAACATTGAAAATAAAAATAAAAAACAAATCTCTTTTGCTTTTGTTAATTAGTGCAAATTTTGATCTTTTCCATATCGCTAGTGATTAGTGTTTTGAATGAAAAGCTTTCAATTTCATTAGTTGCATTAGAGATCTCATTGTTTGTCTTCCGTTCATTTCGTTTGTATAAAAGCTCTCAACTCTTCTCTAACTAGTTTTCATCGAACGAAATGTTGCACTGTGGCATATAGCTTTGCATTTAGGAGACACTACATACGATAGGGCTTGAAAATTGAAACTTAATTGAAGATCAACTGTAAAATTTATTCAATTAACCTAAGGCAGCATTGGAACTTAACGAAACATATTTAGAAAAGTCTAGGCTAGAGACGTGTTCCGGCGTCGTTAAACCTAGCAGTTGTCGTTCGCCTGTTGGCTTTAGACAGCGCTAGTACGGACTTGCGCTCCCCGTACCGTCGCGTATATAAAGGGAGACCCATATAGGTTTTCAATCCTTTATCCATAGGAAGCCGAGTCTGCCGCCCTATACCCGTGATACACCGAACACAGCATTCGGGGAGACTACCTGCACGTACGGAAAGTCCTTGGTCGATTTCTGTTTCATTTTTGAAACCAAGGTGTATATTGCGGTTCACGGATATTTGGTACACCCTTTGTGCCTAGTTTTTCCTGAGCAGTCATTTGGTCTTTTCTGACTCCCTAAACTTGAAAAGACCGTCAAGCGCTTGTCCTTTCACGCTTGTGTCAACTCTGAAAGAGATAGAGTCATCTTTTTATCGTTTCTCGACTCTTAAAAATATGAAACGGTAGAACTTCTTATTTTCCAATGTGGTAAAATTAATCGCCCACGATTTCACACCTATTTAGACATTGCTTGTTGACCGTTTGATCGTGTGTCTTAACTCGTTTTCAGCCCGTGTGTGGTTTTGAGTTTGATGGCAACTTTTTCAGAGTTTACCAACCAAGGAATCCCCTCCGAAGGGAATCCTGGTCATTTTCCTCCTTTTGGAAATGTTGGTGCTCCTTACATGGCGACGTTGTCCCTTCCTGGGTTAACTGTTGGGTTGCCTGTTTGGTTGTTCTCAACCTCTGTTGTCCCGAATGTCTCCACTACTGTTCAATCAGTTCCTCCACATGAACAACCTCATGTTGATTCCAAGGTGGACCTCTCCCCTTCTTCGCCTGTTTCTACGTCCTCATCTTCTACTTTGCCTGGTGAAAGCCTGGATTCGAGTAACCAGGTGGCTAAAAAGAAGAAGAAGAAGACAAAGAAGAAGAAGTCTGATAAGCGAGAGGCTAAATGTACGGCTACTGCCTCCGAGATATCTCCTCTTGATAAACCTTCCAACCCTCCACGCAAAGTCAAATTCCCTTGCCTGTTGTGCACGGGAGACCATCTTCTTCGAGACTGCCCTGGCATTCCCAAGGTGCTCGAAGTATGGTCCAACGGCCGCCCACCGTTGCCTTTGGCTTCCGGGAGTCGAGTTGGGGGCACGTCTTCAGCTGCTGTTGATAAGAACTCCAAGAAGCAGGGTAAGATCACCAATCCCTGTAAGTTGTGTGAAAGGCACCATGCCATTCACCTTTGTCCTTATATGGATGAAGCCAAGCAAGTCTTGGACAACCCAGCCGGTTCTACACCACGCCTTCCACCTGGTTATAATCGGCTTTCTTTGAATCCTCCGCCAGCTTATCCTACGATTGGTCAAGAGTCATCCTTGGTCGATCCCACTCCCCCAGAAATTCAAATTCACGAATCCGTCCCTGACCAGCCTTTGGTCGTCGGATCGGTTGAACTGGCCCCGTCCACGGTGCACCAGGTCTTTTCTGTCGAGAGTGGACCTCACACCCCCCATGTCCTTCTGATCTCTTCAGATTCTTCAGACTTGGAGAAAGATTCTCCTGTCCCTGTACTTCAAGAGGCTCCTCCTCCGCCTCCCATGGTTGAGGCTTCGGATGATATCCCTCCCGCCTTCGATATGGAGGTTATGGAGGATGCTTCTTCTTCCGTAACATCAGGGGAAGACCTTCGCATGTCGATGGTAGCCCCTCCGAGTAGTTTGGTCGCTTCCTTTGATTGGAGTCGATTCGCAGGATTCCGCCTTCCGTCTTACGTGCCTTTCGAGATCACAGTACAGGCTCTTGGTCTAGTCGTACCCAGCACCATTATAGACGAAGGTGCCTCTGTTAGTATTCTGTCTTCAACTACCTGGCAAGCTTTCAGTTCGCCGCCGCTTACACCTGTTACGCAGAATCTGTTGACTTTCAATAGCAGAACCAGTCAACCGTTGGGGATCCTTCCAAGGTTACCTGTTACTTTGGGAGGTAAAACCGTCCATATGGATGTGATGGTTGTTCCAGGCCCCTTGGATTTCAATCTGCTTTTGGGGCGCGATTACACCTATGCCATGGGAGCATTTGTCTCCTCCCTCTTTCGCGTAATGTGCTTTCCACATGAAGGACGGATTGTGACCATTGATCAGCTTTCGTTCTTTGGTCCTAATATGGCATCTGGTCCGCCATCACCCCCTCCTGGTTTCTATCCACCCGTTGTATCTACTCCACCGCAGGTCAACTATGTGGCTACTTACCCCGTGCCTGTGCTCAGTGATGATGCCGTTGTGCATAATGTGCTGGGGGCATTGGGTCCTGACTTCCGGGATGTTTCCCTTCCATCAGGAGTGGAACTCTTGGAAGCACAGCCTTCTTATTCATTTTGATGTAAGTCGGTTAGAGCACGGTTTCCTCCCTGGGTCAAGCTCTTTAAAAAATGAAACCAGGATCTCGGAGCATAGTTCCTTCATTTGTGTCAAGCTCCTTAAAACATGAAACAAGTTGTTTGAGGACAGTTCTTTTAAGTGTGTCAACCTCGTTAAAATAATGAAACACGAGCATGTTCAATTCGACTTTTTGTTTTGAACCTTCAGTCAATTTTCAATAGACTGAAGCTTGGGGGGCATGCACCTCGAATTGAGACACCATGCTGGGGGGCATGCCCGTCTTCCTCATTTCAAGCATAGTTTGCATACGTGCGTGTGTTCATGTGTGCTTTTAAGCTTGCATAAAAAATAAATGTGTGAGTAGATACATTGTGGGAATACATTTCGCATTGGGTCGTTTGTTATGTAACTGATACATTAGATTACATTTGTATTAGACATCCGCATGACATATAGAAAACATTATCACATGTAAAGGAAGATACATCCAAATATGTGTGTCGAAATGTTTGCACAGTGTGCATCACATAAAACTCAAAAAATATACATAGTCGTCTTAGTACATCCAGAGACGCTATGTCTCTCAAAAAATAGGTGTGGTATAAATCCTAAGGACTAATCCGCATGGTGCTCATGATAGCACGTGACTGCACGCACTAAGCACCTCAAGATTCGGTGGATCCGATTCGGAACTCCCACCGTGTGGCACTGGTATGCCATCGGTACGTCTGCTAGCCGGGCATAATCTGGAATCCCATGGGCAATACCCTCGAGGTTCTGGATCAGCTCCTCTCCTCCGGTGCCCTCTCCCTGGATCTCAGGGGCGAGTTGTGTCCTCCGGGAGATTGGAGACATCTCGGCTAGTCTCTCGAGTCCCACATCTGCATGCATTTATGATTGTGTTAAGACGAATGTGTATTCACAAAAAAAAAAACATATAAACATAAAATCAAAATATGAGGTCTTACCCAGCTCCTCGTCCCAGTCATCTCCTTCTGGTAGTGGGAGGTCTGGGTCCCCAGTAAAGTCAGTTCCCGAATAGGGCCAATCCTCCACGACGATCAGCTGGCACCGTAGCCACCTAAAGAACTCTGGCCTCCAGGACATCTGTTGGCCACCTCCAGATCTGGGCATCAATGCTGCCCAGCGAACCATTCGTGGCTCTCGTGGTATCGGACTCGCCACTGCGGCCCCTTGGCCCTGGAAGATTGGTAAGCGTTCCAGAATGAACGATACCAAGATGGAGCCATAACCGAACTGCTTCAGTTTCCCCTGTTTGCACTTTGTGAGCTGCCTTTTCATGTTGATAGTTACTGCTTCTGCCCAGTTGAACAGTAAGGGACCCATGCATTCTGAGGCCAGCAGGAGTTGGGTCTTCATGGCCTCGTGCGGAGCTTGCGACCCAGCAGCCCGCGTAATGGTATGGAGAACTACTCTCAGTGCTACATCATGGATGGTGTGGATATCCACCTTCTTGCTTCCCGATCCTGTTTGTGCCCCTCGGCACACCCGTTCCATTACTTCTTCCATCTTTTCCCCAGATGGTCTGCTTCCAGTCAGTACAGGGATTGGACCTTAGCGGGACAATCCAGTGATAAAATAAACGTCGGTGACCTCCAGTTCTAACACCTGGTCTCGTAACCTGAACACCTGTTCCTGTTCGTCCCAGATACTGATTAGATACTGGAGGAGCTCGGGCTGAGCTCGTAAACATGGCGTGAGGAAGAACTTTTTCAATCCACAGTTTCTAAGTGCGTTCATGCAAGCTTGGCTTTTCATGGCCTGTTCATCCTCTTCTCCGTGCTCTCGTTCTTTCCATTCGATTGCCATTTTGAGTGATTATCTGCATTCACATGGTCAAAAACCCTTAGTTAGATCTTTGATGAGCCTCAAATTCCATGCAATTTGGTACAAATATCGAAATTTTGGGCGAAATCTTAGGTTTGGCCGCTGGCGCGGCTGTTTCATGAACAGTCATGCCACGTGGCGCGGGCCCTTTGTGGAAAATAGCTCATTGGCGCGGGTCCGTGCCCGAAACCCGCGCCAATGGGCGCAGCCCTAAAATTTTAAGAGTGGCCTCATAGAACTGATTCTTAAGGGAAAATCATTAAAAAATGAATGAAAATGTAGAGCAAGGGAGCGCCTTTTGCCTGTAACAGACGAAAAGCTGAATGGTTGCCTAGATTGGTCGCAATCGTCGACGGAAGTTTCTGCTCCAAATGGACCACTGTTGCTTTCTACCAAGGTAAATAGTAAAAGTAATTTTATTTTTACCAATTTGACATATTTATAACTTTTTCGACGTTAAATGAATTTTAAAAGTTATTTTTATCAAATATTTGCATATGTTATGTCGAAAATGGATTTTACACTTGCTTGGTATGTGCAGCAGCAGGTTTTTGCGACTTAGACGATGGAAACGAGTTGTATTTTATACTTTTTCGGACTCGGTAAATACACGAAAAAGTCACTCTGGAGTCATCTTTCAGCTCTTTTCTGACTCTCTAAACATGAAAAGATTGCCGAGGCCCTTGTCGTTTCGATCTCGTTAAAATGGACACGAATCGACATCCACCCAGTATAATTTTAACCCTTTTTCGGGCTGGGATGGATTGATTACGAAAAGAACCTTTTAACTTCATGGCAGTACAGAGTTTTCACGGATGTTATTTTACTGCCTTTGCCAGGATCACAAGGGGACTATTTTACGAAAGGACTTGTAGAGTTTTCTTTTATTTAATCTTTCAACTCCTCTAAATATGAAAAAGCTGTAGAGGTTAAAACTTTATGGAACTCGTTAAACCCTGATGACATTGGATTCGGTCGAAATGACGTTCTCCGAGTTTCTCCTTCCTAGGACTCGTTAAATGCACTAGGATGGATTCGCCCGAAGGGCGGACTTATATTACAAGCATATGCTATCCCCTTCAAGCTTGTTATCAAAAATAATTGGGGTACTCGCCAGAAATGGTGGGGGAAAAATGGAACCATCGTCGTTGTCGTCGGCGGTATGTCGCTCTTGAACATGGCACTTGTCTGCATTCGTGTCGGGTTGGGGACATCTCATCTCGTTGCTTCACTTTGCCTCCATGGGTTTGGGTAATCTCTTTTGACCTCTCATCTGTTCATTGCCTCGTCACCATGACCTCTGATCCGTTGATGTCAAATACTGCCAAGTCCACTGTCGTGCCGTTTATATGTTCAAGAGAAGTTGGCCTCTGCAAATATCAACCTTCCTCTGATTCTCATACGATTCTGATTCACAACTAAAACATCATGTTCCTCTGTCTCGTGTCGATGATGTGGGAATCGTTATGGCCCACCTTCGATCAAGGTCACTTCCTGTCGACATCAACTCATTATCCGGGAAGTTGGTCTAGAGACTCCTTATGGTACCTTGGAGCCTGCATGCCTCAATGGCAAGTTCGTCGCATTCGACGAGAGGTTTACATCATTGGCCTCCGATCGAATGATTCTGCGGGTGTTCGACGTCAGTTCATTTATTCGCACGCCATAGATTGTACCTGTAGTACCTTGAGGACCATTGTCATTATTGGTGGTTTCTCTCGCGTCGGTTAACAGCTTTCATCATTGGGTACATTAATCGGTGATGTTCCTCATTGACTTATTCATATTCACATCTCACGAACTTGTACTTTATTTAGGTGAGATAGACGCAAGACCCTGGATTGTGTCATTGTAATCAGTGAATTGTGATTCTATCATTGTACATTCTCTTGATTGGATGGTTGCGACCATACTTGAGTTCTATTTGTTTTGATCTTAGTTGGATAAGTACACGCCCATACCTAGATCAGATTATATAGCAAGTTGGATGAACACGTCCATACTCCATGTCGTTCATGTACTTGGGAATGGTGTATCTTTACGCACGGGTTTTCGACGGCGCAGGCCTTAGTTGAAGCCTCTTCCTGTAAAGCATCCCACCCTCTCTCTCGGAACTCATATGCAAGGAGCATGTT
This sequence comes from Pinus albicaulis, assembly GCA_034641835.2. Taxonomy (NCBI): domain Eukaryota; kingdom Viridiplantae; phylum Streptophyta; class Pinopsida; order Pinales; family Pinaceae; genus Pinus; species Pinus albicaulis. Next base: position 323,975,258 of record CM076576.1, on the reverse strand, counting down.
ACACGATGTTGTCACCCATTCCCTACCATTCAAGTCCGCCCCAATGGAGGACCCATTTTGGGACCTGTGAACATTTTCATGCCTTGAAAACTCCATCAATGCATTCCTCTAAGCATGAGCCTCATTTTCCCTTGAGACATCTCCTTGCAAAAGTCATGAAAAACATCCCTTTTTGGCATTGGCGCGGGTAGGCAGTTCATTGCTCGCGCCAATGGGAAAAATTATGCAAAGAGGTCGTGCCAACTGGCGCTCTGTCATAGAGCAGTAGTCGCGCCACCCAAATTAGGGACTGTTTTTTAAATAAAGATGGCGGAAGTTGAGTTCCAACAAACTCACAAACCATTGACTATCTTGAGTTGGCAGGTTTGGCTGCAGGAGTTCTATGGAAGGGAAGTAGTTTTGCCACCTCCCATGGAACCTTCCTTGTTGATAGGGCCAATCCCATAATAATAGGGATCCCAACTCCCTCCTTCCCCATCTATAAAAGCCTGCTCAAATCCATGGCAAGCTAATCTTGAAGTGCCTAAGCTCTGAATCTCCATATTCCCAAGAGCCTTTGTGTTGTAAAGAATCCCCTCTTTCCCTTAAGGCTGACTCAAGTAAGGAGACCATTGTCACGAGACTCCGGAGAGGTTTTCCCTTTCCTTGGCGAGCTTTGCGAGACGTGGACGAATGGAGACCCATCTGAAGGAGACCGCGACGTCAGAACTTGGTTGTAATCTCTCTTCGTTTATTATTTAATAGATGATTATGATTATGGTTCCACTCCATTTTCCATCATGTTAATCCGAGTAACGTCCTTTCTGACTGATGTTTAGTTACGTATGCTGGTTTCTATGCTTGTATCTGTTCGTTTCTTCCATGTGCAGGTGTTCATCCGCGGAGATCGTGGAGGGATTGTGATCTGCCGAGGCTGAGGAACGGGAACGCTTCTTCTTCAGATCGTGGCGTTGGAATCCAGGTAGGCTTCTATCCCAAGTCTTTCATTCGTAGCTAGGAGCTTGCGTCATAACATTGTTTGATTGTTGCTAGACCCCTGCTGCGCTAGTAGGGATCTCCTCTGTCCGCAGAGGGGATTTACCTCCTCAACAACCACCTTGGTGGAACGCATGAGGATATAATGACACAATTTTTGGACCGAGAACACGACAGCTAGTGCTAATTTTTCTTCATGTGAGTAGGACACAGGTGGACTGGCAAGGTTCTTACTGACATAATAGATCACATGTTCAGCACCGTTATCATCCTCCTAGATAAGGACACTAGCAACCGAATATGTGGAAGCAGAGATGTATAGATTGAAATCTCGGTCAAAGTCAAGGGGAAGGATCAAGGGAGAAAATGTGAGGGCATGTTTGAGGGCATCAAAAGACTCTTGAGCGTATTTATCCCAGACAAAAGGGGTGTGAGATCGAAGAAGTCTAAGGAAGCCATGTGCGGTAGTGGCGTAGTCAGGAACGAATCGGCGAAGAAAATTAGCTTTGCCTTGGAGACTTTGTAGTTGGCGTAAGGTACGAGGCAGAGGAAGTTCAATAATGGCTTGAACCTTTAAAGGGTCGAGAGTTATCCCATCTTTAGACACGATGAAGCCGAGGAGACGACCGACGGGAACACAGAAGACACATTTCAAAGGGTTTAGGCGAATGTTATACTTGCGGCATCGGAGGAAAATGGTACGCAAGTCATGAAGGTGTCGCGCCCGATGTTTAGAACGTGCAGTAAGGTCGTCTAAATAGGCAAGGATAATATGGGTTAAGTCATGGAAGCAATAATACATGGCTCGTTGAAAGGTGGCACCAGCGTTTTTAAGGCCAAATGGCATGACTCGGTATGCGAAAGTGCCCCACGGACTAATGAACGCAGTTTTAAGTTGATCAGCACGACGGCTAACAATTTGGTTTTATCTGGAGAAGCCATCCATAAAGGAGGGAATCTCATGCCCCGCACACTCATCGATGATTTGGCCAATAAATGGTGTGGGGAAGTTGTCTTTTGATGCCCCCCTGCGAGCTTTGCTATTTTTACTCGAAGCGGTTGTAACAGGAGGCGGTGCTTGTTGAGGTGACTGAGGTACCAGCGTAACAAGAGAAGTGGTGGGGATTGGTTGAACCGGGGTCAAAGTAATATATGGTTTAGGTTGACCCATCGGAGTGGTGGCGGGAGGGTCAAGATACCAGACGGGTATACCCAAGGTCAAGTTGGGGAGGGATAGGGTGGCCAAGGTAGGGACTGAATATGCGCCGGGAGGGGGAGCGAGGAAAGGGATCTGTCCAGCATGGAAATGGCCAGGAGGAATGGTGCCAAGGGGGTTGAATTCAAGTGAAGTCGACCCATGAGGATTGGTGGTAGAAGCAGATTCAGAAGGAAGAAGGGTGGCTAACGGGGCGAAGGGCTAGGAGCTGGTTGAGGTTGCTGACTAGCCAAAGTGGGCTCTGTCAGGTTAGCCCATGACGATTGCATCATACAAACGTTCGCCAAGTTAGGATCAGAGATGGGAGGGGAGTTGAAAAAGGTGTCGAGCAAGGAGGAGTCTTTGTAGACGCCGGGGGAGACACTGGTCAAAGAATCAACAGATTTCTTGTTGGTGATAGTAGAGATGGTGGACTCAGGGGGGGTCTGAGATTTTGGTTCATGGTAAGTCAATTGGTCAATGGTGACGATATTGCCATTATGAGGGAAGAACATCTTGCGGTGGACTGTGGATGGGACAAAATACATCACATAGGTGTAACTACACCCCAAAAGGATGTTGTAGTCAAGAGGGGCGTCGATAACTTCGACGTCGACACAAACAGTCTTGCCGGCAAGGGTGATAGGACAGTTATGGAATAGGCCAATGGGCTGGGAGGCATGGCCATCCCATGCACAAAGGGTGATGGTGGAAGGGGCCAGTTCAGGGGATCCGAGTTGTTTCAAAACCGAAGTAGACATTACGCAGGTAGATGCCCCCTCATCAATAATGCACCGAGCAACATTAGCGTTTCGGATTGTGACTGGGATTTGGAAAGCAACCGAAGGAGGGAGAGGGGGATGGTCTAACTAACGGGTGTCGAAAATAATCAATTGGTCATCAGCAGGATCTACAGCGCCTACGGAAGATAGTAGAGCTTGAATATATTCTGTTGTAGGAATTTGATGATCAGGATGTATTACAATAGCAGAGCTTTCAGCTTCTGTTGATCTAAGTCTACGGCTACTGTGTGGTACCAAAGCCCGAAGCCCTTCTAGATGACCTGGTGTAAATTCAGGGGGTTTCCCTTGTATTCTCCGGGATTGTCTCGGCAATTCCGCCACGATGAAAAATTATCTAATCACACGCAAACAAAGAAAAATTTCAATGAAAACACCTAGAGTCTCTAAGAAACAAACAATTGAATCACTCGCTTAAAAAATCTAAGAGTTCAAACCACACACAAACAAGTAACTTTCCGTACTAAAATCACTAGTTGGTGATGAAATCCAACTTAGTAGAGTTTTATCACGAAAAGGGCGGTTGGAACAATTACCCCGACAACCTGCTTAATGAAACAGACTGGCACAAGTTTCTTCACATAACCATCTCGAGTGAAGAGAACCCCCCAGAGAGTCCAAGTGAGTCTAGTCGATGTCTGTTCCAGGTACAGTGGGATCTTCCCTCCACCGTCACCTTAGGAAAGAATCCTAAAGATTATGGCCTCTAAGGTTACCAACTGAAACAAATATACCTGGGGGAACAGTCTACGATCCGACACACACGCAAGGGCAAAGTAACAAAGCTCAATCCCCTTGAAGGCTCCTTGAACAGAATCCAAGGTTTACCGACAAGTGACCCCTGGCTCCTCGACAATGGTCTATCCGAGGTTTACCGTTTTTAATACGTGTATATCTTCTATCGTTCCCAATGAGGAAGGATTGATTACCCCACTGTTTCAGATATGATCTCGTGCTTAACTCCTTTAAGAGGAGCTTCCCAGAGCATACATGCAACAACTGGAATTCTTCCTACCGCAAGATATATCTACTTGTTTGTTTTATCTACCTTGGAGAGTTAATTACTCCCTACTCCAAGATACTAGCCTAAGCTATGTTGGTGATGAGAGCCCTAGAAATAAAAAAGATTACTAGATGAATTTTATTTAAGCGTTACTTTTAAGAGCTGTTTCTTAAGTCAAATGGGCGCGGAAATGAAACTTTGAATGATGTGAAGACTTGACTTCCAAAAACACTAAAATGCACCTATGATGATATTCAATTCTTTTTTCTCTCAATGAATTTTCTATCTAAAGAAGAGTTAGAGAATGCAACTTTCAAATTTCTTCTTCAAACATGAAAACTAAGTGAAAGAAATATTTTGTCTTTTCGTTAAACTATCAAAGCTCACAAGAAAAACTATTTTCTTTTCCAAACAAGAAACTACACAACAATTCTCTTTCGAAAGAAATCTACAAAAATTAAAACTATTCAAAACTACAAAGACTAATCTTAAGAACTAATCTAAATTGAGTAAAAGCTTTTTAGAGTTTTTTTTATGAATGTTTCTCTTAGTTGTTCAGCAAACTAAGAATCTATCAAACAGATCAAAAACACTCAAAATATGTTTTTTCAAAACACTCAAAGAATAAATGAAATTCAAAACTTTAAAGCAAGTTCTTTTCGAAGATTTGCAAAGAAATAAAAAAGACTTAATTTCTCAAACTAGGATGTTTTCACAATGAGGTCGGATTCAAGAGACAAAAAGAGATCTTATGTGATCTGAGATTCTGCAAATTGTCAAAAAATTTGAATCACTACAAAGACCAAACAGGAAAAATAATCCAATCGGAAAAATCTCCTAGAAAATCATTCAAAACACTAACACTGTTGGAGTTCATAAACAATGAATTCTTGATAGACACAATAACCAGTCTGGGCAGAAACCAAAGATCTAAAAATTAACCAGAAAAAGAAACCTAGAAAATTTTCAAAATTTTTACAGGGTCCGCATGTAAGCAGTGTTTACAGGTGCGGTCCCGCACTGTATTCTATAAAGAACGTGCGAAACTGCCCGCACTGTAACAGCTATGCAGAGTGCGGTCCTAGCAAAAATGATAGAAAAATTCAAAACACTTCTAAATTTTCAAAAACAGAAAAAATTTAAAACACCCAGACAGATGTGAATCAATCAAAAACCAGAAAAAGAAACCTTTTCTCAAGTCAAAAATGAAAGAGAACCAAGAACAAACAAGTTCTTCCCCAGCGGAGTCGCCATTTTGTTGTGTAGATTAATCCGTCTTGCGGACAAGACCGATCTCTCTAGTACAAAAGGTAACTAGCAACAAACAGCCAATTATACTAATCTCTCTCTAAGCATATGCAATTTATAAAAACACTATACGGGTGCAAGGCCTACCTTATATCCAACGCTTTGCTTGCTTACTTGATTTTGTTGAAGTCCTTCCCGTGCACTGAAAGAACGTCCTTTGTATATCTGCAATCACAAACAAGGAAAAAGATTAAGCAGCACCTGTATAGACATTATCATAAATCATACTTATCATAATGATCAAGGAATTTATGAAATAAACCACAAATTGACAATTTAATGAGAGAAATGAGTATATTTGTATTAACTTTAAAGATAGAAAACCTTTACAACCTGTGCCTTGATGTTGTGCAGGTCCTCCCGGGGTCCGAAGCAGGAATCTCCTTTACTCTAACAAGCATTGCACTCTTTGAACTAAGACAAATGAGGATGAGTGATTTAACCTCACAGAAAGTCTTAAGTTACTCAAGTCTAAATCTCAACAGCATTTAACTTCAAATCTCATAAGCTTCAACTCCCTTTGAGGCTACCCAAGGCCTCTTTTTATAGTGAAAGAGAGGAGGTTTCTAGTTCCAAATATGAAGGGACAGAATCCTCCTTCAAAGGGATAAGCTCCTTACATCAAGGGGTTAGCTCCATTAAGAGAGGGATGCATGAACCAGCTTCAAAGCGTATCCATTCCGAAAATTCCCGTCTAGAATCTTCTAGAATTCACCTGGAATTCACTTTTTATCTTCATTTTTCGCCTTTTTATGTTTTACAGAGGTCCGCACCTATTACACAAAGAACGTGCGGTATGGTTCCGCATGCAGGCTGAGATTTAGGTGCGGGACCGCAGGGAATGCATAGAGAAAGTGCGATACCAATTCTTAGGGGATTTTAGGGATTTTCTTCTGATTTTGAAGCTTGATATGAGGAGTTGGTATATTGGACTTGCAAAAGGAGGAAGTATGAGTAATAATGAGCTCATACAGTCAGCAGAATGTCAAGGTGACAGTTTTCAGTGTAACAAATTGCCCCCTAAAGTGCAAAGTCTGGAATAGATGAAGCTGTAGTCTGTCATATATGAAGAGTGCAGTACTTTATCATTTCAAAGATCATCTTGTGGACACCCCAGTCGGTACCTGTAAAAACATTCAATGCAAAATATATACATGTATATGTCATCACTGAGGTAGGCATTCCCATACTCAGATAAAAACTAACTATAAACTAACTGAAATCGTTCTGATACAGGAATGATTTTGAATACATCATAGTACAGATATATGTAGACATAGTATGGACACAGCCATCTGTTTATCAATAGTCCACTGTATAGATGACAACAAAATTCCTCGCAGCTTGGATGGTGGAAACTAGATCCAGGGTCTTGATTTCCGCATCTCGAACCAGTACGATTCTATCCATGTGAATGAATGTATCGAAGTCGAACATGGTAGAAACCACTTGATTACCAGTCAATGATGTGAACTGTTAACAAGTGTGAGAGAAACCACCAGTAATGTCAATGGCTCTCAAAGTACTTAGTACAATCCATGAAATGTGAATGAATGAGCTGAAGTCGAACATGTCATGGAGTCATTCGATCGAAGGTCATTAATGTAACCTGTCGTCGAAAGCGAGAAACCTGCCATTGAGGCATGCAGATTTCAAGGTACTGACGATTTCTGGATCAACTTCCTAGATAATGTGCCGATGTCGATAGAAAGCGATCTGTCGTAGGCAAGCCCACAACACGAAATCATAGATCAAGTTTTGAAAATATGTTGGCAAGGACTGACTCAGGGATGGTCAATGATGGATGACAGATATTTTGCAGATGAATGGTTTTGTTTGAACTGTTTTCTTGGACACATAACGACACTGCAGATGGCTTGGTGACAATTGACTCAAAGCTAATACCCAGAAACCGGCTGAAAATTTTCAATGTGGTTTGATTAACTGTTAAGCAAAGGATTTCCCAACCCAGGTGAATATAAGTGTCGTGTCCAAGAGTGGTCGACCGAGTTTTCGGACAATTTTAAAATACAACAAACATGCTCATTTTTCTCTCTTTTCCCCCACCATTTCTGGCAAGTACCTCTTTATTTTTGACAAGCTTGAGGAGGATAACATTTGCTTGGTTATAAGCTCATCCTTCGGATGAGTCCAACTTAGTTTAAAATTCGAACCCTAAGAAGGAGCGGTTCGTTCCTGTTAAAAATTAAACAGGTCCTTTACTGTTAAGTTTTAACGAGTCCAGTATAGGAGAAACTCGGTGTTTTTCAGTTTTAGGGAGTCAGAAGAAAAACTTAAGAAAACTCCATGGGTGTTCTTTTTCGTAAATTTAGTCTCTCAAGCCCGAAAAAGGATAAAATAATGCGGGAGAGAACTCTATTGACCGTATTTAGTCAACGTATACCTTTTTTCGTAAATAGTCCATTTCAGTCCGTAAAAGGGGTAAACTTATACTGAAGGGACGACTGTTCATTTACTTTAACGAGTTCGAATAGTCAAGTACTCGGCAATCTTTTCATATTTAGAGAGTCTGAAAAGAGCTTAAAGAGGACTCCAAGGTTTCGCTTTTTTGTAAAATTTTTTGAAAGAGTCCGAAAAAGTGATAAAAGTATGCTCTTTGTTGAAAAATGATCATTTCACCTGAAAAATCCTGTTTCTGCACAAAAACTCAAAACATTACACATACCTGTTTAAGATAAATAAAAATGCTTTCAAAAATATCCCTTTCAAAGTGAAAAATAAATAAATTTACAATTCATTCATTCGAAAAAACTTATAAAAAGGACTTTTTCTATTTCATTTTTACCGTTCAGTTGCAGAGTGAAAAGTAAAAAGCTTTTGGATAAAAAGTTCCCGTGAAGATTCTGGAAAATTCAACCGTTGGAATCGAAAATCGTCAGCCCCAGGTAATCCACGACCTCCTTATCTTGTTTTTCATCCGTTTAAAATTCGTTTTTAGGCTTTAGTTTGATTTTTTAGGGCAAAAATTGGTCAAAAAATGCGCCCGCGGGGTCCGCAGGCGGGACACAGGTTACCTGCGGACCCCAATTTTTTCTGAACGGGAAAAAATCGAGGGTACCGCACCCGGCACACACCTCACGTGCGGAGCTACGCTCTGTTTACAAAGAGCGGGTGCGGTACCCGCGCGGTTAAATTTAAAGCACGGTTTTCTCAAATTTCTGCCAAAATTTTTCAAATGAAATCATTCTAAAATGCCTTATTTTGTGTTGCAGGATTAACAAGATGCTTATTTGGCAAGAAAGGGAACATTAGGAAGTGGATGAAGCTGTAATACTCCATTTGCCCACACAAAGGGCGTTAAAAGCATGCTGCTTATACAAATTCTGGGCCATCTCTGGCATGAGGGCACAAGTGGAACTCTTAACATGGTTGGTAGACAGATGGCATGTGGAGGACCAGTGTTTCTTTATTGGTGGCCACCGGCTCGAAATTGAGCTGGAGGATATATACTTTTTGACTGGTTTGTCCAAGAGAGGCGAACATGTATCTTTGTTTGGGACTAGGCCAGGTGGCCAGACTGTCGCTAGTCTTCAACTTGAATTTTGCAATGATCAGGCAGATCCTCGGGACAAACGGATTGACATAAAACATATCATCCGTCCTGAACTGAAATTTATAGCATTCACTATTACCAAACTATGTGGGAGCGCCGCGCTTCATGTAGCTACTGGTTCTCAAATGCGCATCGTTGTGGACTGTTTTTGCGGCACCATCTTCAACTGGTGCGAAGCTGTGTTGGCCAATATAAAAGGCCAACTTACCAGAGCAAAAACCGGGAAACTAAAAAACTTTGGATATGGTTCCATTGTCGTTTCTTTTGCTTTGGAGAGGATTCCTCAGTTAGCTCCACAGAGTATTTCAGTTGATGCCGGTCGACCTCGAGAACCAAGAATGGTCCGCTGGTCCGCGCTGATGGCTCGTCATGCTATCGAGGGCACTGAGATTGTACGATTCCCTGTTTCATATTTTCATTGGCTGGATCGCCAAATTTTTACGATAGAGGATTTTCCGTATGCAGGGATAGATTTCCGCAGAGATAGAGAGATGTCTCTCCCTGCAGGGGAACAGTGGGACGATTCAGGTAAAACATTTTTCAACGTTTGCTAAATTCTAATTTTTTAGTTTTTTATCGTCTTAGAAAACTAATAACCAAAATTTTTTTGAATACAGATGTGGGTCCACAACGACCAGCTCATCTCCAACCTTTCGAGAGGAGACAACCAGTTGCGCCCGCACCAGCCCCAGCAGACCAATCAGTAGAAATTTTGACTGATTTGGAACATCATCTAGAACACGTGACTCTAGATATACCAGAGACGAGCATAGATGACATCCCTCTCAGGCTACAAAGATATGTGATTGGAGTCCCAGGACCTTTCAGGAGGTTCCTATGCAGGGTGGCTCGAGCAGTTTTTTCCTATCGAGATCATCATCAGTGATGAGATGATCATGTAGACTCATTTTTGTACTTTTGTGTTATCATTTTTGCCGATCATAAGGTGTTTCCAACCTATGATCGAAGACGATGTATATTTTTTGAACACACTCCTATGATATATATATCACTATTTTGACGGCTATCTGCGTACATGAATGAATGTTTTTTGTTTTACTGCTTTTAATTATTGAAAATGTCTATTTATCATACTAGAAGCAATTGAATCTGCTAATGTATTTAAATGTCTTGGAATATGCTGATATTCAATGTAATCAAATTCACGTTCCAAGAGACGAACTCTTAAAAATAACCGTAATAACACCGTATTTCTAATGGTATAAACCCTGTTAAGATGTAATACAACAAGTTCAGAATCCAACCTTACAATCAAACTCCGAATTCCAAATGATATGGACTCAGATAATAACTCAATCACTACACTATACTCGGCAATGTTATTTGTTGTTTGACCAAGGCTTACCCCATGCATGGATACTAACTCGTCAGAGGGTGAATAGATAACCCAAGCTGCGGAAGAAATATTCCATGTACTACGACAAGCACCATCAGCAAAACCAATGTAGGTTTGAAGAGACGTCGACATCTGCAATATCAAGAGTAAAACTCAGATAAGCAGTCATAGTGACAAAAACACACTTCTAAACTAGGCACACTTTTCTAATCTAAAACACACCAGTAGTTAAGAAAATCTAAACTAACAAAAATCTCCACACCTTGTTTAAGCATAATATCTCTTTAGATAAAGCCCATTTCTGGGTTTATCCAAAGGGACACCGTCAAAATCTACTAACTCATAGGCCCCTTTTGCTAACTTTCGTTTCACAATGTAAGGACCATGCCACATAGGCACGAATTTTCCAGCTCCTAGCTTGTCGTTAGCTTGATCATAAAGTAAAACTAGGTCTCCTTCTGAAAAATTTCGAGGGGTCACATTTCTATCATACCGAGCTTTTATCCTTTTAACATGAGCCTCGTTTGCTATTGCAGCACTTCGCCGATTCTCATCTAATTGGGCCAAGTACAAGAAACGTTTTTCCTCTTCAGACGTAGCTGGAAGTAATTCTATGGCTAATTTTAATGACGGTATTTCGCATTCAGTTGGTAGCACAGCTTCTAAACCGTAAACTAGTTGAAAAGGAGTGAAACCCGTTGATGTTTTGACTGAGGTTCGATATGCCCAAAGCGCTGAAAATAACATGGAATGCCAATTCGTCTTGTGAATACCAATGATTCGTTTAATCATGGTGACTAAAACTTTATTAATGGCTTCAACCAGACCATTTGCTTGTGGATAGTACGGAGTGGAATTATCGTGGCGTAGGCCAAGTTGTTCTGTTAGTTCAGTCATCATGATGTTCCGAAAATGACTTCCATGATCTGTAATAATAGCTTGAGGAACACCAAACCTAGCAATTATGTGATTGAACACGAATGTTGCAGCATTCTTGCCGTCAGCTGAATATGTAGGCATCGCCTCAGCCCATTTCGTAAAATAATCTACTGCGAGAATAATATAGGCATGCCCCCCGGCCGAGTGAGGGTTACATGTGATAAAATCGATACCCCATTTTGCAAATGGACCAACAACAATTATAGGGTGAAGAGGAGCGGGTGGCGCGCGCATTTTTCTATCAAAAATTTGACAGTTGTGGCATTTCCGAACCGCATAAATGCAATCTTTAAATAATGTTGGCCAGAAATAACCTGTACGCAATATCTTTTGGGCAGTGGCATACCCAGACATATGACCGCCACATGCTCCAGAATGACAGTCATTGAGTACCTTTTCAGCTTCTTCATGAGTTAAACAATGTCGGAAAACAGAATCCGCTCCTCGTCGATAAAGAGTATCACCAATGATATTATATTGTTGGGATTGGAAGCGTATTTTCCGTCGCTGAGTTCGTGAAATTTCAGGCCGAAAATATTGGGTTTGGAGATATACAATAATATCCCCATACCATGGATCAAGCGTACTGATAAGAAACAAAGATTCGTCCACAATGGACTCTTCTGCCACTGTTTCAATATCAGTAGAGGGAAAATCACACATTAGTTCCGCAAAAACCAAAGACTTCTTTGCCTTGGATTTCTCAAATTCCAAGTCAAATTCTTGTAGGATAACTATCCATTTAGAATACTTGCCCCCTAGCAATTGTCGGGTCAAAATATACATCATAGGGTTGCAATCAGAAATTACCGTGGTTTTACGTAACAATATGTAATGTCGAAAACGTTGGACAGCTTGAACAGCTGCCAAGGCCAATTTCTCCACATGTGTGTATTTGATTTCAGTCGGATTCAAATTTCGACTAAGATAATAAATCACATGTTCGTTGTGAGATTCATCTTCCCGAACTAGTACCATCCCAATAGTGGAATGAGAAGCAGCGAGATACAGAAAGTAATCCTGGTTGTAGTTGGGAGGATGCAATAACGGTGCATGGGTCAACGCGTGTTTAAGTGCATCAAAAGATCGATCAGCGACCTCGTCCCAAAAGAACGGAATGTCCTGTTTCAACAACCGGGTAAAACCCTTTGCAAGCTCGGCATAATTCTGAATAAATCTACGTAAAAAGTTTGCTTTCCCCTGCAAACTCTGGAGTTGGCGCAATGTCGAAGGAGGAGGCAATTTAACAATAGCTTCGACCTTCGAAGGATCAACACGAATGCCTGATTTCGAGACAACAAATCCCAGTAAACGACCCGATTCTACGCAGAAAACACATTTATGCGGATTCAACCTTATTCGATAATGCCGACATCTCATAAAAATTGCTCGTAAATGAGTGGGATGATCGGCCCTATGTAATGAATGAGCAGGTAAATCATCAAGATATGGTTGAACAATGTGCTTAATGTCATGAAACGCATAAGACATAGCCCGTTGAAAAGTTGCTCCAGCGTTCTTAAGTCCAAAAGGTAGTTTACAATAGGAAAACGTTCCCCATGGACAAATGAAAGCTGTTTTAGGTTGATCTGCAGGGAGTATGTTTATTTGATTGTAGCCTGAAAAGCCATCCATGAAGGAAAACAATTCACTGCTAGCACAATCGTCAATTATCTGATCGATATAGGGAGTTGGATAATTGTCTTTTGGACACGCTCGATTAATATCCCTATAATCGATACATACTCTTATTGTTCCTTGTTTTTTAGTCACAGGAACAATATTCGATACCCAATCCGTTAAGGGAATTGGATAAATAAATCCTGCGCGAAGTAATTTTTCAACTTCATTTTTTATAGCAGCAGCTTTTCTAGGATGTATTTGACGTAATCGTTGACGAACAGGTTTAGCATCCGAGTAAGTCTTAATTTCATGTACTACGATCGATGGATCAATTCCTGGCATTTCTTCGTAAGACCAGGCAAACACGTCACGGAATTCTTGAAATAGGGCTTTATAAGTCTGAATTTCTTCGTCTGAACAACAAGTACCTATATGAATGTTTTCAATTATTCCTGGCTTTACTGAAATGTCAATTGGAACCGTTCTAGATATATTTTCTAAATTTAATTCAGAATCAGGATTTTTCAATGGATTTTGAGGTTCCTTGGCATATTCAGCAGTAAAAATTGAAGCGAAATCATTTTCAAAATGATCTAATTCAGGCAAGAATGAAGACCTATGATGGAGATCTTCCCATGGTAAATCATCAACAGACAAAAACTCACGAATTTGCTCATCTGTATGAAAAATTTCAGGAAATGTCGTTGCGTCTGAACTAGAAATAGAAAGCGATTCCTCTTGGATCCCATTCATTGGATCGATTTCGGTTGAAAAGGGGTTGGAAAAAGACTGTACAGTCTGGTACGCAATTTCAAATGGACTCAAAGGCATCGCGCCATCAAATGAGTCGATCTCGAATTCTGAAGGTAGAATTCAAGGATCATCAGACATAACTGTGTCTGACGAAATCATATGAATAGTTGCAGTAGAAGACGATACGTTAGGAGGAGGAAAGGAAAAAGTTCCTAGCAAACCAGAATCTTTAACCAAACCTACTCCAACATCCTTATAAGGGATAGTCGTTTTACCAACATGCTGGATTGTTTCTGTAGAGGCTGGGTCTGACGAAAAATAAGTTAACTGATCTATTGTCACGATCCTTCCTTGATATGGAAATTTTATAAGTCGAAATACCGAAGAGACAACAGCAGTCATAGCATAAGACCAACTACGACCCAGTAGAAGGTTGTAATCTAGAGGGGCATCAACCACTTCCGCATCTAGATTAACAATTTTCCCTTCAACCCCTATGGGTAAATCCTGCAAAATACCATAAGGTTGAAAACCTCGACCATCAAAAGCTTTTAGAATCGTCGGAGATTGGTTAAGTGTAGGAGAACCAAGAGATTTCCAACACTGAAGCGACATAATACACGTTGAAGCTCCCTCATCAATCACAGTCCGAAAAATAGGTATGTTTTTTACTAACACTGGAATCTGGAAAGCCATTTGGTGAGGAAGACGTGGTGTACTAGTTTCTAAATCGAAGATTATAAGGTTAGAATCCTGAACATCAACAGCTCCTATGGCAGACAATAACAATTTACGCTGTGCTGGACACGACTGCAGCACTTCCAAAGCCGACATCGCTGAAGGAGAAATAGCTAAATCTTCAACAATGTTGTAATTCTGAGCAGCTCTCGCATGTGGATTGAAAGCTGATTTACGAAGAACACCTTTAGCAGGTGGCTTGATTATCAAGTCTGGATTTTGTTTCTCGATCTGTAGCGGACTGGAAATAGGAGGAGTTGTATTTGATGAGTTGGCATTGGAAGACTCTCCTTCTTTGCCATCAACGGGATTCTTAGAACCGTAATCTTGCGATCGCGTCGCAACCCTTATATGAGACATCATCATAATAGGCTCTTCTAAAGTGGTCGAGGAAGAACTAATCATCTTACTATCTTGAACTGGAAAAGGATCCTTCAAGACAGCAGGTTGTTGCGATCCTTTAATGAGTTTCGTAACCTCTTCTCGATATGGGCATTCTTTCGTGAAGTGATCTTGTTCACAAATGAAGCAAGGATAACGAGGTTTACGTTTCTCATCATTGGATTCTTCTCTATCTGTTTTCTCTTTCAAATTTTTCTTGTTTTTATTCCTCCCCTTCTTTTTACCACCGGATTTTGATTTTGCCGTAAATGTTTCAACGACATGAATATCGGCAGAAACTTCTTGAGAGGATTCTCCCTTCGGGGAATCAGGTAAAGTTATGATTGGAGAAGAATTCTTTGAGGATTTCTTCTTACTTTTGGAATTAACTGTACCAATCATACCGTCAGCGGCATGAGACCCTGAAGGAGGAGCAGCTATCTGACCTTGTTTGGGTAAATCGGGAATTTTTTCATGTAAAGTACCTGACTGCGTATAGACGAGGTCTAGGTACTGAGCCTGAGCAATTACTTGCTCTTCAGTAACAACACCACCCTTAGCTACATCTT
Source organism: Pinus albicaulis (assembly GCA_034641835.2). Taxonomy (NCBI): domain Eukaryota; kingdom Viridiplantae; phylum Streptophyta; class Pinopsida; order Pinales; family Pinaceae; genus Pinus; species Pinus albicaulis. The sequence continues at coordinate 323,960,043 of CM076576.1, read as the reverse complement.
CAGTGATCTTGGGCAGTAATGATTTTACAAACCACTCTGCCAAAATTTGATCCGGAATATAAACCTTCACCAAACGTCGTCTACGTCGCCACTCATGAATATGATCAGAAATATACGTGGACGTAGATTGTTTTAGTGAAGTTAATAATTCTGTGCCATTGTCGTATCGGACAGGCAACTGGAAATGAGTTAAGAAAGACGTTGCTAACTGACTGAAATTATGAAACGAGCCTCGTGGCAACTCAATGTACCATTTGGCCGCAAGACCTATGAGTGTCCTTTGGAAAAGACGTAAGCGAATCGAATCATCAATAATAGAATTAGATGCACACCAAAGGTGATAAGTCATCACATGATTTGATGGATCCTCTCCTGACTTACCTTCAAATTTTGGTATGTCACTGGGCAACTTATGAGGCATTGACGGCCAGTTCTGATAATAGAAAATAGGATCATTAGTAAGGCGCGTCAAATATGGTAAGTCCAAAGTTCCGATGAACGGTAACTGACGGTTAGGGTCACGAAAACCTTGAGAAGTCAAAGCAGATCCAGGAGGCGGATACCCAGGATAACTAGGAATTGGATTAGCATTGGGTATTGTATAACCTCCCGGATAACCAGGATGCATCAGACCATACTGAGGTTGTTGATAAGTATAACCAGGGTATGGCTGATAGCTTGGATTCTGTACATAGGGACCGTATTGCGGCTGTCCTTGGTACCGTTGATAAGTAAACTGAGGTTGACTCGTAACAACTGTACTTGTACAGGATTGTCCTGCAGGCATCTGAACTGTAGTCTGAGCTGTAGGCCCTGAATGAGGTACAAAGACTTGAGGGATTTGCCCGGATACAGGGATAGCCGAACTCGGGGCTACAGACACTCCAGAAATAGGTGTAACAGGTTGAACAGACGTTGCAGCAGTCGCAGCAGTTTGGGGCGGAGTATGAGGTGTACTAGGCCCAGCCTACTGAACTGAACTAGGTGCAGGAGTTTGAATAGCTGGCTGACCAGGTTGCTGAATTTAACCAGAAACCATTGGCTGACCAGGTTGATAAGGTAACTGCACATTAGGCTGCAAAGGCTGTTGATATTGGGACGGATCCCACACCATCATTCCGGGGTACTGTCTCGTAGAAGGTTGAATGTAAGGACCAAAACCTGGTTGAACGTAGGGTTGATAATAAGGTAAAGTTCCGGCTCCTTGAACAGATGGTTGACCAGAAGGCTGTTGGTAACCTTGCATTGGGTACTGCCCTTGAGGTTGATAACCTTGAGGCACGTACTGAAGTTGGGGTTGTTGAGGACCCTGAGGAGCATATTGAGTATGGGGTTGACCTTGAGGAATGTACTGTCCTTGAGGTTGGTAACCTTGAGGTATGTACTGTCCTTGGGGTTGCCCCCCAAAATAATATTGATCCACAGTTTGTCCTGGGAAAAAACTACCTTGAGGTTGAGCCCCGGGTGGTAACTGACCACCTTGAGGTTGCCCCCAGGCGGTAACTGAGTTCCCTGAGGTTGACCCCCAGAAGGAAACTGACTGCCTTGAGCTTGAGGATTAGGAACGTTACCAGACATCATATAAACTTGCTCTGCGTTTGACGTTTCAATTTTAAGTCCACCAAGACCAGATGATAACACATTTTCGATAGTTTGAGGAGTTGCTCCTGAGAAAGTACCAGACAAAGACTGATATCCCGCAGGAACAGAAGGACCACCATGTAAAAAAGATTCAGGCGTTTGCGAAAACATGGACGACTCTCCAGCCATAATAGATGACGGATAATAACCTCTGGGCGTAGGATGAAATGGAACTCGAGGTGGATAAAAAGCAAGACCCGGATTCTCTAAAAAATCAGTTAAAGAAAGATACCAGGGATTAGTTCGAATAGGGCTGTAGAAAATAGATTCACTCTCCCTAAGATTTAACGATTGAGGGGATTTGGGAAGAGATATGTCTTCATCTGGATTAGTAAGTTCTTCTATAGAAATTAGTCCAGAAGGAAGATTTTCAGTAATGATATTTCTAACCCTTGGTGAACCTGGATCGCTAGAAGTTGGTGAGATAACTCCTGAAGATGTTTCTAACACAGAAGATTCAGTTTCAGGCTCAGAGATTTCAGGTTCGTCAGATAATTCTCCAGTAGGAGAAATATTTTCAGTGACTTCAGAAACTGAAATCGGTTCTTGAATATATTCTGTTGTAGGAATTTGATGATCAGGATGTATTACAATAGCAGAGCTTTCAGCTTCTGTTGATCTAAGTCTACGGCTACTGTGTGGTACCAAAGCCCGAAGCCCTTCTAGATGACCTGGTGTAAATTCAGGGGGTTTCCCTTGTATTCTCTGGGATTGTCTCGGCAATTCCGCCACGATGAAAAATTATCTAATCACACGCAAACAAAGAAAAATTTCAATGAAAACACCTAAAGTCTCTAAGAAACAAACAATTGAATCATACGCTTAAAAAAAATCTAAGAGTTCAAACCACACACAAACAAGCAACTTTCCGTACTAAAATCACTAGTTGGTGATGAAATCCAACTTAGTAGAGTTTTAACACGAAAAGGGCGGTTGGAACAGTTACCCCGACAACCTGCTTAATGAAACAGACTGGCACAAGTTTCTTCACATAACCATCTCGAGTGAAGAGAACCCCCCAAGGAGTCCAAGTGAGTCTAGTCGACGTCTGTTCCAGGTACAGTGGGATCTTCCCTCCACCGTCACCTTAGGAAAGAATCCTAAAGATTATGGCCTCTAAGGTTACCAACTGAAACAAATATACCTGGGGGAACAGTCTACGATCCGACACACACGCAAGGGCAGAGTAACAAAGCTCAATCCCCTTGAAAGCTCCTTGAACAGAATCCAAGGTTTACCGACAAGTGACCCCTGGCTCCTCGACAATGGTTTATCCGAGGTTTACCGTTTTTAATACGTGTATATCTTCTATCGTTCCCAATGAGGAAGGATTGATTACCCCACTGGTTCAGATATGATCTCGTGCTTAACTCCTTTAAGAGGAGCTTCCCAGAGCATACATGCAACAACTGGAATTCTTCCTACCGCAAGATATATTTACTTGTTTGTTTTATCTACCTTGGAGAGTTAATTACTCCCTACTCCAAGATACTAGCCTAAGCTATGTTGGTGATGAGAGCCCTAAAAATAAAAAGATTACTAGATGAATTTTATTTAAGCGTTACTTTTAAGAGCTGTTTCTTAAGTCAAATGGGCACGGAAATGAAACTTTGTATGATGTGAAGACTCGACTTCCAAAAACACTAAAATGCACCTATGATGATATTCAATTCTTTTTTCTTTCAATGAATTTTCTATCTAAAGAAGAGTTAGAGAATGCAACTTTCAAATTTCTTCTTCAAACATGAAAACTAAGTGAAAGAAACATTTTGTCTTTTCGTTAAACTATCAAAGCTCACAAGAAAAACTATTTTCTTTTCCAAACAAGAAGCTACAAAACAATTCTCTTTCGAAAGAAATCTACAAAAATTAAAACTATTCAAAACTACAAAGACTAATCTTAAGAACTAATCTAAATTGAGTAAAAGATTTTTAGAGTTTTTTTTTATGAATGTTTCTCTTAGTTGTTCAGCAAACTAAGAATCTATCAAACAGATCAAAAAACACTCAAAATATGTTTTTTCAAAACACTCAAAGAATAAATGAAATTCAAAACTTTAAAACAAGTTCTTTTCGAAGATTTGCAAAGAAATAAAAAAGGCTTAATTTCTCAATCTAGGATGCTTTCACAATGAGGTCAGATTCAAGAGACAAAAAGAGATCTTATGTGATCTGAGATACTGCAAATTGTCAAAAAATTTGAATCACTACAAAGACCAAACAGGAAAAATAATCCAATCGGAAAAATCTCCTAGAAAATCATTCAAAACACTAACACTGTTGGAGTTCATAAACAATGAATTCTTGATAGACACAATAACCAGTCTGGGCAGAAACCAAAGATCTAAAAATTAACCAGAAAAAGAAACCTAGAAATTTTTAAAATTTTTACAGGGTCCGCATGTAAGCAGTGTTTACAGGTGCGGTCCCGCACTGTATTCTATAAAGAATGTGCGAAACTTCCCGCACTATAACAGTTATGCAGAGTGCGGTCCTAGCAAAAATGATAGAAAAATTCAAAACACTTCTAAATTTTCAAAAACAGAAAAATTTAAAACACCTAGACAGATGTGAATCAATCAAAAACCAGAAAAAGAAACCTTTTCTCAAGTCAAAAATGAAAGAGAACCAAGAACAAACAAGTTCTTCCCCAGTATGGTCGCCATTTTGTTGTGTAGATTAATCCGTCTTGCGGACAAGACCGATCTCTCTAGTACAAAAGGTAACTAGAAACAAACAGCCAATTATACTAATCTCTCTCTAAGCATATGCAATTTATAAAAACACTATACGGGTGCAAGGCCTACCTTATGTCCAACGCTTTGCTTGCTTACTTGATTTTGTTGAAGTCCTTCCCGTGCACTGAAATAACGTCCTTCGTATATCTGCAATTACAAACAAGGAAAAAGATTAAGCAGCACCTGTATAGACATTATCATAAATCATACTTATCATAATGATCAAGGAATTTATGAAATAAACCACAAATTGACAGTTTAATGAGAGAAATGAGTATATTTGTATTAACTTTAAAGATAGAAAACCTTTACAACCTGTGCCTTGATGTTGTGCAGGTCTTCAATGTATAATTTCGGTTGTAAAGAGAAGAATGGGATGAATGAATAAGGGAATAGAGAAAGGGAAAATGTTACAGATCAAAATGGGAAATGGAGAAGGTAAATCGGGAACCGTGATCAATCTTACATATTACTAATCATTCCCTGTTGATTGATTGGAGGGTTTCTGCATTGGTATTCACTGTTAATTATCTGCAAAAATGGAACCTGCAACAGTTTAATAGAATAAGCAAAGTAAACTCTGCTTTAGTGCTAAATTTGGGTTTTAAAGATAATCGATCGACCGTTGATTGGGCGCGGGGCCGCTGGATAACGGTCTGGCTATTTATGACACAATAGGCTCATGGCGGGAGTGGGTGTGATGGGGTGGAGTGTTCAGGCATAAAAAATATGGTGTAACGACATTCGCAATGGTAATTTGGCATTGTGGTTTTGTTAACAATGGAAACCGCTTTTCAGAGGTGTGTGATAGCGATGTATGGTATCGGAGAGGGGGGCTATGAATTTCTCTGGAGTTGACATGTTGCAAGAATGGTGGTATCGGGTACCACCCATTTCGGATCCCTTCACCCCCCCCCCCCCCCCCCGCCTTGCTAAAGTTCGGAGGCTGATGGGGGACCGAAAAGTATTATGGACTATCGGATGTGGAGCGATGTGTGGAGATGGCGGATAGGTGAAGGTTGATTAGCGTTGATATGATGTATGATGTGATGGTGGGGTCAGGAAAATAAATGGATGTTGGGGGTAGTGTAGGACTTTGGAATAAAATAAAATGAGTCTTTATGGTGTTGGAATAAAGGGGGAAAATAATATCTTTGCGACTTAGGGTAAAATTAAAACATAGGGTATGCCTTAATTATTTTGGAATATAATTTAGTTCCCAAACTTTAGAACATAACCCCTTTTCCAATCTTTTGAGTGTAAACACCCTCTACTTTTGATTTTATTTTTCATCCATAACAAATATGAAATTTTTATGTCACACCTTGTAGGATATATTTCATATTTTATTTCCATTCTTTCTCCTCAACATATATACCTACCCAAACTACAATTCTAACATTTTTTCTTCTTTTGTAGGGTGCTTTTAGACTTGAAGACCATTAAACATATTTTCTTTTGAACTTATAGCCTAACATATATCCTTATTTCTTCCATTGACTCATATTAAACTATTGATTCAATTCATTTCTACCTATCTACTGATATTCCAAGTGTTGTCATTCCTAGAGACAGACTTGAGTTGTGAAAGACCAGTGCCTAGGACATCTTATATAGCAAGGAGCATATGATATAACATGGAAAATTATCCATAAAAAGGCTCTCGTGTTGTCTCATGTAAACAGAAAAGTTTAATTTGGATGGAACTAGAATACTCAAAACTTTAGCACCAAGAAAGAAATACTGTAGAGGAAAAGTGTGAATTCCTAATATAAACGTATCAGACAATTCAAAGACATATTTTTGTAAGGAGGGATGGATTCTAAAATACTTCACAGAGATGAATAATCATAAGGTATTTACTATGTATGAAATATAGAGAGAATACTAGCTGTCACAGAGATGAAATCTAGAAACGAATATCAACATGTAATGGGCTTATAATAACAAGAATCCACACATGACAATAGCTTTAAATATAGCATTCCATAACAGCTAATATAGAAGAAGTACGGTTGAAGTGAAAAATGAAATAGCATATCATGCTTGAGCCATATTTAAAGTGCTAGACAATTTTTAGCATGAGTATCAGCTATGATAAATTCATACCAAGACAAGTGAGCTACTCGCATTCCAGAACATGATACAAGAGAAATGGATGTAAACGAAATGAAAAATTAAGCTATAACACATAAGGGAGAGTTACAGACTGTAAAGAATAAAGACCAGAATCCTCATTAAAAATGAAACTCCTCATCACTGAGACCCAACGGGCTCTTCGCATTTATATCAAAATTTCAACAAGATGCATACATAATTATTTCACAGTGTATTCTTCTAAAAATATGGAACCCTTTTTTCTATTGGGTTGATGCTTATATATAACCTTTAGAAACATGAGCGGGAAGATATTTTTGGGAAAAATATCTTCCTCGCATGCTAGTGATCAGTTTGAAGTCTTAATCAAAAGTAACCAAAATTCATGATGAGGAATCGAGCTTCTCATCATTTACAGTTAGGCTCACGGCCGTTTCAAAACAAAATATTTAAAATTGTCTTAACAAGAAGTAAAATGCAGGACAAAGTAAAATAAAATTAAAGGCCACTAGGGCCGAATCATGAGTTAACCATGTTCACTGGTGCGACAGAGTTGATGCGGTTTCTGACACAGGTGGCGGGACGTTTGCTGTTGAGTTGGCTAATAAGCTAGCATATTTGGTGCACCTTTGCTGACTGTCTGCTGCAGGTTGGGGCATTGATGCGAAACCTTCCACTCTGATATAGGCTTCAGTGAGATCATCGAAATTTGCATCGACAGGAATTTTGTGCTTCACCAGGTGTAGGAGGGAAAATTCCTTGCAGAGAGATGAAACTATAGTCTCGGGCTTCAGCTGAGTGGATTTATCTGAAAGTACATCTGTTTGGTTCATCTCCCTCCTGAGATGTGCCTCATATGCTGGTAACGGTTGTAATACGGCAGGGGTAGGACCCCAGCATGATGGAAGCCCGGCAGCTGTGATCTCGGCTTAGGCCATTTCAAACCATTCTAAATTGACCACCATGCTCTCCAAGGTAGTTGAAGCTATATTGCGAGAAGATTCCTTCTCAATTATTTTTTGACATTCCGTGACTTCCTTGAACCTGCTCATTATACCCTGTTTCGCCACATCTTCAGGTCTCATCCCTTTCAAGAAAGAGATATAACTCTTTGCGTTCTGAAATCTACTAGATGCATCAGTATTCCCCTCATGAAGCTTTCTTCTGAGATAAAGCATGGACGACTTTACCTCCTCAATGACATTTAAAAATTCCCAATGCCCTTTCACCTCCGTGATGATCTCTTCCCAGATTAATCGTCTAGCTTCCATGAGGGTGATATTACCTTTCAAGCAACTATTGAGTTCGTTGATGGTTTTCTCCTGCTTTGCTTTCTCCTTCTTCCCTTGCTCAATTTCCTTCCACATGGCATCGATTCTCTTGGAGTTCTCAACCAAAAGAGCTTCCAGCTCACTGATTCTTTGTCTCGATGTAGAGACATGTTTCTCCAATGCATCATTTGTGGCCAATGTTGTAGTCAGCTGTTCAGACAGCGAACTAGTCTCTGGTGGGACTGGTGGTGGTGCACACATGTGTGTATCCCAAGTTGTTTGTAATGCATTTAGTCTGCCTTGAAGAACAGCCATCTCTTCTACAATATTTTATTTTTCCTCTTTCTCTTTTGCAAGAGAATCAGCGAAGTATTCTCTACCTTTTTCAGAATGGGCTAACTCGGTTGTTTGTACATGATGAGAGACTGGTATATTAATTTTACCTTTCAAGGATGAAACTTCGTTCCGCAATTGTTCAATGAGGTGGCGCTATGGGTTGGATTCACCTGTCTCTTTTCCTTTAATCACATCTTGGAGAGAGCGTATTTGATTTGTGAGGGCATGGGAATTTACCTTTTCCTTTATGAAATTTTCCATCACTTGGGCATGCTTGTTTTGCAACTTCGTCAAAGTGATCGAAAGCTGCATCACTTCATCCTTTAGCATATCACCGAAAACCTGAAATATGTTTCATTTATCAATTGCCGGCACTTTTGACATGTCGACTACAAACTCTAATTCTCTGTAGCTGGTAGTACCGGCATCTGGGTCCAAAAAGGCCTCGGACATGGCCATTACTAAATGTTCAATGTCCAGGTTCATTGAGGCTGAAATTCTAGTGTGGTATTTCTCAACAAATCCTTCCATCTCGGCCCGGTACTTATCTCTGATTTCTCTAGCTTTCAAACTCCTTTCGGTTGCGACCTGGGAACTGCCGGATGTGATAGCCTGTGAGACCTCTGAGAAATTAGAAGATGTAACACTATCCCGTAACACCTTGATTCCTGTCTTTCTCTTGTCGGGTCTCCCATAAGGTATTTCCTGTTCGAGCAACTGTTTTTCCCCAATAACTTCTGCTTCATTGGTCGATGTTTTCTGCCTTTTAGGGGGAGGAGAACGTGCTCCTGATGTACCTACCTCCTCCACTTCGTGACCTTTACCATCTTCTCTTGTTGAAGCTGCATCGGCCTTTTCCCCTGTCGCAGATGAATCGGTCTCCATCTGCAAAAGCAAAGGCCAGTTTTCAATATTAGCCTGCCATTCTATGAAAGGTCTCGTTTCATGCACATATGGGGTTGATTTTTTCCTTCTCCTTCTATTAGAGATTATACCCCTCGGATCGTAGGGCCAAACTTTCCCTTGTCTCAAATCCATGTCTTGAAGCAGCTTTTCAATGATAGGGAGGACGTGCCTTGAATTGACAACAAAAGGGCCAATGGTAATGGGAATTCTAAGGATAAACCCCTTTTTTGTAGGGAGGAAGTGGAGTTGGTTATATTTCAGGGTCTGTCGAATGTATTCCAAAGCATATATCCACCGGGCAGGGAACACGGGCAACTGGTAAGGGGGAACTTCAGCTCCATAAACTTGGATTTTGGTGTAGTTATCAAATAGGTACCAATCCCAAGTACTTTGGGCTTCACTATACTGTAACCATCTCTTCATCTCAGGAAAAACCCTAGGTGAAGGAGAGTCGTGGATGATAGTGTAGGCAATAGGCATGAACTCATTTAGAAACCTTGAATAGCCCACCCTGTTTGGTAACTGATGTGTTGCAAAGCTCCAGTCGAAAATTGGTCTGGGCTGATAATTTACCTTGTACATCTTATCTAAACCCAAACCCTCAAATTTATCAGCATGCTGAAAGAGGAAGAGGTAAAAAATCATAGAGAAAAAGAAGAAGCAACCAGTGTCTGAGAGTTCCTGGAACTGGGTCTGAATGGTGGAGGCCAGGAAACCAGGAATGTCTAGAAAAACCTTGGTTTGAAACATTAACCATAAGAAAGCAACACATCCCTTGGAGGTTTTCCCCAAACCATCCACACCTAATAAACCTGTTATGAGAGCAAGGATGGGTTGTACTTATTCTTTGAATAGACTCAAGGGGAAAGACTCTACGGAAGGAAGGGTTGTGGTTTGATCGTCGATTATGGAGGCAATGAAATTTCCTTGCTATCTCCATGTTAATTTTGCAAACTGAGGGGTCAGAGTAATTTCACTAAAACTAATGTAGTTTGCACTGGTGGGAAAATGAAGGGATTTTCTGATAATATCAGGGGAAAGAGTGAATATCCTATTCCCTTGAGCTGAGAGGAACATGCCCCAACATTCTTCATAGGCATCCCTGAGCCAAAAGATAAATTCGACCACTGGATAAACTGGAGGGGTAATTTTATGATACAGACCTGACAGAACCACCCAATACCTATCCCTGTTTTCGACATGTCTCCTAAAAAGTTCAGGTTTGATACTGCTAATGGGAAATGAATACTGCGGGTCACATATGTCGGCTTGTAGGTCTAAGAAAGGTTCAAACCCTGGAGGATTTTTGGTTTCACAGACTTGAGGAGTCTCCGGCTCTGACTTTTTAGTGGTGACCTTTCCCATGACTAATACGAAAATTTTAAAAACAAAAGGAAACTAGAGGGAATATGAGGGATGGAATACTTGCGCAGTAGGAAATTTTCTCGGGAAAGCAATGTGGGGGTACTGATAGTGACTAGGTGGGCCTGGTACTAGGCTCCCACTTTTGTTTATACCAGAGACGAAAACCTGAATATTTTACTGCAGTAAAAGACGGGGGACCGTTATATAGAATTGAGGGATCTTGGGAAAACGCGGATTGGTGAAGCAAGTGGGGTGAGCGTCGTAAGGACACTGACAGTGAGACACGCGACGTGTAGGAATTGGGTGTTAGACTTCGAGTAGGTAAACACTGCGTGTCGGGTTAAATACTAGTACGGGCCTCGTCACCAGATATCCTAAGAACTTTACCTTACCTTTTCGTCATGGAGACAGCTTTGGCTCAGAACATAGCCCTCGTGGAATGCGAAGTGCATAGTGCAATAGCTTTAAGACCCGTGCTTTATTCCCTGTATAACACTCACCTCGTGTCGACCCTCTTGACACGTCATCAAGTTTCCGAGGGGGTAAGGCTCTGCCTTACTCCTCCGCTTCGTGACTCCCCCGGAATTGCACTTGCGGGATCCCTTGCCAGCGTGCATAAAGTGAATGTGGGCCCCGTTTTATATTCTTCCCCTTTATACCCTTTATATCTTTGCTCGGCTAATGTTCGAAATATTTATGTCTTTCCACTCCATTATAGAAATGTGCTTATCCATTAGGCACGTGACTTAGCTTAGCGCTATTTCTACTTAGCTAGCTTCAAACATTTACCATGAGTAATGTTATTGGGTGCTTTGCTCCACATGACTTAAATTAAAATGTTAAGGGTGAAATATATAATCAACATTGGCTCCACCTGGGGGGGGCACGTTCATCCTTGGGCATGTCGAGAACCTCACAGACCACTTTTTAACCCTTCATGTAGACACCACTCTTCTGCACTTTTTATTTTTCTCTTCATGATTCTTCGTGACAAACATCATTAAGACAAAGAGAAAAGCAGATAGCTAATGTACAGTATAATAAATCAGGCTCTCTTTAGCCTGGACCAGAACTGGAAGTAAGGTTTGAGGAATTGACCATTTACAGGGGCGTCAAGCAAGTCTCCCTGTAAATTTTCCAACTTGAATGTGTTGTTACCCCCTTGCTCCACAATTTTGAAGGGGTCGAACCATAAGGGGTCAAATTTTCCATGCTTCCCCTTATCTTCTCTTTGAATATCCCATCTGAGCACTAAATCCCCAACCTGCATCTTCCTATCCTTAGCATGCTGGTCAAATAGATCTTTCATCTTATCCTGGTATTCGGTTAGTCTCTGACTCACCTGGTTTCGTGTTTCTTCCAATTCTACCAGCTGATTGGTTCTCCTGGTTATATCATCAGGTTCTTCTTGGCTTTACTGCATGAATTTGGCTACTGGTAAAGCCAAATGTATCGGAAAGACTGTTTCTCTCCCATATACCAATTCATATGGGGACTTCCTCGTTGATCTCTTGCTGGTGATCCTATTGGCCCATAAAGAAAATTTCAGCTAAGAGTCCCAATTTTTCTGATTTTCGTTGATAGCTTTCTTTAGTGCTCTCACCAGGGTCTTATTAGAAGACTCTGCTAGGCCATTTCCTAGTGGGTAATAGGCTGTGGAGTGACCCAATGCAATGTTATACTGTTGGCAGAAGCTGACAAACTTAGAATATTTAAAGGCCTGGGCATTGTCGGTCACTATATTTGCAGGGCAGCCAAATCTGGATATAATATTTTCTTCCATAAAATTCATCACCACAGTATATGTTGCATTCCTCACAGGTATATCCTCCACCCATTTTGTGAAATAATCTATAGCAATTAATATTCACTTGTGTTGACCACTGGACGTAGGATGAATCTCACGAATAAATTCAATCCCCCATTGCTGGAATGGTTCGTCCACATGTATAGGGATCATGGGTAGGGGTGCCAACTTCTATCTCTCCACAAATTTTTGGCATTTTTCACAAGATCTGACCTAAGAAAACACATCTCCAAAGAGTTTGGGCTAGAAGAAACCAACTTTCAGAATTTTGTGAGCAGTAGCTCTCTAGCTATAATGACCCCCACAGATACCTTCATGAAACTCAGCCATTATATTTTCTACCTCATCTTCTGTGACACACAGGAGCAGGATAAATAAAGGATCTCACCAGTACAACCGACCATTGGAAACAATAAATTTCTTTGATTTTAGCCTTAGTGTTCTGTATTTAGCTTTGTTGCAGCTAAGGGGACATCTGAGAGTTAGAAGAAACTCCACAATCTCCTTATACCACGGGCTGATGAGATACTTCATATGAGTCTTATGAGTAGCCGTCTCTATCCCTCACTGTTCTTCCATCTTCTAGGACTCCTCATTAGCTATCATAGACATATTTATACCCAGAGCTTGACAGTTTAATTCCAACAGGATTTTGGCTAATCCTTGTCCTTTAATCAATTTGGTAGGGCAAATATCTAGCTCATGTTCTTGTATTTTGGCAATCCATTTCCCCATTTTTCCTTTGATATCTCCTTGGATAAGGATGTCTTTCAAGGTTGTTGTGGGCACAAATGCAGTGATGTTTGATTGTGGGACATACATACGGAATGCCTTGAGAGACTTCACCAGAGCATAAGCTTGCTTTTCTAATATGTTTTATTTCAATTCTGCATCACGGAGTACCTGGCTGAAGAAAGCGATGGGCTGCTCATACCCCTCCTCATTTTTCTGCAATAAAACTCCTGCCATTGTATGAGGTGATGCAAATGAAAAAATCATGAAGGGTTAGGCATAGTCTGGTCCAGCTAGCACTGGGGCTTCTGCAAAAGCGTTTTTGATTCTGGAAAAGGCCTCTCATGATTCCTGGGACCATTTTACCTCGTTATTATTCTTAAGCATGTCGGTTATATGCCTGACTATCTCTGCATATTTAGGGATAAACCTTCTTAGAAAGTTAATGCGCCCAAGGAACACCTGCACCTCCTTTTTATTTCTGGGGAGAGAAATGCCATTTATAAATTCTACTCTCTTAGGATCAATTTTTACCCCATATTTGGTCACAATATGTCCCAAAATCTTACCCTCTTCCAATGCAAATAATGACTTCTGTGGATTGAGAGAGAGACCGTACCTTCTACACTTCTCAAAAGTTCTACGCAAGTGTTCAATGTGCTCTGCATCACCCTTTGAAAACACAGTGATATCGTCGAGATAGACCACCACAAACTTATCTTTTTCCCCAACAGAGGCAATGTCCATGGCCCTTTGGAAAGTGGCCCCTGCATTAATCAACCCGAAAGGCATCCTGGCATACATAAATGTACCCCATGATGTCGTGAAGGAAGTATTCTTTTGATCTTCTGGGAGTACGACCACCTGATTGTAACCAGAGAAACCATCCATCATCGACATCCGTGAAGCTCCCACTAATTTATGCAGAATATGATCCATCTTGGGCAGTGGGTAATTATCCTTTAAGGACGCTCGATTTAAATTTCGAAAATCAACACAACCTTATTTCTCCATTATTTTTCCGGAAAGGGACTAAGTTTTCCACCCACTCAGAGTACCTCAAGGGCACAATGATTTTGGCCTTTAATAACTTCTTAATCTCTTTCTCTATGGAGGGGAGCAGCAGGGGATTAATCTGTCTAAGCTTCTGTTTATGTGGCTTCGCATCTCCCTTTAGAGGAATTTTATGCTGCATGATGTTGATTTCGAAGGTTTTCAGGTCTGATAAGACCATGCAAACACATCTTTGTAGGACTGGAATAGTTTCTAGTAGAGATCTTTATATTCCTCTAGGACTTTCTTGGACAACTTCACAATTTTTGGGTTAGCATCAGTACCAAGGTTTAGGTCTTCTACCTGATTCTCTTCTATCACTTTGTTTGGCTGCAGTGGGACATCGTTCCTATAAAAAAACGTTTTTAAAGGTACCAGTCCTCTAGGTATAACGTTTCCTTTTAGTTGCAACACTTTATGGCCAGCCACCTTTTCTTCCCATTTATTTTCTGAAATTTCTTCAGCTTCTTCTTCTTCGCAAGCATCAATCTCCATGTTTGAGAATTCCCCAACTATTTCCAGAAATATTTTCACTTGGTCTTCATATTCAAACATCTGCCAATGCTTGATGTTATCTGGGATTGATGGTCGATAACGCACCTCAATTTCATATCTTAAGAGAGGGTTCTGAGGTGGACGAAATGTACTAGCAGCCACTGCAAGGGATTTTTCCATCCTATTATGTTCTCTAGGCATAAATTGAATATTAAATGCCAAGAAAAAATTTTCCACCAGATCCCATACTTCGTTCCTATAAGCCCTCAGCCTAGGGTGTTTGGTTTGGCACCGATTCTTCACTTGTCTAACCACCAGTTCCGAATCTCCCAGAACTTTTAGACTTTGGATATTCATGCTTCTGGCTATTTGTAACCCTAACAGAAGTGCTTCATATTCGGCCACATTATTAGTAGCTTCATATTCTAACTTGAAAGAAAATGGGACCCATTTTCATGTAGGAGAAATCAGTAGTACTCCGGCCCCATTACCTTCTCTGGAATTTGCTCCATCAAAGTGAAGCGTCCAGACTCCTGCTTCCTGGCTCTCCGAGGATTTCTCGGTCTTGATCTGGAAAAATGATGGTTCTTGAGCATAATCTTGGTCATCCTCTAGCATCAAACATGAGAAATCTCCTTCCTTACTGTAGACTGGTGAATTAACCAAGTTGTCAGCCTTAGTAACCATCTTGACAAATCTTGTTTCCCTATACAACCTCCTTTCCTAAGCACCAAAAACCAGGATAGTAGCATATGTTAAGTCCAGCTTGATTGACCCACCGATTTTGGTCCCCTAGGACCTTGACAACAACATGTCGAAGCGAGCTGGGATGTCAGCCACCACTATATCCATAACCATGCTTTTGGTTGGGATCTGGGCCAAATTGACCACCAAATCCTTGATCATACCTAGGCATTTAACTCTTTTGGAATCAAATTAATAGAGATCCTTGTATGGACAGGTGATTTTTAATCCTAGTTGTTCCATGACTGACAAGGGAAA
This sequence comes from Pinus albicaulis, assembly GCA_034641835.2. NCBI lineage: Eukaryota > Viridiplantae > Streptophyta > Pinopsida > Pinales > Pinaceae > Pinus > Pinus albicaulis. The sequence goes on along the minus strand of CM076576.1, from coordinate 323,944,600 downwards.
TAGGTTATGGGAAGCTCCTGAATCTAACATACAGTTATGTAATAGCAGGTCATGAATCACTAAAGACACATAAAAAGGAGGAGTATAGGCATCTAACTCCTCAACATGGGGGCCAAACACAACCATGGGTCTTTCTTCTTGAAGGTTCAGACTGTCTGGGATATGTGCTACTTCTGGAGGAAGCATAAAGGAGGTGACCTGAGACTGATATGCAGGCTGCTTCAACAATTTAGTCAAGGGAACTGGGATTTTGACCTTCTCAAGCTCCTTTTGTAAACTAAAGGCAGAAGAGGAATTTTTTGTTATAATCTCCTTTGACTCTTTGCTTTGGACCAAGGGTTTGACTTCTTTTGCCACTGACTTGGCATTAGGGGGAGTGACTACTTTTGAAGAGGAAGGAATTTGATCACTAAACTGCAAAGATTCGTTTAGAGGCCTCTTACCTTTGTCTGTGACTTTTTGTACCGTTGTCTCCTTCTGAGAAGATACTTCCTTCAGGGGCACATCTTCCTCCTGATCCTGAGTGCGAGTTCTTTTCCTAGAATATCTGAGGTCATATCTTCTATTGAACTCTGCTTGCATGAAATTGACGAACTGCTTGCAATAGTCATCGATCTCTAGATCTTCAGTGCCTTCTTTAACCTTTTCTTACTCATGTAATGGAATCTCCATTCCATCACTTTCTTACAGGGGACATTCTACTTCATCACTATTTGAATAAGCAAGATATGGATCATCCTGCTCATAAGCGATGTCTTCAGTAGGACCTTCTACCTGACCTTCCAAGTACAATGGGTGGGGTACCTAATCTTGTTGCTCTTTCCATTCCCTTTGCAGTATCTGTAGGGGTGGTTTCCTATACTGAGGGTTGTAACCCCTGTTTGGAGCATTTTGGAAATTCTTGGAGGATGAATTATTGGCCTCCAGTTCAAGTTTGACCATCTTACTTGAAATATTCTTAATCATTTTGTTCATTTCTTCAATTTTGTTATCAGTTGACTCTCTGTCTTGGCCAGAAGTAGACACCTCTTCTTTACCCCTTCTTCTAGCATCTTGATCTGATTTTCCCTTTGATTTCCCAACTGTAGCAAAATCAGCCTCCAATTCGAGCACATTTGTCTGAGCATCATCTATTGAAGCAGGCTTCCTTTCTCTTAAAGAGAAACCAAAATCAAAATCAAAGGCTGCCATGAACACCACCTTGGCTGCATTTTGATGGGGTTTCATTTCGGCCGGAAGGCTTGAGTAGAGCTTATTAAACCTCTTGATGAATTCTGGTACTCCTTCGTTATGTTTTTTCTTGATTGCATTGAATTCAGTGAGGCAATAACAATGGTCTTTATTTTCCCCCCATTTTCTGAGAAAAGTATCTTCCATCCCTTCTCAAGTGGTGATGGAACGGTCTTCCAATGTCTTAAGCCATTTTATGGCTTCGCCATCAAGAGATTGAACAAATAGTCTTAATACTACATCTAGATGTTCCACATTAAAGTTCTCTGCAAAAGAGCAGAAGACTTCAAGATGCTTTTGAGCTTCAATCTCATTTTCCCCATTGAAACGAGGTAAGATATTCAGATAGTCCTGTGTCATATCATTCAGTACTTGAGGTAAAGCCAGGGGGCATACTTATTCAGCAAGAAACCAAGAACATTGTCCATTGGGGGTGGTGGAGGTAGTGAAAGAGTTTGATGTGTAAGAGGAGGAGGAGGTGGAAGTGAAGTGTGAATGACAATAGGAATGTATTGGACAGCGGCTTGGGGCACTGATGGGAAAGACGAAATATTAATAGTAGATACTTTGGTGACTTCTTTGACCTCTTTAGCCTCTGGAGTGGGGTGAAGAGTGTAGTGTGTGGTATATATTGATCTAGCTTTGTCTTTGATTTGGATACCTCTCCAAGGAGGACTATCTGAGAAGTAATCAGTATCTTCCACAGTGGAGTCGGGACCTTGCACTTGGGCTACTTGAGAGGAGGAGGATGGAAAGTATTCTAAAGAGAATTTAGGGATCTCTGTGTGAACTGGTTGTCTTTCCCTCCAACTTCTCCTATGTAGGATATTTTCTGGGTCAGACACTGAAGGTGTATTTGGCTGAGACGTATCTAACCTCATGTGTGGCTTTCGAGGAGCTAGGACTGCAGGTAAGTTTATCTGATAAATGATTGTGGAGTCGCCAAGGTGAGGGATCTACAACTCTCAACTCTTAATGCTCACCTTCTTGAAGAGTGAATAGGGATTTTTTCGAGGCCCAGGGATTTAACTTTTCTCAACTTTGTATCCCCGGCAATGGTGCCAAAAAGATTTTGTCATTCCTAGAGACAGCCTTGACTTGTGAAAGACCAGTGCCTAGGACATCTTATATAGCAAGGAGCATATGATATAACATGGAAAATTATCTAGAAAAAAGGCTCTCGTGATATCTCATGTAAACAGGAAAGTTTAATTTGGATGGAACCAGAATACTCAAAACTTCAGCACAAAGAAAGCAATACTGCAGAGGCAAAGTGCGAATTCCTAATATAAACGTATCAGACAATTCAAAGACAAATTTCTGTAAGGAGGGCTGGATTCTACTTCACAGAGATGAATAATCAAAAGTTATTTACTATGTATGAAATATAGAGAGAATACTAGTTGTCACCGAGATGAAATCCATAAACGAATATCAACATGTAATGGGCTTATAATAACAAGAATCCACACATGACAATAGCTTTAAAGATAGCATTCCATAACAGCTAATAGAGAAGAAGTACGGTTGAAGTGAAAAATGAAATAGCATATCATTCCTGAGCCATATTCAAAGTGCTAGACAAGTTTTAGCATGAGTATCAGCTATGATAACTTCATACCAAGACAAGTGAGCTACTCGCATTCCAGAACATGATATAAGAGAAATGAATGTAAACGAAATGAACAATTAAGCTATAACACATAAGGGAGAGTTATAAACTATAAAGCATAAAGACCAGAATCCTCATTAAATATGAAACTCCTCATCACTGAGACCCAACAGGCTCTTCGCATTTATATCAAAATTTCAACAAGATGCATACATAATTCTTTCACAGTGTATTCTTCTGAAAATCTAGAACCATTTTTTCTATTGGGTTGCTTCTTATATAGAACATTCAGAAACATGAGCGGGAAGATATTTTTGGGAAAAATATCTTCCTCGCATGCTAGTAATCAGTTTGAAGTCTTAATCAAAAGTAACCAAAATTCATGATGAGGAATGGAGCTGCTCATCATTTACAGTTAGGCTCGCAGCCGTTTCAAAACAAAATATTTAAAACTGTCTTAACAAGAAGTAAAATATAGGAGTGAAATGTGAATTCCACTCGAAACTTGAAAGTAAAAAAGTAAAATAAAATTAAAGGCCACTAGGGCCGAATCATGAGTTAACCATGTTCACTGGTGCGAAGGAGTTGATGCGGTTGCTGACACAGGTGGCGGGACATTTGCTGATGAGCTGGCTAATAGGCTAGCATATTTGGTGCACCTTTTTTGACTGTCTGCTGTAGGTTTGGGCATTGATGTGAAACGTTCCACTCTGATATAGGCTTCAGTGAGATCATCAAAATTTGCATCGGCAGGAATTTTGTGCTTCACCAGGTGCAGGAGGGAAAATTCCTTGCGGAGAGATGAAACTATAGTCTCGAGTTTCAGCCGAGTGGATTTATCTAAAAGTACATTTGTTCGGTTCATCTCCTCCCTGAGACGTTCCTCATATGATGGTAACGGCTGTAATATGGTGGGGGTAGGACCCCAACATGATGGAAGCCTGGAAGCTGTGATCTTGGCCCAGACCATTTCAAACCATTCTAAATTGACCGCCACGCTCTCCAAGGTAGTTGAAGCTATATTGCGAGCAGATTCCTTCTCAATTATTTTTTTACATTCCGTGACTTCCTTGAACCTGCTCGTTATACCCTGTTTCACCACATCTTCAGGTCTCAGCCCTTTCAGGAAAGAGATATAACTCTTTTCGTTCTGAACTCTACTAGATGCATCAGTATTCCCCTCATGAAGCTTTCTTCTGAGATAAAGCATGGACGACTTTACCTCCTCAATGACGTTTAAAAATGCCCAATGCCCATTCACCTCCGTGATGATCTCTGCCTAGATTAATCGTCTGGCTTCCATGAGAGTGATATTACCTTTCAAGCGACTATTGAGTTCGTTGATGGTTTTCTCCTGCTCTACTTTCTCCTTCTTCCCTTGCTCGATTTCCTTCCGCATGGCATCGATTCTCTTGGAGTTCTCAGCCAAAAGAGCTTCTAGCTCACTAATTCTTTGTCTCAATGTAGAGACTTGTTTCTCCAATGCATCATTTGTGGCCAATGCTGTAGTCAGTTATTCAGACAACGAACTAGTCTCTGGTGGGGCTGGTGGTGGTGCACACATGTGTGTATCCCAAGTTGTCTATAATGCATTTAGTCTGCCTTGAAGAATAGCCATCTCTTCTGCGATCTTTTCTTTTTCCTCTTTCTCTTTTGCAAGAGAATCAGCCAAGTCTGCTCTATCTTTTTCAGCCCGTGCTAACTTGGTTGTTTGTACATGATGAGAGGCCGTTATATTAATTTTACCTTTCAAGGATGAAACTTCCTTTCGCAATTGCTCAATGAGGTGACGTTGTGGGTTGGCTTCACCTGTCTCTTTTCCTTTAATCGCATCCTGGAGAGAGCGTATTTGATTCGTGAGGGCGCGGGAATTTACCTTTTCATTTATGAAATTCTCCATCACTTAGGCATGCTTTTTTTGCAAATTCTTCAAAGTGATCGAAAGCCACATCACTTCATCCTTTAGAATATCACCGAAAACCTGAAATATGTTGCATTTATCAATTGTCGGCACTTTTGACATGTCAACTGCAAAATCTAATGCTCTATAGCTAGTAGTATCGGCATCTGGGTCTAGAACAGCCTGGGCCATGGCCATTACTAAATTTTTAGTGTCCAAGTTCATTGAGGCTGAAATTCTGGTGTGGTATTTCTCAACAAATCCTTCCAGCTCGGCCCGATACTTATCTCTGATTGCTCTAGATTTCAAACTCCTTTCAGTTGCAACCTGGGAACTGTCGGCTATGATAGCCTGTGAGACCTCTGAGAAATCAAAAGATGTAACACTATCCTATAACACCTTGATTCCTATCTTGCTCTTGTCAGGTCTCCCATATGGTATTTCCTATTCGAGCATTTGTTCTTCCCCAATAACTTATGCTTCACTGGTCACTGTTTTCTGCCTTTTGGGGGGGGAGAACGTGCTCCTGATGTGCCTGCCTCCTCCACTTCGTGTCCTTTACCAACTTATCTTGTTGAATCTACATCTGCCTTTTCCCCTGTCGTAGATGAATCAGTCTCCATCTGCGAAAGCAAAGGCCAGTTTTCAAGATTAACTCACCATTCTATGAAAGGTCTCGTTTCATGCACATATGGGGTTGATTTGTTCCTTCTCCTTCTGTTATAGATGATGCCCCTCGAATCGTAGGGCCAAAATTTCCCTTGTCTCAAGTCCATGTCTTGAAGCAGCTTTTCAATGATAGGGAGGGCGTGCCTTGAATTGACAACAAAAGGGCCAATGGTAATGGGAAGTCTAAGTATAAACCCCTTTTTTGTAGGGAGGAAGTGGAGTTGGTCAGATTTCAGGGTCTGCCGAATGTATTCCAAATCATATATCCGATGGGTAGGGAACACGGGCAACTTGTAGGGGGGAACTTCGACTTCATAAACTCAGATTTCGGTGTAGTTATCAAACAGGTACCAATCCCCGGTACTATGGGATTCACTATAGTGTAACCATCTCTTCATCTCAGGAAAAACCCTAGGTGAAGGAGAGTCATGGATGATAGTGTAGGCAATAGGCATTAACTCATTTAGAAACCTTGAATAGCCCACCCCGTTTGGTAACTAATGTGTTGCAAAGCTCCAGTCGAAAATTGGTCTGGGCTGAGAATTTACCTTGTACACCTTATCTTAATCCAAACCGTCAAATTTATCAGCATGCTGAAAGAGGAAGAGGTAAAAAAACCATAGAGAAAAAGCAGAAGCGACCAGTGTCTGAGAGTTCCTGGAACTGGGTCTAAATGGTGGAGGCCAGGAAAGCAGGAATGTCCAGAACAACCCCAGTTTGAGACATTAACCATAAGAAAGCAACACATCCCTTGGAGGTTTTCCCCAAACAATCCACACCTAATAAACCTGTGATGAGAGCAAGGATGGGATGTACTTATTCTTTGAACAGACTCAAGGGGAAAGAATCTGCGGAAGGAAGGACTGTGGTCTGATCGTTTGTTATGGAGGTAATGAAATCGCCTTGCTATTTCCATGGAAAATTTTCAAACTGAGGGGTCAAAGTGATTTCACTAAAACTGACATAGTTTGCACTGGTGGGAAAACAAAGGGATTTTCTGATAATATTGGGGGAAAGAGTGAATATCCTATTCCATTGAGCTAAGAGGAAAATGCCCCAACATTCTTCATAGGCATCCCTGAGCCAACAGATAAATTCGACCACTGGATAAACTGGAGGGGTAATTTGATGATACAGACCTGACAGAACCACCCGATACCTATCCCTGTTTTCGACATGTCTCCTAAAAAGTTCAGGTTTGATACTGCTAATGGGAAATGGATACTATGGGTCATAGATGTCGACTTGTAGGTCTAATAAAGGTTCAAACCTTGGAGGATTTCTGGTTTCACGAACTTGAGGAGTCTTCGGCTCTGACTTTTTAATGGTGACCTTTCCCATGACTAATACGAAAATTTAAAAAAAAAAAAGGAAACCAGAGGGAATATGAGGGATGAAATACCTGTACAGTAGGAAATTTTCTTGGGAAAGCGATGCAAGGGTACTGACAGTGAATGGGTGGACCTGGTACTGGGCTCCCACTTTTTTTTATACCATAGTCGAAAACCTGGATATTTTACCGCAGTAAAAGATGGGGGACCGTTATATAGAACTGAGGGATCTTGGGAGAAGGCGGAATGGTGAAGCAAGTGGGGTGAGCATCGTAAGGACACTGACAGTGAGACATGCGACATGTATGAATTGGGTGTTAGACTTCGAGTAGGTATACACCGTGTGTCGGGTTAAATACTGGTACGGACCTCGGTACCAGATATCCTAAGAACTTTACCTTACATTTTCGTCACGGAGACAGCTCTGCCTCAGAACATAGCCCTCGTGGAATGCGAAGTGCATAGTGTGACAGCTTTAAGACCCGTGCTTTATTCCCCATATAACACTCACCTCCTGTCGAACCTCTTGACATGTCATCAAGTTTTTGAGGGGGTAAGGCTCCACCTTACTCCTCCGCTTTGTGACCCCCCCAGAATTGCACTTGCGGGATCCGTTGCCAATGTGCATAAAGTGAATGCAGGCCCCGTTTTATATTCTTCCCCTTTATACCTTTTATATCTTTGCTCGGCTAATGTTCAAAATCTTTATGTCTTTCGGCTCCATTATAGAAATGCGCTTATCCATTAGGCACGTGACTTAGCTTAGCGCTATTTCTACTTTGCCAGCTTCAAACATTTACCATGAGTAATGTTATTGGTTGCTTTGCTCCACATGACTGAAATTAAAATGTTAAGGGTGAACTATATAATCAACACCAAGATTAAACAGTTTGGAAAATATTATTTTCCAACCTATTAGCAACAATTTATAATGTTCAATCATGATTAAACTGCATGATTGAACAAACCTATCAAATGAGTAGTAGCATTTTAATTTGCAGCACTTTCAGTATTATTTATTTTTTGGGGTTTTCTTTCTTTTTTTCCCTTTTTCTCTTTTTATTTTTTCTTTGTTTTTTCTACTTGCTTTTCTTTCTTTTGATATTTTTTTTTATTAGAAATCATTTGAATATTGAAAAAAATTTCAATATGAAATTGCAAAGAAGATGAAATATCCAATCACCTTGAGATCCTATGATTTATAGGATACTAAAAATCTCCACTAATCACTTTATCAAGGAATTCACACCTCAAAATTCATTATAGCACATTGATTTGGTCAATTCGAATCTTATATTAAAAATCTTGAACAAGAAACGTCATAAAATATTTAAGTCACCTGAGGTGTGGGAGGAATACAAAGGTGTTTTGACTTACATAGGCAACCGCACACACAATAATATTGATTCTTGGCTACAACTACATGAATGGGATTTATCCCTAGTGATTGGAGCCTCTCAACTACATGCATGAACTTAGCTCCATGTGGTTGGGGAAGAGGATGAGAAAATTTGAAAATATCTAACTCATAACTACCTCCAACTTCTTGATCAACAGCTCAAGCATCTGCAAAGCATTTTCAAGCCATGACAAACCTCAAAACCAACTTTGCAACCCTAGTTGAGCTTATAAATGACAAAGTTTTCATAAGTGTAGAAACCAATCCATAACTCAAGAGCATGAAGGACATATCCAAGCAATATTTCAAGCATCATAGATATGGAGACGTAGTTGGCCAACCAACCATTAAATCCATCAAAGCAACAATATAACACCCGCAAAATAAGTATCTACCATATCAAACATGCACAAGCCAATACCATCAAGAAATCAAGCATAAGCATACCATCTACATCACGAGCCGAAGTTGACATCAATTCCAACCATTAATCACTACAATACTCATCAATCTTCACGAACTACCAGTTTTACATCAATGCCAACCATCACCTCATTATAAAGTCAATGCCAACATCTTGTACATTGTATTCAGTGAAAAAGGAGGTTTACCTCTTAAAGATGTATATATTTATTGGTTTCTTATCACTTTTTAGGTGCAAGGACAATAACGAAATTAAATCCCATAGAAATTTAAACTATATAGTTCCCCTCCATTTGATGATTGGGAAGTCCACTTTTCATACTTGTGAGGCAATAAGAGTTTATTGCTAGACTTGAAGAGTGTAAGTGACTCCATCCCCACAGGAATTTATAACCCATAGTAATTCAAACTATATATTTTCCATTACACTCCTCCTTCATGAAAATTTGAATTGAGTTGTTTATTCATTCATTCATTCCATACATCTCATGAAATTCATGACCGTTCTCATTAGAACTATCCATTTAAACCTGTAAGTGACGAAGCAAGGTGGAGGAATGTAAAATAGCGAATTTTCAATGAGAAATGGAAGTTCATAGAGGAAATAGAGGTTGGGTTGATAAGAAGCCATCCCTATTCCCATAAAGATAACTACTCTTTCAGTGCTCAACATCTAAGATATAAATTTGTTAGGTTGATCTTGGATATAGACAATAAATTGGACACCTTCCACATACAATGAAAAAAATTGGAGGGAAAATGATTACTAAGGGACTATTCAGAAGAGATTAGATATATATTTCTTGCATTGAATGAATTAGCGAATGAGAGTATTGTGAATAGGATAATTGGGAGGTTTCCAAGAGAGCTCTATAATGAAACATTTGGTTGATCCTAAGGCAAATTGGGTTGAGTGAGTGAATTGAATGTTGTCGGAAAATTACCTTCACCTTGGTGGCATTGTAGCTTATATTAGGGGTGCTAACCATAGTACGTTTCAATAGTTGGATAAATTATTACGCATTAGAAACCAATTTCCTTAGACAAGCAAGTTTATAAGATACACGTCCCATACTTGTATTGAATTCCCATTAGCATCCTAAAAGGGAATTATTTTGGAAACAGAGTTATTGATTGCATGATGTTACATGCTTAGTTATCAACATGATTTTAACTATAGGAATATCTTATGTACTAAAATTGTTTTTGTTGAAATAATTGTTGTCGTTGATGTCAAAGACAAGTAGATACTACATATTTCCAAGATAAATATTAGAAATTAAAGATGATTGATATTATTATTTTTTTGTTTTTGATGTCTTGTTTTGATACCCTATATTTGGATGCCTTTTTATTACAAGTGAATCACTAAAATGGGATCACAACATATATGTTTATAAATTTTATTCTGATACCTTTCCTATGGAATATGACACTCCCTAGAACTCCATATTAATGAGGATATATGAAATATTTTGTCAAGATGATACAACCAAGTACAGTCAGGTTGACCCAACTAATTTTACAAGTTGGCCTAATAAGTGAACATAGAAACACAATAAATAAAGGATGGATGATTTCATTTTAAGTGTATCCAATAAAAAACATGTACGAGGTTTGAAAGAGGAGTTGGGGAATATTTTTTGGGTGATTCTTAGAGATTAAAGGTGGAAGCAAAAATGTGATTTATAGGCTGAAACAGTAATCTTGAAGTTTTTGCTATAAATTTTCTTCAGGGATGCTTTATATTGTGAAAGTTGGAGGATATTGATAGAATATCTACATGTACATGTGGTTCAAATTTCATACATTAAGTCACTATTATATTGAATATATTCTCTAAGTAATCTAGGCCTCCTAAATGCTCCTGAAATATGCTTAAGACATGTTAGCTTAGCACTTTCACTATAAATTTTCTTTTGGGATGTTTCAGACCATCAAATTTGGAGGATACAAATATATGAGATTATTGTACCTATGGTGAAACTTTCAAACCTTATTTCACTATAATTTTGGATATATTGTCTGAGGAATTTAGGCTTCCTAAATGCTCCAGAGATTTACTTCAAACAAGTAATCTTGGTATTTTTTCTATAACCTTATTTTTGTTATGCTTTAGACTGTGAAATATAAAGGAGATAGAGAACTGATCTCAAGGTAGTTATGGTATAAATTCCTAACCTTTTTTTTCTATAATTTCTCATATATGATTTGAAGAAGTTATAGTTCCTGAATGCCCTTGAAACATGTTTCAAACATGTTAGTTTGGATTTTTTTCTATAAATTTCTTCATAAGATGTTTCAAACTGTTAAATATGGTGGAGATAGAGAAAATATCTCAACCTACCTAGGGTATAAAAATTTTACCTTACTTTTAAATAATTTCAAAGATATGATATAAGGAAGTTAGTGTTCTTGAATGCTCTTAAACATGCTTCAAATAGGCCAAACTGACATTTTTTACGCAACCTACTTTTTGAGATGTTTTCAGACTATGAAATTTGGAGGAGGCAAAGAAAAGAGCTCAATTTGCATGTGATAGAAATTTCAGACCTTGTTTCACTATAATTTCAAAGATATGACCTCATGATGTTAGTGTTCTTGAATGCTCCTAAAACATGCTCCAAATAGGTCAACTTGACATTTTTTCCATAACCTTGTTTTTTAGATGTTTTAGAATGTGAAATATGGAAGAGATAGATAAGAGATCTTTAGGTACCCATGAAAAAAAAATTAGAACCAGATTTGAAAAATTGGATAGGTGGCATGTTATGTAAACCCATTGTTTAAAAGAATCCAAAAACAAAAAGTAGACCTGGTGGAGAAAGGAGCAACAAGTAGACCTAGTGAATGGAAAATCAAAATATAGAAATGTTGAAAGAAAAAGTAGAAAGAAAACTTGGAAAGTAGAAGCAACTAGCATACCCAATGAAGGCAGAAGCAATAACCAGACTTGGTGAAAGTAGAAGTAGTTAGCATACATTATGAAGAAATAAGAATACATAGCGAAGTAGGTTTATTCCTATGAATATTTGCATTAGTGGTGATCATTGTCTCATGTAATTTGGTGCCTACAAATATTATAGCTAAGAGGATTGGTGTTACTTGTGGGTTGATGCCTATAAAGAAGTAGAGGAATGGATGTCTCTTATAGGTTGGTGCCAACAATGAAACAAAGGGGATTGGTGACTGTTATAAGTTGGTGCCTATAAAAAATTAGAGGGAATTGGTGTCACATGTAGGTTGGTATCTACAAGATATTTCATATAAATAATTTATATCGTTTTCTCCCAAAAGGGTTTCCACGTACATCTTGTGTTACTTGTTCAGTTCACGATATTTAAGTTTTATGATGTTTAAAAGTTTAAATAACTGAATTTTTTCATTATATTGATTCACCACCCATCTTAGTATATTTTGAATCAAATAGGGTTAGACCTATTTGGGTTCAAATATGAATTTTTTGTTTGGTTTCCAATGGATGGATACTTCAAACTATTTGTGTATTATGACCTATGATAGCGGGGTCATAACCACAGTCCCGTTTTGCTCAAATTTTTAACAAGCTGTGTGTACAATTTCATTCAAAATTTCATGCCCAATCAACTCACAATCTGGGCAACCCAACATGTTCTTGATATAAATAAACCATATCATATAACCCTCGGTAGGTACATATATTAAACCACGTTCCTACATCACATATTTCATATTGCGCCAACTTCACATATACAACCATTATATGTGCTCTATATCAATACATATATTATGGCGTTCTTCAATTATTGGAAACATTACAATGAAGTCCAACAATAATCGAGCATACTTTTATTAACTCGCAACCTTAATACATCTTTGATTTGGGTTAAGCCGCAAACCTCAACACATACGTATGCATGGGCCCAACGCTAACGGCCTTCTCTATCCGACGACTGTTATCACGTCACACCGCTTCGTCTAATCGGATGGATATCACACGGCCTAGATGCGCGAATAATAATGTGCGATGGCATGCAATGAGAGTGGTTTTGCAGATTCATTCAGGGACATGTGTCAGCTGCTCTATGGAATCACTCCCAATCTCTTGAATACCACCCACCGTGTAAAGGTGGTGCGATGAAACCACCGGTTCACTCCAACCCACCGTTACTATTCATTCGGTCAATGTTCCGCTTCTTCCTTGATGCACTAGCTTCCATTCAACTCACTTCCATGTACAACATAGACTCGTGGTTCCGCTCTTCCATTTAAGACTCGCCTTGATACACAGCTTCACTTATTAGGTGAAAATCTCTGGTGCTTGAACTAGATGCTCTGGTTTCGAAAGTGTCGATTCCTTCCGAATCGATGCTTCGGCTATATATCATTTCTCCTCACGGTACTCGAGATACCCCTCATATATTCAACCAAATAATTCCACGACTGCAAATATCCAACTAAGCCAGTTCTTCATCACAAGAAGGTCTTTGCCTGGAATTCGAATCCCACCACCATGATTCCTCAACAGGTTTTCACTTTTAACTTCACATGCAGAGATTCATACTATACATAATTACAGAGAATAATCAACAAACGCACAAACACGCAAGGTATTCCCCACACAGAGTTTAAACAACAATGCACTGTTACATAGAGATAATTTTCTCATACGATTCGACCAAGAAGAAATGAAGTCACACATGTAACTCATAAACAATTCCTCATAAATAGATATATATATACATACAGGCGATAAATCTCAAAAGAAAATTCTTACAATTTCATGACAGGACAGATATTCAGTTTAGTGGCTATTATCCTCCTATTCTGTTGCTAAAGAGGTTCTCTACCTCTCCCTGACTCTCTCTCCCTCTGATTCTCTTCAAGATTACATTTATACCACAAGGATGACCTGAATCGATTCAGGTCTCCAAAAAGTTTAGCAACTCTTAGCATTCTCAATTCCTGAATTTAGACTCAATAGCTGACTGATCCTAAACTGACTCTTCGTATTCCTATCTTAACCAATTCTCATGTTCTCAAAATAGCTTGAGAACAATTACAATTCCCTACCAAAATATTCAAAATATTAATATTTACAAGAAATTCAAAGAACATGGGACCCCCTATGTCTATTTATGTACAAAGCAACTTTTGAGCCTAATGCCCCTGCATCAAACTCCCAAGCTTCAAATTTTTCATGGTCTCTTGATCATGTGCTCTTCATCTCTGCCTCTAGGATCCCATACTTGGTTTTTCTACTGTCCATCAACTGCATCATTCTTCAACTGATCTTCTCCAGGCTTCCAGACTTTGTTCTGTAAGTCACCTCTAGCTATACTTTCACAATCTGCTTTTGTTTTTCTTGTACAAAAATCATTTTGTTTCCTTGTTGTTGTCTGCTGTTTCGGAGACACCCTTACCATTAGTCTTCTGATGTATTCAATCTCCATGTCCAGCTTATCCTCTAGATGCAAATCATCTTGCCCTCTGCTGCTGCTTCCAATCTCTGTCGTTGCCAATATTGCTGCTTTTGCAGTCTCACATGCTATTAACATGTTTACTACTCCTGCAGGTGTCATCCCCCATGTTGCATCTGCTGCCACCATGGGTGTTGCTACCTCCATGGGTGTTGCTTTTGCCACCGTGGGTGTTGCTGCCTCCCCTTCCTGTCCCTCTACAACACTTTTATTTTGTTCATCATCTGCAAATTCATTCTCAGAAAACAATCCACTATTTAAATTCCTACCAGCAGTGACATACTCCTCCAGTATACTAGTAAACAGAATTTGATTCTGCAAGCTAGTATCTACTCCTCTCTTCTTCACAGCTTCAACATCCTTGCTCCAGAGTCTGCAATCCCTTTCTCTTCTTCAAATTCTCCCAGCAAACAACTTAGCCAATTCTCCTGTGTTTGTTTTACATCTTCAACATGTTGGAAGTTAGACTCAGCATTTTTTTTCTTCTTCATGGGCAATATTTAGCAATTGCCTCTCATCCTCTTGATGGATTCTGGAAATCCAATCAAGTTCTCAGAGCTTTTCTTTCTCATATTCTATCAGCATGGAATGCTGATTCCTCCTCACTTCAGTAGCTTTTAAAATATGCTCTCTAGTCTGCTCTTGGCCCATCAGTCTAGCCAATTCTTCTTTGACAATGACAGTGATAATTCCCTGCATATGAGACATGGTCGTCTCATCCTCCTTCAGCAACATTTTTTCTTCTCTCAAGACAATTTCAAAGGATGAATTGTCTTTTGCATCACCTGTACACATAAACAAATTGTCAGTGTTAAAACCATGAGACCCAATGGTCTCAATTGATGACCTAGTCACCAATTCTTCTCCCGAAAATTCTAAGTCTGGTTCAAGGCTCAGAAACTCTTCATCGTCTTTCTCTTTAGCTATCAGAGTCCTCTCTACTGCTCCAATCACCATGTCCAAATGATGATCCCTCACTATGGTTCCACCCAACACAGTTTCCTTCTTATTCACCTCTCTGACAACTTTCAACCATTGTTCTTCCTCTTTCTCTGCATGATTAACACATGGATCATCAGCAGTAAAGTTCTGATGCTTCAATGCCTTCTTTTCTTCTGACAACACATCATTATGTTGTGCAGAACTCCTTTCCAAACCTTTTGTCAGCACCTCAGCATGCTGATCTGCATCCTTCATGAGACTGTCAGCTAGTCTCTCTTTTCTTCCATCATCTGCTTCATGAACTCCATCCATGAAGATCTTCCTGCCTTTCTTTCCCAGCAACTTATCCAATGCATAGGTCCTCTGCTCCTCCAATTCTATTCTTTGAGAATCCAACCTCCTATATAGCTCAAGAACTTCCATAAGAGTAGATTTCGGGAACCTTACACAACCTTTTATGCCTCTGCTTGTTCTTGACCAATCCTCTGTTGGCCCTTCTCTCTCATCTTCAGCATTCTGCTGGATATCTTCATTTGACCCTTCTGTCTTCACCTCTCCCTGACATCTCACTATCTCAGCATTGATCTAAACAGATTTCAAATTCAATGTCTTCTTCTCACCAACAAACTCTGAGGCTTGTTCATCTTCCAGTGGTGTACCTGAAAACACACACAACTTTTTAGTTTTCAAATCACAAGAATTTTCAGCCTTGGCTGCTTCCTCAAGCACTTCTTCTTGAACAGATCTGCACATGGAATCTTCAATTTCCCTCTTTACTTCAAGAACTTTGGTTTCTTCTTCCTCTGTGGAGTCTGTCATCACTTCACATTTGTTAGACTCAAGAACACAAGCCCCTACATCATCTGGACTTGTTCAATAATTCATGAATTCCTCTTCAGCAAGACAAGATTCTTGCTACCTCAAGTCTTCACTATGTCTCACAAGATCTCCTGCAGGTCTCCACTCTCCATCTGTGCTTTGTTCTGCTTCACAAGTAGAATTTTCTTCTTTCAACTCAGCTACGCTGAGTTCTTCTCTCAAAAAGGCAATCTTATTTTGCCTCAACCTCATCTGTAATGGTTTCCATTTCACATTCTTCCTCATGAGCCAACCAACTCTCTGGCTTTCTTCTATCCTTAGTTTCAATCTGTTGAACTCTTCCCTGATCTCAGCTAATTCTTTCTGCCATTCTTCATCTGTGGATTTCTTATTCATGCCATTTTCTTTGGCATCTTCTTTCCTTCTTCTGTTGTGGCCTCTCTCAGAACCTCTGCAATCTCTGCAGTCTTTGCTATGGCTCTCAGTAGCCATTTTCTTCTCTAGGATTTATTTACTCACAAGCTGCACTAAGCCTCTGCAACAACAAGCTCTCTTGCTACAACTTACCTCACCAAGCTTCTCTCCTGAGCTCCAGCTTTTGGCAAGTACTGGTCCCCTCTCTCTGGAACCTTTTGAGCACTCTCTTTTGCTCACTAGGCTTCACTCTACAACTTCTCTCAAGAACACCTCTGCTCTCTGCTCACCCAACCTCTGTTGGAATTCTTCGAGGTTCTGCCACACTCCTTTTGCACTCAGAATCCCTTGCTGGATTCCTCTATCACTGCTCTCAAAGCTGTGATCTACTTATGTTGAGATGTCTTCAATTGTCTGCACTCTGACTTCTGCAAACAATCCTTCAACCAGAGTTAAACACTACTCACCTTCTCTTGAGAACACTGCAATTGTCCTCCTTATCCAGCCTCTAGCTGAATACCAGGCTCACTATCTTCACTATCAAACTATGTCTTCAATTTTCAGCAACCATAATTCTGCAACTACTATTTCAAATCAGATTAAAGTTAATTACCTGTAATATCATGATCCTGTCCTCCACTCATCCTGCAAATCATGTTCACTGTAATTCTGTGTACTTTGCTACCTGATCTTCCTTCTTCAAATCTGCAGTCTTCAAAACTCTTGTCCTCCAATTGGACTCTACAATTCTGCAATCACCTTCACTGTATCTCTGCAATCCCATCAGTTTCCACAAGTCTGGTTTCCTTGCATTCACCAAACTTGGACTTTCAAAAAGAGCTACTTCTGAAGCTCTGATACCACTTTATAGTGGGGTCACAACCACATTCTCATTTTGCTCAAATTTTTAACAAGCTGTGTGTACAATTGCATTCAAAATTTCATGCCCAATCAACTCACAATCTGGGCAACCCAACATGTTCTTGATATAAATCAACCATATTATATAACCCTCGACAGGTACATATATTAAACCATGTTCCTACATCACATATTTCATATTGCGCCAACTTCAAATATACAACCATTATATGTGCTCTATATCAATACATATATTACTACGTTTTTCAATTATTGGAAACATTACAACGAAGTCCAACAATAATCGGGCATACTTTTATTAACTCGCAACCTTAATACATCTTTGATTTGGGTTAAGCCGCAAACCTCAACACATACGTATGCATGGGCCCAGTGCTAACGGCCTTCTCCATCCGATGGTTGTTATCACATCACGCCACTTCGTCTGATCGGACAAATATCGCACGGCCTAGATGCGCGATGGCACACAATGAGAGTGGTTTTGCAGATTCGTTCAGGGACACGTGTCATCTGCTCTATGGAATCGCTCCCAATCTCTTGAATACCACCCACCGTGTAAAGGTGGTGCGATGAAAACCATTGGTTCACTCCAACCTGCCGTTACTGTTCATTCTGTCACAGTTTCGCTTCTTCCTTGACACGCCAGGTTCCGTTCAACTCACTTCCGTGTACAACATCGACTCGTGGTTCCGCTCTTCCATTGAAGACTTGCCTCGATACATAGCTTCACTTATTAGGTGAAAATCTCTAGCACTTGAACTAGATGCTCTAGTTTTGAAAGCGTCGATTCCTTCTGAATCGATGCTTCGGCTATATATCAGTTCTCATCACGGTACTCGAGATACCCCTCAGATATTCAACCAAATAATTCCACGACTGCAAATATCCAACTAAGCCAGTTCTTCATCACAAGAAGGTCTCTGCCTGGAATTCGAATCCCACCACCATGATTCCTCAACAGGTTTTCACTTTTAACTTCACACGCAGAGATTCATACTATACATAATTACAGAGAATAATCAACAAACGCACAAACACGCAAGGTATTCCCCACACAGATTTTAAACAACAATGCACAGTTACACAAAGATAATTTCCTCATACGATTCGACCAAGAAGACATGAAGTCACACATGTAACTCATAAAAAATTCCTCATAAATATATATATATATATATACACATACAGGCGATAAATCTCAAAAGAAAATTCTTACAATTTCATGATAGGCCAGATATTCAGTTTAGTGGCCATTATCCTCCTATTCTATTGCTGAAGAGGTTCTCTACCTCTCCCTGACTCTCTCTCCCTCTGATTCTCTTCAGGATTACATTTATACCACAAGGATGACCTGAATCGATTCAGGTCTCCAAACAGTTCAGCAACTCTTAGCATTCTCAATTCCTGAATTTAGACTCAATCGCTGACTGATCCCAAAATGAATCTTCGTATTCCTATCTTAACCAATTCTCATGTTCTCAAAATAGCTTGAGAACAATTACAATTCCCCACCAAAATATTCAAAATATTAATATTTACAAGAAATTCAAAGAACATGGGACCCCCTATGTCTATTTATGTACAAGGTAACTTTTGAGCCTAATGCCTCTGCATCAACCTAGCCATAGGAAAAACACCATCATGGGGTATGGCCTTTGAATACCTTTTGATTTTTGTAATTCTAAAAGGTGTTTGAAGCCTACAAGTATTACTATGAGTGCCTAATCCTTTTGAAGGGGGATCAAAATCCCTTGTTTTAAAATATCGATGTATACCATTTAAAGTGAGTCAATTAGGCTCTTCCTAGAAAGAGATCTCATGGCCTTAGCTTTAAAATCAAGCACATATTTGAAAGTGGACTATTAGTCATATTTTGAAAGGGGTCAATTATAATTCCTTTGTATCGGGAAGGATTTGCAAAAGTGTCTTGATGTCCATTTTTTGAGAGGGTTATATTGGATTTCCTTTCCATTAAGTGACATATTTGAAAGTGACCAAATGACCATATTTTGAAATAGCCTAATGGGATTTACCTTAACAACTAGAGAGATCCTTGAAAGCGGTCCTTGAAAGTTATTTTGGTATATCAAAATAAGAGAATTAATATAATTTTATTGGTAATGTAATTAAATCATTATTTATATTTATTTGTTAAAAAAATATGTTCATAAATGAAAAAGAAAAAGAAATATTTGTTAATATATTTTATAAAAAAAAGGTTATTGGTTTCAAACATGGTGGACACAAATTTTTGTGGTCCAAAATGAGTGTGATCTCCAATAAATGTGTAGATATTTATGATGAAAATGTTATTGATTTGAAACTTTGTGGACACAAATTGATATTGTCTAAGATGAGTATGATCTCAAGGTAGTTTTGACAACTTAAATGTCCATAGATTATAATTTTTCCAACCATACATTTGTTGTATCAATTTATGAACAAAATATCAAATAAAAAAACAAAACAAAAAAGACCCTATTTAAAAGAAGAATTGTGTGGCTATCTCAAAATCAAACGGATTAGCTTTTTACCTGATTACTTTAACACCATTTATATGCTATGAATTTTTGATGATGATATGCTTATTTTAAAGTATAATATGGATATAGAACGAGGAAAAATGAGTGAATTCTACATAGAGAAAGGAAATATAATAAGGGGAAAAGGAAGTCTTTTGTAAAAGGGACGCTACTAATATTATTCACGAGATTGAATTCAAATGAACTAAAAAGTTTCAAACACATACATAAATAATAGGGAAATTTAGTTGATAATTATATCTATAATATAAACTGAAATCTACAAAATAATATTCGAACATAAGGACATCCACAAAGTAATTGCATCAAAAAATTGTTGGGTGCAACCCAACTTGGCCTAGATTTTGGCAAAGACTCCACATTTTGTGGAGTGGAGTGCATAATGGAGCGTGAAATGGAGCACAATTTAAGGAATTAAATATACCGCCCAGTGTCATAAGGGCTTCAGGGCGGGTCAAAACCCCTCCTTTTTGTAAAAGTGCATGATTTTGTAAACAATCAATGGGTTTTGGGCCATAGTTTATTGTTTTAGGGAGTCAATGGTATTTGAGCCATGGTATTTTGACGATGTAATCCTATGATGTAATAGTATATATAGGGTTTAAATGCTATGTTTAGAAGAAGAGACATAGATATAGAGAGTCATGGGTGAATTTTTGTAATTTGTAGCGAAGATAAGGATCTCCAGCTGAGTGCGTAGAGGCCTATAGAAGAGTCTGTAACTGAGTCTGTAGACATCCTACAGCTTAGAGCGCAAGTCAAGAACTGGTTGTATTCATAGATTCATTATAATAAGAAACAATTTTTTGTACTATATTCTAATGTTATTGTGTTATTTATGTTTATATTTGTTTATTATCTATTATAGAATAGCAATATTATGATTGCATTTTAGTTCAGCGCAGTAATGGTTTATGGTTTTATATGGCATGTTTATGTGATTAATTAAAGGTGGCGAAGTGATTTATAAGATGAAAATATAAGATAATATAATAATACCACCTCTCTGAGTCCCTCAATGTTGCAGAAACCTGGTTCTGCATCCACCCATAGTCACTTCAGGTGAGTGTTATGCAGAATTATGATCTACGGATAAATCAAATTCCCTAAGTGTGGTGTTATGCACATAGAACAACAGATTAAATACTTTTCTAGCACTTTATCAAAGATTAAATAGACACACAGAAAGATAGAAGAACCTACTTGTGATCCAAGCGCTTGCTATTCTCCTTCTGTCGCTTTTGTTGTAGCCTCCAATCCAACTTATATCACCAGATTGGTTCCTGCAAGTATAAACAGAGAACAACAAAGAGATTGCAATATACAAAAGCCTATTTATCTTAATCAGTTAAATCGATTGAACATGAAACATATATATCATTCTAGAGTCGATTGCATGAGAAATAGAAACGTAAACAGATACATATGTGGGAAAATGAATAGAAATCTTTATTAAAGAGTAGAAGAGGGAGGTTACAACCAATGATTGATTTGATGTCACCAGCTCCATATTCATCCCAACCTCATCACAATCAACATATCACCAGTAGCATATCACTTCTATCACTCTCTCAAATGAGAATCCAACAACATTTCTTTACCAAAATTCTTCCTTCCCTAGCAATAGGATCTGTGTTCAATTTATAGGGCAACTGAAGGTAGTTTCTTAATCAATGAATTTCTAATAATAGGCAAGACATGTTTCCAAGTTCAAAGGTGTTAGATGGACACATGGATTTGAATTTTGACACATATAGACCCTTCTAGAAGGCACTGGCCATGTGGATATTCCGGAACAATGAGAATTTCGCTTCCATTTGACCAACGCACTCTTGAATGTTGGGAAGTGCATTGCAGTGCACCCTTGAATGGAGGGATTTTCATATGCAACGCAGTTAGTCCCTTGAGATGCAGTGTTGGTGAGCTCATAAGTGATACAACATATACTTCAAAACTTGGAAATTTCACAATAGAAGTCATGAATGATTTGTTCTTCTCTTAAGGCATGTAGCAACTAAAATGATAGGGGATGATAGACCCTATTTCAGTGGTCTTGGGGATGATTTCCAGTTTGACAAGGTCATGGGGGATGATGTCCAAATTGACCTATAACAGTGAGATTGCGATCTTCTTGTAGATCGTTGATGAAAGGGCCAGTGATCAGGGTTTTTGTTGGTGCGCAGTATAGTATGGACCTAGGTCAACCCAAACCAAGCTAAAAAATGGTTTCATTGGAAAGAATGTCGCAATTTATTGCTTTGGAGGAAGATATATTTATAGTAGGTTTAAATCAGCAAGTGTAGAAAGAAAGAGAAAAAGCCTTGCATGATAGACATATTAAGCAAAATAAGTTTCAGGTAGGAGACCTTGTTCTCCTTAATGACAGTAAGTTTGTAAAGTTTCCAGGAAAATTCAAAATGCAATGGTTGGGCCCATACATTCAAGAATATTACCGATGGAGGCGCAGTTCAATTAGCAAAGTTAAATAGAGAACTTGTTCAAGGAAGAGTAAATGGAAGCAAGTTGGAGTTGTACAGGGACAACCCTGCCCCTATAGCTTTGCTATGAAGAAAGAAGAAAAGTCTTAGTGCCACTTGCAGTTGAAAGTGGGCATTGGACTATAAACTACAATGCAGATAGAGCTTTGACGTAGGACCCTTGACGTAACAACAGTTATTCGCTACAAGATGGGATATGTTGAAAATCATCGGAACAAGCAGTATCACTTTATCGTGAAGTTCAAGGTCGAATTCCACAGAATTTATATACAGGCTCGTAGGGACATAATGAATACATGACATCCCTTAGCATATTTAGTGATAGAAGGCGATCTCCTAGCAGAGATAGAACAATGCCCTCAGTAGTGGATCACTACGCTGGAGAAAAAGACAAAGTATTCTTCAATAGATAATGATGCAACACAACATGGGAAATTGAGTGGGAAAGATAAGGATAAGGATGATGAAGACTTAGAAAAAGAGAAGCAACCTGACAAGGGTCATCAGGATCCTCTTGGAGGAGATGAGTAGAAAAAAGAGTCTAAAAGGACTGCGATGGACCCTTCTGGTGTAGAGAAGAGGAAGGTTGGTGTAGAAGCTGCCAAAATAACAAAAAATAAGTAGAAGGAATACAAGGAAAAGGAAATAATGCCACTTTTCCTCACTAATTGGTACTTCGATCAGATTGGGGACACAATATAGGAAGCAATGACAGAGTCATGGAGAAAGTTAGAGGATCGCTACGACACACTTCTAACAGGTGATCCATATTTATGCAGGAACACAATAGAATACACATATAACCATAAATACAAAGATGCAACAAAAATAACACTTCATTTCATTAATATCAAAGAACTGAAATTTTCTTATAGATAGAATGGAAATAAAATAGTTAGGGCACTGGTACCTTATCTCGTAGAAGAGATGTGGCAGCTACAAGTCTCTAAAATCTGTGTTACAATGAGGCTCAAAGGCCTATATATTATTGAGAAACAATGGAAAACCATAAAAATCCAAAAACCTAACCCTAGGAGATGAAACGCCAAAATATGGGCCTCGTCAGGGTAAATTGGTACATCAATTTCCCGGGGTCGTAACTTTGGCATACTATCTCCATTTGACACACTTGATACATCATTAGAAAGATCTATCCGAGGAATATAACTATTGACCAAAAATGTAGATTTTGGAATGGAATCATATTAGCCGAACAAATGATGCCCAAAAAATGTTGTTTAGGGCCTCAAAATGGCTCCAGAAGTTCAGGACTCAAAAAACTGCTAAAAATAGTAAGTTGTGCTGAAACTGAGAAACTAAAAGAGACAATGGTGGGGCCCCAAGTAGAATAGGCGGGTGGCCACAAATATACACCTATATTATTCCTCCCCCCTTAGGAATCAATGGTCCCCATTGCATTGATTTCCTCCATGAGATGAGGAAACCTCTACTAAACTTGGTCCCTGGTGAACCACTTGCCTTGGTGTAGGAGTTGGCCAAGTTTTACAACCTGATATAGTTGGATCTTCTGTTGGAGAGTGTTATTGATTTGCATGTCCATGATACAATCTGTGGTTTCTTGTTCGATGCAATCTGTGTTTAACTCTCTTGGTGTGAGTTGTTCTACAATGTCAGAGGTGTCCAGTAGAGGTGGGGAGTAGAGATGAAGGCAGTCCACATTGAATACTAGGTGTAGACCAAGGAATGGTGGAATACTGAGCTCGAATGCATTGTTCCCTACAGCCCTAGTGATGGTGTATGACCCATATCAGAGCAGGCAAAGCTTCTAGTGGGGTCCAGTGAGGCACTCCTTCTGCAAATGTGGCCAAACCTCGTCACCCACCTGGAAGTTGTGTGGCACCCGATTTTGATCATGTTGTTGCTTGTACTTAGCGTTGGCTCTATCCAATATTTCATGAACCTATTAGCGAATGTGTTGAATGTGCTTAGTGAAGATTTTTTCTTTGTCAACTTTAGACTAGACATGAGCCGAATCAACCTGAGTAGCCACAAATGGCATGGTTATGTAAATGGAACATAGTGGCTGGAATCCCAAGCCCACATGAAAGGGGTTGTGGCCAGTTAAGCTATGGAGAGCTCAGTTAAAACTATGTTGTACATAGGGTAGGATCTCATCCCATGTGCGTAGATGCTTTGAATTGTACATGCGCAAAATGTGTACAATCATGATGTTGACGACCTCTGTCTAGCCATCCTTTTGGGGATGGAAATCTGTGGACTTGGTGAGCTTGGTGTCCAGCATTGACCAGAGGCTGGACCAAAATGTGCTAAGGAACCTTTTGTCTCGATCTGAGATGATAGAATATGGGATCCCAAAGTGCACCCACACTTATTTAAAGAATAGTTTAGCAGTGGCTTCTATTGTGATATTCTTCTTGCAGACAACCATAATGGCCTTCTTCGAGAATCTGTCAACGACCATGAAAACACAGTCATTTCCATGCTTAATAGAAGGAAGGAGTGACATGTAATCCATGGAGATGGATTCCCAAGGTTGAACAGGGGTTGGTAGCGGAGTATAGAGGCCTTGATTATTGATGGTTGGTTTGGCAATGGTGCAAGAAGTGCAGAATATGATGTACTTCCCAAAATCCTGTCGAATGTTCAGCCAATAGAAATACTTCTATAGTACTGCCACTGTTTTCTCGACCCTGAAATTCCCAACGACTCGATTGTAGTGTGCTTCCCATATCATCTTGGTGCACTCACTTGAAGGAACACAAAGGTGTCCCAGGTTACATGACAATGCATCTTGGAGGTGTAAATTTTCAACTTGCATACCTCCCAAGAGTGCCTTGTATGTGTAGCTAAATTTTGGATCGCTCTTGTAGAGAAGCGGCCAGTCAGAAGTCTCGTTCCCACAAGAGTTGAGAATGGTGGTTAGCGCCACGATCGGTGATTGGCTGAGGCAGTCTACAACATTATTGGTGCTACCCTTCTTGTACTTGATGTTCAAATGAAACCGTTGCAAATATGTGGACCACTTATGATGGCGATCATTCTACAACTTCCCTTGTGTTTTTATGAACTACATGGATCGGTGGTCTTTGTGGATGATTGTTTCCTTCCCCAAAATATAATGTTTCCATTGTCGACAAGCCTATACAATGGATTAAATTTCTTTTTCATAAGTGGGATACTTGAGGACTGTTTCAGACAATGTCTCATTGTGATATGCCACTAGAAGCCCCTGTTGAGTAAGAATTTCCCCAATAGAATAGTTAGAGGCATCCGTCTCGATCTCAAAAGGCTATTGCAAGTCTGGTAATGTGAGGGCTTGGGCAGAACATAGGTGACATTTCAATTCTATGAATTCATTCTGTTGATATTACGACAAAAAGAATTTTGTTTTCTCTCCTCCCTTGGTGACTTGACTCAAGGGCCAAGTGATATGAGGGAATCCCAACACGAACCTACAATAGAAATTAGCAAGGCCCAGAAAGTTGTGAAGCTCTATTAGAGTGGTTGGGGCTAGCCAATCCCGAATGACTTGGATCTTAGTTGAATCCACATGCACCACGTCAATAATGTATCCCAGATATTAAACCCGGGACATGCCAAAAGTGCACTTCTATAAATTGGCACACAACTTGTATTGTCGCAGTGTTTGGAGGACTTGTTAGATGTGGAGGAGGTGCTCTTCCCAAGTATGGTTGAAGAACAAAATTTCATCCAAGTACACGACTACAAATGAGTTGATGAATGGCCACAAGATGTCGTCCATCAACCTCATGAAGGTTGTGGGAGCATTCGTCAACCCTAAAGGCATGACCATCCATTCGAAAAGGCCCTCCTTGGATTTGAAGGTAGTCTTCCACACATCGGAGTTTTCAATTTGTACTTGGTAATACCCAGACTTCAAGTTGATCTTGCTGAAATATTTCACCCCTTTGATTTTGTCCAGAATTTCATCAATCTATGGGATCAGGTACCTATTCTGGACAGTGATCTTGTTCAGCTCCCGATAGTCAATACAGAGTCTCCAAGTCCCATCCTTCTTCTATACCAACACGATCAGGCTTCCACAAGGTGATGAACTCGACCAGATGTGACCTTTCTACAGTAGCTCCTAAATCTACCTCTTGATTTCATTGTTCTCCAGAATAGAGCGTCGATAGATCGGTCCATTGGGTAGCGGCATGCCTGGGGTCAAATCAATGGGGTTCTTGACCTGACAGTGCAGAGGCACCCCTGTGGGTGAGGTGAAGATGTCCCTGTACTCCTCTACAACCTTTTCCATTTGTTTTTGTCATGTAGAAGAGCCATGTCTAGAGGTCATGGCCATAGTCTTATTCTTGCCCTGGGGGCGGATCATCAGGAAAAAAAATTCCTGGTTTTGGAAATGAGCTTACTGCATTGTTTTTCAAAAACCAAAGAGATAGCGGCAAGCGGTGGTACCTCTGGTATTATGTACAACTTATTTCTCAAAGTAACAATAACAACGTGAGGCCAAGACTCATACACAACATGTCGCTTACACAAGTATGGTTGACCTAATAATACATCATAAACAACAAGAGTAGCAATGTCACATAATACCTCATCTGTGAAGGGCTTGATGTTGTAGGGAAGACGACACTTCTGGCTGGCGCGAAGATCCTGTCCTTGGTGAAGCCACCTGATGGTGTATGGTTTTGGGTATGCTGTGGTCATCAAGCCCAACTGCTTCATGGCATTTGCTGAAATGAGGTTTTTTTGGCTCCCATTGTCGACAATAAACCATAGCGGGGAACCCTTTACCCACATTTGGGAGTGGAAGAGACACTCCTCTCCTCTGGATCTTCCGGTTCCTCCTTCTGGATCTTCACAGTGGAAACAATGGCATTGGGCTCCGTATAAATAACTTGTTTCCCTTTTTCATTCCTCTTGTCATGTTCTAATTTAGAGTCGGAGCATGCATCTGATTCAGAAGCCATCATCTCAGCCACCAGCGATTACTTGGCCCCACACTCATTTGTGTTATGATTGGAGCTCTTATGGAACTCACACCACTTTCCCATGTCCTTCTTTGGCTTCGCGGCATTGTTCTTTTCTTGCGGCTTTAACAGGTTGTCTTGGGACGCCATGCCTTGGCTTTCTCCTTTGTTCTGCAGTTTGGGGGCACCTTTCCCTTGCTTTTGATTTGCAGATCCAAAGTCTCGCTTCTTCTATTTGAATTTCTTCTCAATATTGGTAGAATACTGGTATGTCATACCAAGCAAGGAGATGTTGAGGAACTCCATTTCCTTCTAAATATATCTGTGTAGACAACTGCGATACTTTAGCACCAAATGTTTCTCTGAATATTTGATACCAAACTTTGTGCGCAGGGTATGGAACAGATTCGTCAGCTCATGCACGTCTTGATCCCTTTGTTTTCGTAGTGTGGTCCATTATATGTAATATTCCTAAATTATCATGCAGCTAATAGGAATATTAATTTTTCTCTTGTCATCTAGTTAGATGAATAAATGGGTAAGGAAGCCCATAAGTATCTTAAGTAGGCATAAAATCCCTCTTAATGTGAAAAGGGATCATGCAATAACTAGATCAAGCATCCTCATGTGTGAACAAAGTATAATATATGTGGACAAGGTCAAGTTTGACCAATTTAACAACATTAATATGGGATGAGTGGATCATCAATAAATATAGCTTAATGTGAATGTAGATCAGTTTAGCTAGTCAGAATAAAGAAACCTTGGGTGTGGAAGGAGACAATGCATGGAGACTAATTCATGGTTGACTAAATCTTATAGCACTATAAATAGATGAGTGGGACTAATGGAGATAGCATAATTTTGGAGGAGGAGCCTTTACATGGAAGTAACCTCATAATTGGGTGGGACCCATGGTGAGGAAGCTCATCAACTATATAATGGAGGGAATGGCAGCCATATGGGGCATGACTGAAGATATGATTTTATGATTAGGTCTATTTAGAATTATTTCATACTTCAACTATTTAGCTAATTTTGTTGCACTGTTTAGTGCAAGGGTTTTCTCAGGTGGGAATTCCCCACTCTTCCTTGGAGATCTTGTTTAATAAATCTGAGAGGAGTTTTCTAGACTTCATTTCCACTCTCTGACACTTGGCCAAGCATTCGCCTACAGCCACAGTGCAATCTCTTGGAGGATCTATGTTATTTTACATGGTGTTGCAGTGGGAGGGTTTAAACCATTGTTTTATGAGCTAGTTTCCCAGGAGGAGGATCAGCCTTTTTCCCGAAAAGCTATTAGGAGGAGCTACAACCATTTATTTGCATGATCAGCCACATTTATGTATTTCTTCAACCATTCTACGTGATTCAGCCATAGATTTGCAACATTTACTTCTTGTACTTCATGTTTATCAAGAAACTCTTACCGGGTCATCCTGGATTTCTGTAAAAGAGACTAGATCTCTGTTTTTGTGCTCTATTGATTAATATATAATTATATCTATTTTTTCTCACTATTTATGAGTATAAAACCTTAATAAATTGCGATGTCACTTTCTGCAGTAACTCTGTGTTGTAGTAGTTTTGGGGTTGCAGTGTTTTTCGGTTGTTTTGAGCATGGGAAGCCTATTTAACTAGGCTATAATGATTTGTTTATGATTTCCTTTCAGATTTGGTTGTTCAAATGTCTGATCTAAAGGATCCATGGGATGTAATCCATAGTTATAACACATATTTCTGAAAATTGCATTTTTAATGCATGTATTGCTGATTTTCCCATTTGGGAATATTACATTGTATTTACTTGTCCTCATAGCTCCCCACAGGATAGTATTGTTCCTTGATGGTGTCTCGAAAATAATTCCAAGTGGGTATGACTAAGAACAAAGAGGGTTATGTCTTGTCCTTTTTCTCACAGTAGATTTTCCACCAGTCCTTGACATGGGGGGTAGCTTTGATGAGTGAAAAAATAATCTTCTCCCGGTCAGAAAAGTCCTAAACCAAGAAATATCCTTCTAATAGATTAAACCATCTATCTACGACATTTCCATCTATTTGACCCTCAAATATGTGAATGTAAAAGTTTAATTGTACCTTAAAGGGAGTCACGCCTCTAGAGTGGTTGCTAGATGCAGATGCGCTGCTGGTGGGCAGTCGTTGAAGGATATGGGAAAAGTTATCCATCATCACGTTCCTTTGTTTTTCGAGGGCATCCTCAAGAAATATTTTGATAGGATCTCCTACTCCCTCATCTTTATTTTAACCCCCCATGGGCAACTGTCGAGGTTTGCAAGGTTGATCTTGCAAATGTTCAACCAGATCGAGCCCTAACTCCTTATACCTTGACCTTGTTGGGGACATGCATAAAAGGATCGAGAAAAATCAGACCTTTCTGATAACACTGATCTGGATTTATATAGGAACGCAATAGAATACACATATAACCATAAATATAAATATGCAGCGGAAATAACACTTCATTTCATTAATATCAAAGAACTGAAATTTTCTTACAAACAGAATGGAAATAAACTAGCTAGGGTGCTAGTAGCTTATCTCTGAGAAGAGATGTGGTGGCTACAGGCCTTTGAATCTGCGTTACAATGAGGCTCTAAGGCCTATATATTATTTAGAAACAATGGAAAACCATAAACATCCAAAAACCTAACCCTAGGAGATGAAACACCAGAATATGGGCCCCGTCGGGGTAAATTGGTACATCAATTTCCCGGGGTCATAACTTTGGCATAACATCTCCGTTTGACACACATCATACATCATTATAAAGATATATTTGATGAATACAACTACCAGCTGCAAATGTAGATTCTGTTACATAATCAAATTTGTCAGAAAAACGATACCCAAAAAACATCGTTTAGGGCCTCAAAACGGCTCCAGAAGTTCAGGACCCGAAAAATAGCTAAAAATAGTAAGTTGTGCCGAAACTGAAAAACTAAAAGAGATAATGGTTGGGCCCCAAGTGGAATAGGTTGTGTGGCCACCAATATCCACCTGGATCAACAGGTGTTGAGGAGCACATTACAGAATTAAAGATATTGGCATAGAAAAGTAGACAACCAGTACAATCAAAGGAAATTTTTTGAGAAGAAATATTAGTAGAGCCCACGCTCGGGGCATGGATGGCGCAGATACCTATTGGAGCCTTGAATTTTGACTTTGTCGAGGTACAAAAACAAGTGAAAGAATGGAAATATGTGAAAATGAACATCACAATGGTGCCACTTCAGATATTACATGAGTTGCATTAGGAGATTATAGATGAGTTTAAGTGGCATGAATAGCTCACTTCAAAGTCGAACATTCATATCGAAAGAGAGAGAGATTTCCTGAAGTAGGAGCTCGACCAAGCCATCCAGGAGAAGGATCAGGTAGTACAACAGCAACAGAAGCTGAAGGAGGTGGTTTAAGCCACATGTCGTGAGGTTTTGGACATTGATGTCCGAGAAGAAGGATTAGTGGACGACAAGGTTGTGAAGATCAACCTTTCAGTGAAATGATACAAGAGTAAGATTGCAGATGTAAAATTTGAATATGAAATAAATATCAAGGAGCTACAGATGAAGCTACAACCAACTACACCACAGGAAGTGCGAGAATAGAGGGAGGTAGATCTAAAAGGTGCAGTGGTCGACATCTCCGCATCATTAGTAGATTGTGGGAAGTTATTGGATGAGAGCTTCCAGATTTTGACTTCGCTGCAGGAAGATCCAAATTTGCAAGAGTTACAAGAGGATATTCAGGAGAAACAATAGCAGTTGGAGGAGAGTCAGGCAACTGTGAAGACCGTACCAATCTCATAGAAGCTTCCAAAGATCAATGGGGGACATGCCCTCCAGAGGAAGATAGAGGAGCTCATGAAGGAAGAACATATTATGACAAAGAGAACTCGTCCATGGTAGGATGAGGTGCTACAATTGTCTCAAGTAGTGAATCAGAAGCTTCAAGAGCTTCGAGAGAAAGAGGAGGCAGTGATTCAGAAGGCTATAGAACCGGTGACATAAGAACTATTGGAGGAAGTGTGCAACAAAGAAAAGTAGATCGCAGTCATTCTATAGCAAATTAGCAACACCTACGACAACATTGCAGCAAATATCAGAGGAAAATCGGATGAGTGACTCGGGACAAGTCACATGTGAGTGTTGGGGGCCTGTTGAGCGCAGCCCCACTTGGCCCAGATTTTGGAAAAGACTCCACATTTTGTGGAGCAGAGTGTGAAGTGGAGCGAGCATCGGAGTAAGGAAGTAAATATAACGCTCGGTGTCATAAGGGCTTCGGGGTGGGTTGAAGCCCCTCCTTTTTCTAAAAGCGCATGATTGTGTAAAGAATCAATGGGTTTTAGGCCATAATTGCTTGTTTTAGGGAGTCCATGGAATTTTGACGATGTAATAGTATATATAGGGCTGAAATGCTATGTTTAGAAGAAGAGACATAGATCTAGAGAGTCATGGGTGAATTGTTGTAATTTGCAGCAAAGGGAAGGCTCTGCAGCTGAGTGCGTAGAGGCCTAGAGAAGAGTCTGCAGCTGAGTTCGTAGACGGCCTGCAACTTAGTGCACAGGTCAAGAACTCATTGTATTTAAAGATTCCTTATCATAAGCAATATTTTTGTGGATGATATTCTAGTGTTATTGTTTTATTAATGTGTATATTTGCTTATTATCTGTTGTAGAATAGTAGTATTATAGTTGCATTTTACTTCAACGTAGTAATGGTTTATGATTTTATATGGCATGTTTTTGTGATTAATTGAATCTAGTGAAGTGATTTATAAGCTGAAAGTATAAGGTAATATAATAATACCACCTCTCCCAGTCTCTCAAGGTTGCAGAAACTTAGTTTTGCATCCACCCATAGTCACTCCAGGTGAGACTGCAATATGCTTGCAGGTCTTTGCCGAAAGTGCCAATAATCAAGGGTTTGGTTGGTGCATTGTAAAGTACGAACCTAACTCAACCCAAACCAAGCCAATACAAACAAATCATAATTTCTCAAAATCTATAGTACACTCAATGTTCATACATCTATAAGTAAACTTAATACTCACAATGCATAGATAATATATATGAGACACATATTATGTTCATAGGAAACTTTACAGTGACAACGCATATAAAATATATATGAGACATCTTGGTAGGATAATCACATGTTTGGGTCAAGTAAGTTTATCCACTATTCACATAAATAAAAATTGACATTTTGTATGCCATGTGTGTTAATTTCACACTTTAATAAACAATTTAATTTTTGTTAAATTTAATGTAATTTATATATGAAAATATACTTAAGGTTAACATTGATTTGTAATATTGCAGAAACTACAATGTCAAAAAGGCATTGGAGTGTAAAAGAACATCCCAAGGAATACATTAAAAAATAAAGGTAGATCTTAAGGAAATGACGAAAAGGAATTAGTAAAGAGTCAACCATATGGGATGAAGGAAGTCTAGGAAGAACCCATGGGGGCTTCACTCAATGAACCTCTGACATATCACGTGCCTTCATGGCATACTAAACAAGACCTTTAATTTAACTACATATTGGAAAATACTCTAAAAATCAAAGTATTTAACCCCCTGCCAATATGAACTCAATACACACCTTCTAAATTTAAAAAAAAAAACCTTACTTTCACTAGATATTGTATGTATCTATTTTTTTATTAACATTTCTTTACCCCTTTATATTTTTTTCATTAACTTTGAGTTCCATTTTTTATACTTGTCAATATAAAAGCCTTTTACCCCTTATTATATGCTCAATATATTATGTCATTTATTCCTCAATATGAACACACACACGTGGTATGGTATTGCTTCCCCAATGAAGCCCCTATTGAAGAACCTAAGTTAAATTTTGAAAAGATAATAAAATCATCCTCTTTGTAGAAGGGAAGGGATCTTCAAATAGAGTGCTCTTTAGTTTAAGTTTAAAATTTTATGGATAAAATTTGGTGAGGGTAGGGGTGGAGATGATATTATGCAAAATATAAACATATTATGTTTTTCATAATATCACCTCCCATATTTAATATGTTTTGCATAATATCACCTCATCCTCACCCTTACATATGAGGGTGGTGTGGGGGGTTAAGGAATATAGTAGTTTATCTCCATGCAAAAAATGTGGGAGCAAACTCTAAGTTGAACAAGAAAAACCTAAGCTACGAGACTAATTATATGACCCTCGGAAATTGAGAATTCAAAAGGTTGAATAAACCCATAAATAAAATATAAATCTCCATTATACTAAATCTCTGAAAACAATGTCTTTTTAAGAAAATACAATGTGGATTGGAGATGGGTTTTATGGATCTTATAGAAATTGTTTTCGTTCATCTCGAAGATAGAATGTTCAAAAATGAAATATGTCGTATTAATATCAAGTTAAAATACTCAAACACACACATAGACACACACACATTACCTCTCTTTCAATGTGTATATCATTATGAACATGTGATGAAACCATGAATAAGCTTTGGCAACCTCAAACATAATACATGCTAAACCGATCTCTATGTATAAAAATGTAATGCTTAGATAACATCTATGTGTACACATGTTTAGATAACATCTTGAACCGTAATTGTTATGAACATGACTCTCTTTTTTACAGGAAATTTTGGAATCGTAGCATTCCCATCAAGATTATCCTTTTTACTTGGCTGGCTATGTGCAACAGGGTCCTCACGTGGGACAAATTGACCAAGCAGGGATTCCATGTGCCTGACTGTTGTGTTTTCTATAGGCTTCAGTCTGAATCAGTATTGCATTTGTTCTTTCACTGTCCTTTTGTGTTGGAAATCTGGTTCTTGTTTTCAAATCGCTTGCAGGTTCAAGATTGGAGGCCCCTCTCCTTTAAACAGTGTATCGAATCTTGGGGAACCTCGTAATATGGGGCATGATCCTTACCTTTCTTTCTTTTCTGGGAGGTGTGGCTTGCCAGAAACAAGTACATAATTGATGGTCAACATTTTCTTCAGCACATAATTTATTTGTCCATTCTCAAGTGGCTCGACAATGTCCCCCAGCTGCCTTCCAATGTTCATGATCTCTCCATCCGACTCTAACCTCACAATGTCTCCATCCCGACGAGTTACTTCGATGGTGCACAACAACAAAAAAAATGTGGATATGGAGCTTGGATCAAGCTGGGACAAAATGAAAATTATTGCATTTGCTGGAATGGCGGCCCTGGTTCTAACAGGAGGCCAGAGCTTTTGGCACTCTAGAGTCTACTTTGGGTGGCATATAATCTTCAAATATCGAATTTTCACATCTACGACGATTCAAAGACCGCGATTGATGACATCTTGCATCACAACAACTTCCAACCGCCTCCACTTCGTTCATGGTTTCGTAGGGCATAATACCTTTGTGGCCGCCTTCACGACCCTCCTATACACCATATCTTCTGGGAGGCAAACTCAAAAGCAGACACTCTTTCAAAGCAAGGTTTAATCCTTCAATTTGGGTTGGTTCGGGTACAACAATACAGGGATGGTCGACTGATTTCTTCCAACACTTTACAACTTCCTTAGGAGCGATGTTCTCTTCTAGCATCGAAGCTTATCCTTTGCTTTAGACATATGGTTTCTATTTTTTTATGTGAACTTTTGGCTGGGATGCCATTTTTCTTTTTTGTTTTCGATCCATGGTCTCCTGTTTTTCTGTTCAGGTCTCCATGGTCTCCAGAACTA
Organism: Pinus albicaulis; assembly: GCA_034641835.2. Classification (NCBI taxonomy): domain Eukaryota; kingdom Viridiplantae; phylum Streptophyta; class Pinopsida; order Pinales; family Pinaceae; genus Pinus; species Pinus albicaulis. The sequence goes on along the minus strand of CM076576.1, from coordinate 323,909,814 downwards.
TTCCGACACTTCGATGTGAAAGATGATGAACCATATGGTCTTTGTATGTTTTACGTATTACATTATGGCACTCTCCTGCGAAAAATGATGATCTGTGTATTGGTTTGGTTTTCATAATATAATCAATCAGTGTTTTTTCTCCTTGAAAAAAATGTTTAATCTAACCACTTGAATGTGCAGTGATATGCTCCCCAAAGTAGAAGAGAACATCATTTGCAAACAATTAAAATACAGAGAAAAGAAGTCCCACGAACCGTAAAATAAATAATTTTAGAGTTGCTCACAATTGGTTTATCAAGTTAAAATTATGGATAGGTTATTCGTTTTCCATGCCTCTCATTTTTTTTGTTTCATACTTAATTTAACATATTTGGATTTTAGTGAAAGATGTCTATATTTCTTGGGGATTCACCATAACTTTGATCTTGAGATTTTCTAATGTTGAAGCCCTACAACAATTAGAATAAAACATAAAGAAAATCAGCTAATGAAAAATTTTAATCTATAAATAAGAATTTTGTTACTAATATCTAAGAGATTTAAAGAGGGATTTTTGGTGGAGATCAATGGCCAAACCGTAAAATAGAAATAGCTAAAAACACAGTAAGTTATCCTTAGAAATTAAAAAAGAAATAGCTGAAAACACAGTAAGTTATCCTCAGAAACTATTGCTTATCATAATGAAAAACAGTGCTTTGCTTCGCTGAAAAACAATTACTTTATCCAAAATCAACTAGAAACCTACATATTTACAATCAGCCATTACGTTTGTATCTTTGTCAAATTTACGATTAATTTTTTTTAACGTCTCCTTTGTTGCCGTCCTAAAATTTTGTTTGGTTGTAAAATAAGTCTAAAGGGCTGCACCCTAAAGTTTTGTTTGGTTGTAAGATAAGCCTAAAAGGCTGCCGTTGACTGCTGATTACAGTCAGAACTGGACACAGTGGCAGTTCCTATTGTCAGGGAACCGTACCTTATGACGCACCAAATGCAAACGCTAAAAAAATCCGCCGCAGTTTAAATTTTGTAACGTTTTCGTTTTTTTTGGGTTATTTTTTCTTGAAATTTTGTAGAGATTTGTTGGAGTGATATGTTTGGCTTATGAAATTGATAGGGTTCATTCATGCAAGTTTGGAATGTAATTTGGCAATGCTTTTTTGTTTTGGAAAGATATTTTATGATAAATAAAACTTTTACCATTCCAAGTAAAACAAAATATGCGCAAGCATTTCAGTTAACAATTATATTATAATGGTTAGTTGTAAATAAGTAGCTCACAAATTGTAATGGTTAATTGTGAATAGCTAAGTTCAAATGGTTTGTTGAGAGATAAAAGCAATTGCTACTTTGAATAGGTTTTTCTTCTTCCCACCTCTATCCTTAAAATTGTGATAACCAAAATTATGATAACCAATTGAACGATTTTTCCATAGCTTTCTCTAAATCTTACTTCTTAAAACTTAGATACTCACAACTCCACACCATCATTCCTATTCCTAAAACTTAGATACTCAACTCCACACCATCATTCTTATTCCTATGACTTAATCCATCATTTGTCCCATCTTTACATTATAGATGTGCCATGTAATAGAAGGACAATTGATTATTTGTCCCATTTTTAGATTGGTAGATGTGCCATGTAATAGAACGACTCAATGAAAGGTATGGTAGTGGTAATGATTGAGAAATCACTGCAAAAAAAACTTCGTGGAAAGGTGCAAGTCTGCCATTAATCAAATTGATTGTCATTGGTAGCCCATGAACAGAACAGAGTAAGAATTAGTTGTTTTCCTTACCTAAAATAGTTTTGACATTGTTTTCTGAGGAGCCTCTTTTTAATGGCTTTGGCATCGAGCTTGAGTTGGATCCCATCATACAAGTAAAGAAGGGTTAATCTTCGGAAGAAGTAAAATCTCCCATTTATGAATGGTTCATTGAATATCAAGTTGCATGTCCAATTAAAAACATACCAGACAAGTTTAGTATCCTCATCGGAGGAGTTCCCTTTGGGGATGAACAATGATCTTATAAACCTTATATATGTGATGTGTATATATATGTATCTATATTTGTTTGTTTGTGTATTATATCTTTTCCTCAAATTTCTAATAACCCATCAATTACTACCAAAAAAATATAAGAACTAAATCTCTTGGATATTAATAACAAACTTCTTTTGCTTACTGATTTGGATTCTCATTCTTAATGTTATGAGAAGACGAGGACTTCTAAGTTTTTAAGATCATAAAATAGTGATAAATCTTTAGATAAATTAAACTTCTTGAATATTAATAACAAAGTTTTTTTCTTAATGATTTGGATTCTTATTCTTAATGTTATGAGAAGACGAGTATTTCAAAAAATTTTAAGATCATACAATTTTGATAAATTTTTAAATAAATTAAATTTTTTTACTTGATCACAGACATATTAGGTTAAATATGGAAAAGTTAGTATGTAAAATTTGCATTACATATGGTTATTAAATTTTAATTTGAAAAGCAAAATAAAGAAATTATCTATGGAGATGGAGGAATTGTCCGGACAAAAGTAGCATGGCAAAAAATATTTAAGAAATATTGCAATAGCAATATTTGAATCATTTTTTTTTATGTTTTTTTTAATGGTGGAAATAGATTTAGCATCATCAAAAACCTCTAGAACACCCAAAATATTAAAATTTAATAACTAAAACTTGAATTTACAAAAATCACTTCTAAATTTTCTTAAAATCTTACCAAAAATTTCATGATTTTCAAAGAAAAAAAAAGCAAACTAATTACACTACGGCCAAAAGAAATTGGAAATTCCAAACCTATCCCACAGTCTCTCCTTACAGTTCCAAGTTCCAAAGATCAACTAATGACCAGCATTCTTTTCCGAAAGGTACTTGGATTCTTTTAATGTCATAGATCTCCAGAACAATGCGAACTACTGACAGAGATTCCGACGGTCGCTCCTCGGTAGAAAATACTGATAAAAAAACATTGAAAAGCGGTCTCTGACAAAAGCCTTACAGATACGCGTATGGGAGAGTGTGACGAATGACGAATCTAGTAACTCAGAAGACCAGTCAATCCCAAATCCAATGTTCTGCTTCAACAGGATCACCATTAACACTGAAGGTATTCATTCCATGGAGGAAAGTATCGATAAGTCGAAACATCTGGTAGAAATAGTTTAATTGATTATTGTTAATATTGTTGGTATGTGCGAATGTTACCTGCAAAAGATTTAAAATAACTTTTATATCCTTTTCGATTGCCTCAACCTGCAGCGATGAATCATCACTGCCTCAAACCTGTAGGTTTTTATCTGTTGTACCCAGGGTTTGAATTTCAAAACAGAAATACTTTAACCATTTACACACCTTTCTAATCCGTTTTCACAGTTTGAAGGAAGCTTTTTTTTTTTTTTGGTTCACAGAGGAAAAAAGACACCATGTATTATATATTTTTATTGTATTTGACAGGTAAATTCTATGACTTTTTTTTATTATGTTTGATGAGCAAATTCTTTGACCCGTTTTCACATTATAAAAGAAGCATATTGAAAATATGACATATTTTTTATTAAAAATATCACATATTTTTTTTATTGTATTTGACCGTCAAATTACCTTGTGATGAGCCAATCTTGATTGTAACCAATATATATCTAACCTGTGACATAGCATTTATGCAGATTGTGTTTAGCATATAAGTTTTTAGACTTTAAACTAATTAGAATTTGACATAAGCTGTAAGATTCTAAAACAATTAAAATTCAAGCTATCACATATAGGGGAGACGGGTCAGTGCCCGAACACCTCAGCGCTGACTGGACCCGAGGCCATGTCAGGAGGGCCAGCTCATGTACGACGTATGTCCTTTCGCATGGCGTTCACGTGGCGGGCACGTGCAGCCGGTCGCTCCACCCTCTTACCTGTCTAGCCGGTCGTCTCCCGCCATATCGTGGAGGCTTCTCGACGAAGCCTCATTTCTCGCTCCGGGTCTGGTTGCTATGCGTTCTCTGCTCGGTTTGTTGCGCATCGTTTCTCCAATGCCCGACGCCTCCGCCGCCACTGTCCGCGCGCTCCATCCTTCGTTATGGCGCTGCTGCTCTCCTGGCTCGAGCTCCCCTGGTCCTGGTTCGGCCGCGGCAACATTCCAATTGTGGGTGGTTTATACCGTCTGCCTGTTCACACTGAGTTACATAATCGTTCAACCTCGCCTCTGTGGTGGTTTAACCTCGGCGCTTTGGTGGTTTTACCTCGGCGCTGTGTGGTTTAGGGTCGGCTCTTTGCTCTTTATGCTTGGCTCTGTTTTGTCATGCCTTGGCCCTGTGGTTGTTTTACATTCGCCCTGACTTAGTTTTATTCGGCTCTGTAGTTGTTTTACTTGGCTCGGCCCAGTGGTGGTTTTAGTTCGGCTCTGTGGTGGTTTTTCTAGGCTCTGTGGTGGTGGTGATCATACCTCGGCTCCATGGTGGACATACCTCGGCTCTCTGGTTCGGCGCTACGTGTTTTATAGGTCTGTATGATTCGAATTTTGTTTTCAGGTGCGTTTTTCAGCTCTGGATGCTGTGAATTATGCTTTCAGGTGCGTTAGTATGTTAGTTTTAAGTGTTTCTGCATTTTTTTTAATGTTGGTGCTTTGTGAATGATTGTGTTTTTGATTTTTTGCAGGTCAATGGAGAAGCCAAGGACAATGCAACGCGGTTGGCTGGCAAGGCAAGGAGGAAGGCCAGGAGGGATAGGAGTTTTAAGGCAGGACTCTGTCCTACCAGTGATATCTATGTGTTTGTAAACACATTTAGCCTTAAGGAGATGTTCTCTGTTGAGTTTTTTTACTGTTTTACTGTGGTTTTACAGTGTTTGACTGTGGTTTTACAGCGTTTTACTGTTGTTTCACTGTGTGGTTTTACTAAGGTTTTACTGTCTGTAGGGTTTAGGGTTTTAATTGGAGGTATCACGCCTGATTTTTCTTTTTTTGTAGTAGTGGAATGTAGGGTTTATTGTTCTAAAATGTGGTTGTATAATTTGTAATGTCTTGTTATTAAAAGAACTGAGTGATGATCTAAGTACATAAATTAATGGCCGACCCTTTCACCTTGGAATGAAAGGAGTTTCCTTTTTAGTTATACAGAGAGATGTTACTTATTATTTAGCGTTCCTGTGGGTATAATTTTTATGGTGAACTTGTAGATAATTCCACAGTTCTTAGATGCTTCTTGTCACTGTACATCTGCGGTGAGTTGCTCTTTTTTGAGAATTGAGCTGACAGAGGATTCATTAGGTAAATAGAGTTTTCAAGATGTTATGTTTGTCGAATCTCACAACCATCCTCATTGAGGTCAGAAGTTGTTCTTGTTCTCTTCAATGTAGTTTTCTTAGCACAGTAATGGCAATATTTGTTAATAGGCTCGTGTCCTTGGATAACCTTACATCAAGTTCTCAAAAGAATTGAATGATAAATTTTTGTGGGCTGAAAGGCATCAAATTTCCTCTCCGCGCATGTGGATGAAATTCAATCCTATGGTGCGAATTACAGATCTTGAAATTCCACATGAATAGAATCTACAAGTTTAAAATTTGTAAAGATTTAGGAGTTATTCAATATGACCAAATGCTTCTCTGAAAAATAAAGAAACTCAAACAAAACCATCTCTTGTATACATGATGGTAGATATAACAGAGGCATTCTAGCATAAACTGTAGATTTGCACCTTCTCCTGAAATAAGAAGATAAAGTCACATATATATAATTTTATGTTGTTGCACATTGTGTGGTATTGGGAGCAACTTGTATTTGACAAAACCAGAAAAGATAAGATTTCAAGTACATTCTGAGAGTGAACCCCAAAACTATTGTCAGAGCAATATGCATGTTATCATCTCATTGTGAAACACAATGACAATTAAAAAAATATTAGTAAAAACATGGTAATATCAGACGATATTACTAGACCCTTCTTTTGCGACTTAATATTTGCAACATTGTTTGTTATTTTTGACCAGGTTTTTCATGACTTCATTGAGAGAAATGTCATCCAACTGTCGGAATGGGCAATAACAAAAAAATTGGAGATTTAAGTATCCATATTATGAATTTCATCTACAATGGAAATGTTTTCAATAGAATGGAAAACCAAGATTATTTTTGTGGCTTACCTTTGACATGTCTTATGGAGGCTTTATAAATTTTTCCTATATGCACATTGGCAAGCAAAAAAATTAAGTTCTCCTTTTGATTGACCACATTGTCTTTCTTTATTGACCACATTGTCTTTCTACAAAAGTAAAGTTAAAGTTAAGGCATTACTACCAACTCTCTTAGCTCATCTTCCACGGTCCCATCCAAGATTCCCATATGTCAGTGCTTACCGGATGCAATTTAAGGAAAAAATCATTGTATCCTCTCTTAGGGAATAATAGTGTGGTTTGTAGTTGGTCCAGTCTCTCACATTCCTGTCCAAGTGAACAGAGGAAGCCATTGAAGCATGCAAGAAATTATTGTAGGATAATTTCTCTATGTTGAACAAGTTCCTTGGGTTAATTTGAGTGCATACTTGCAACTTTATCTTGAGGGAATTTTTTGAAAGAATTACTATTGCATTCCTATTGACCAAAATTTGAGTGAACTTCTATTTTGGAGTTGTCACTAGTAGCCTTACATGTTTAAGTCTGATTCAACTCATACCAGGTTATTGGTATATATTCATATATTTTTTTTTTCCATTATATGTATGTTCCATATTTAGTTACACTAGTGCATGGCTTTATAACCTCCATTTATTCCTATTTTCTAAACTTCACTTTTGCTTCATTGATTTATATTTAGTTATTGTGATTCATGGTCTCATAACCTGCCTGCCCTCATATTTTTCCTGAAATTAAAGTTTTCTTAAAGTTTACTTCATTGATTTTATTATGCATCTGTCTTACTGTTTACATAAGTCTTTATTATGGATTTGTCTTACTGTTTACATTGGTGCAAATATCCTCCTGGATTGTAGTTGAACATTTGAAGAGTTATTGACCTTAGAGATTCTATTTTGATTGAGAAGCATTGTAATGTTTAATAGAAATTATCCTAAGGTGTTGTACACGCCGGTATGAAATATGCAATGTCAATGTCTACAGCAAGTAGTGGTGCATCATCATATTAAAGTAGCATATACTCTACATCATATTAAACTAGCATATACTCTACATGCTCTTGGGCATAAGCCTTGAGTTCTTTCAGAGAAGCAAGAAAATCATATTGTTTTCTGTCAACTTGAATTACATCATGCAAAAATCTGATATAGGCTATAAGGCTATAACTTCAACAGATTAACAAACTTGGGGGATTTAGACACTATTTTATACATACTAATTTGAAAATGTTTGTAGCTTCCCAAACATCCATGGATGCTATCATTAGCAAACCTATTTGATCCTTACCAAAATCACAGTGTCTTGTAGTTACAAAAATTAAGTCATGGCACCTCTATGCTTGATGGCTTCCATTTCCTGCATTGCCCAAGTATGGTGGACTGCCCAACATTGGATGATTAGGATGTGCATGAATGTTGGCATATGGTTCACTCCAATTTTCTCCATGTAGCCATGGTGGGACTGAGTAGCCCAAGTGTCCACTTGTGTTACTAACCCCAGCACTGACTGCAGGTGTCATATAAACACAATTAGGATTCAAACCTGCACTGGTAGGGGTATAAGAGGTGGGCCTAACCCCTGCCTGATAGCTAGGGACTTGGATGTTAATCAGGTCTTGGAATGATGGTGTCTGCTCTGCAATGTGGTCCAACGTGTTAGACATCAACCTATTTGCCTCAAACTGTCTTGAACCATGTTCTTCTCTGCTTGTCACCCCTTGTCCTTTTTCCAACTCTTGCTGAACTTTTCTTGCCTCTCTCTGTTGCCTTGCCAATTGCTTTTGATGTTCATTATCTTCCCTTGCTTTTTGTCTTTCCAACCTTTCCTTTGCTCGAGCTTCTGTTGTTGCAATCCTTGCAACCCTCTTTTCATTGGCTAACTCCTTCTTTATGTTTTTAGCTTCCTTAATTTCATTTTTTTTACGTTCAGACTCGAACATTAAATTCATATAGTCTTCAGATGTGAGCAATTGTGAACTCCTCCCTAAACGAAGATAATATAAGGCTGAGTTCCTTGGTGACTGGTAGCTTTAGGAATGCACCAAGTAATCTCTACTTTTCCGGACCTGCCTGCTGGATTTCATCTTATGGGACAACTAAAAGGCCCCCATTGTTGTCTTCTTCAGGTACTTCATGCTGAATAGGCTCCTCTTCTAGTGATCCATTGTCCACAAAATAATGAACAAGTTCGGTGTTCAACCCTGATGGTTGTGAAGGCATGTCCATGCTTTCATCCTAATTGGTGGTAGATACATTATTTCCAGTGATATTCATCACGGCTTCTGCCAGCCATGATGGTGCACTTACTTGGGTTGGCATGGTCAATTGCTCATTGTCAGCTGCATCAGTGGGTGTCACAGCCTCATTAATATTGTTAGTTGGTTCATCACTGAACTGTGTCTCACTGACATGCTCAGCATCATCACCACCACAGAACAACCCTTCAGAAAGGGACATTATACCTTCAGCAACAGCTACATCTTCTTGGGCACCAACATGCTCTTCTAAGTTCTCTGCTTCTTGACCTTCCACTTCAAATTCTTGGCTACATGTGGTATCATGCATAAGAGCATCAAAATTGAGTGGCCATATACCAGTCCTCCTAAATCCAGCCTTGATATTAGAAGGTGTGAGAGCCCTTTTAAATGCTTTGCTAGCAAGCTCAACTAGCTCAAACCTCTTTACTTCCACCCTTGGATTCTTTGCCATCCATGAAGCTCGCTCGACCCTGAAATAGTTCTTGAAAGGCCCAAACACGCTCACATCAAGGGGTTGCAATCTGTGAGTAGTATGAGATGGCAATGTTAACAGTTCAATGCCCAACTTATTGGCCTCCTCGATTGTCTGCACAGCCATGTGGCTTCCATGGCCATCTAAAATCATCAAGTGCCTATTTTCAGGCGAGACACCACCCGGTACAGAAGCAACAAAGTGGCAAAGCCAATTTAGGAACAGTTCCTTTGTCATCCATGCATGTGGATGTGCAGCCATGCATGCCCCTGGTTCACAATTCTGTATGTAATTTTTTAGTTGAGTTTTACCTTTAAATAGATAAAATCCTGGTATAGATGAGCCAATTGCATTGACACAGGCAAGAATTGTGATCCACTCCCTGCTCTTAGGAAATATCTTAGGCACATTTCTACTCCCTCTCTTGGCAATTACCCGCATACCGCAATTTCTTCCTGCCTGTAAGCTTGTCTCATCGCAGTTCCATATGTGGTCTGGGGCATATGAGTGTTGATCATATGTAGCAAAAAGAGTGTTATAGAACTTGGAAAAAATTGCAGGGCATAGATTTAAAGCCCGGTCTCTGTCAAGGCCCTCTGTTGTACGTAACACAAGGTCTGGATGCCTCTTTTTAAACCCACTCCACCATGACTTACCAGGAAAACCATCTTTAAATGGGTTTGGCCTCCCTTGACATATTTGAGCTACAGTGGATTTAAGTTGGATAAGCTCTAACCCATGTCCCAATTGGGCCATCTCCTTACACCACTCCACCACCTCATCTTCCTCCTCTTCAGTCATGACTGTAACAGGCCCTCTGCGCTTTGTATTAGTCAACCCATTTATCCAATAATGTATGTTTGAGGCAGCAATACCATGTTTTTTCGCTGATGCACAGATTGAATATCCCTTAAACTCGATGTCATCAGTTGCAGCAAGCATGTCTTCCTTCGTCCAGCCTCTGATTGCACTGATTTTCTTTGTTGAAATTGCACCTTGTATTGTGGTCGAAGGTGGTTCTGTGGCTGATGGTGGGCTGGGATGATCTGCAACCACAGGGTCCTTTTCAACTACATTACTAGGAGCAATGGGAGCATTGACATCATCATCTGATGAACTGATCCGCAGTTGGGCCCCCCTTCTCCCTCGCCTCCTGTTCCTTATCCGATCTGCAACATAAACTCTTGGCATGGCTACAACCTGCAATTTCCAACATCGTTAAGAAATTTGATAAGTATTACAGCACAACTGTATAGAGTAAACTATAATTATGTATGAATTCCAAAATTTCTGCTAATAACATGAAATATTTCAGTTGTTTGTTGTGAATTAATTCGCATTGAAGTATTACTTTTCAATTATGTATTACTTGTAATATGAACATCAGAAAGATATGTGATACCTACATGGCTGTTAGCTACATGGACTTGTCTAAAATCAGTAAGTGCCTATTTTAAAATGGACTTATATTTGGACATGGACTGTGTGTTAGAACTATTTTTATTGAAAGATTTTATTCAATATAAATTCAATATCCAAATCTGCTTAATATCTTGAATAACATTATTGAAGAAAACAATCAATATCTATATGTTCTCAAAGAACGCTCCAAAGAAATCCGATGAAGAGGAGTAATAGCGGGAACTAATAAGAGAGTGAATGAACATCAAAAGGCACAGACTGTCTGAACAAATAACTGCAGCACACACTGTCCGGAATGGAACACCGAGCACACTCGTCCTCTCGTTTGTATGTTCCATCATCAAAAGGATCATGTCCGCAAAATGGAAACCACCTGCCCGAAACTCACTTTCTCGAAACTAATATCACAAAATGAATAAACCATCGTTCGGAAACTCAACAAATGCTTTCGTAGTTTAAGACAAACGAATGCCCGAAACGTAATGAAGCCACAATATAGTTTTATGATTTAGAATTTCATTGGTAGGGAAGATTGGCATGGATTGCCATCTCCCAAATTTAATTGTGTGGTGTGGATTGATTTGTACATGATCCAATGGCTGAAAAGCTATCATGGTTGATCCTTGTGCTTTCCTGAATTTAATTTCTGAATTGAAATGCTTTTTAGAATTTAATTCCTGTAATTCCAGGACTGTTGTGTTTAATTCTTGAAATGAAAGGTTGGGTGAACTATTTCCTGAATTGAATGGTGTCATTTAATGTCTTCAATAGGTTGAATGGTTAAACAAACATGTAGATATTGCTGACAGACATTTCACCTATTTTTGTGCAGGTGGTACTCAGTCTTTGTGCAGGTGTTACCCAGTTTTTGTACAGGTGTTATTCAGCAATGAGATGTAGTCCCCCAATGCAAAATTAGTGGGGGACTGTTCGATGGGATAATTGTACTTTTGGATGGGTAGCATTGTAATGTTTTGTAGTGCATTTTGCCTTAAATGGTAATTCAGAACTAGAGGTACTTGAGACTGTAGGTCTTGCCAACTTGTGATGTTAGACTTGGTGTATGGCAGTTGTTGGTCTAGTAAAAAACTGGGCCCATTTTGGACATATTTATGTAACTTATATAACTTATTATCAAATATTTATGTGCATATTATCAAATATTTATGTGCATATTTTAGTGAGTTTGTAATTTATGTTTGATGGATGTGTGGGACCAGTATTATAACTACTACTGGTCCTTGCACAACAATAGAAGCCTCTCCCCTAGTAGTGTGAATATTGATTGATTTTTTTTCTTTACTAAGTAGTTTTTAATTTTTTAAATTAGAGAAGTTGAGATTTAATTTTAAATTTATATAATATAAATGTTAAAAAGATTTTTCAAAAATGTTACATTTATTTTTATATTAAAAATTATAATTTAAATAATAAAATATTAAACTATTATTTAAAATTATATCACTAAATTTTAATAAGAAATTCAAAAATAACTTTGTCACACTATATTTCTAGGATACCTGTCATCATCTTGTCAATTAATCTTCACAATTTTACATATTTATTTTTATCAAAAAATTATTATATTTATTAATTTGATTTTAACAATTATAAAAAATTATATAAACTAATTTAAATTTTATTTATCTCAGGTTATATAGCTTTTTCCGTAGGAAAAATTTATTCACCAGAGACTTAGATTGGTAAAAAGTCCCTAGCTTGCCCCATAAGGTCTTCGTCGTAGCTTCCCTAGATACATTCAACAATACTGAATCTGAGACACACAACCATATTGTGCTCTTTGCCTTCCGATACAGCTTCTTCCAGCCTTCATCTGACAATGTCGTTGGTTTAGTACCTGGATCTACCACGATCCACTGATCTTTATCCACTAGCAGACCCTCCATCTTGAGCTTCCACAACTCAAAACTCTGACCATTAAATTTCTCGATCTCTATCTTCCCGCCCCTCACCATCTTCTTTCACTGCAAGAATCAATCCCACAGATCTCCCACTGAACAGGGTCTACCTCAAGCCCGAGAAAAAAACCCTCAGCAGCAAAGGCGTCCCCTTGAATCCAAAACAGCTCTAATACATAAACCACAATCCATTAACCCTGGATTAGAACATAATCATAGTTCCCTTGATCAGATCTACAAATACCAGCGGTCGAAAACCATCATGTCCCAAAACCATGTGCAATCCCATGCACAAAACCATGGGCGGGTATGCCCACTGGAAAATAAGGCCCAAATTTTTTTCTTCCCGAGGCGCTGACCCAGACTCTGATAGGGGGGTTGTCGCCCCCCTTGTGACCCCCTTGCTGCGCTCGATGCAACGTACAAGGGGGGCTATCGCCCCCCCTGTGACCCCCCCGTGCGTGACTAGTCGTGGAAAGAATATAACACATACCCAACATACCACTACCTCAAAACCATCATACCAATCATAGCATGCTCATGGAAATCAATGGACACTATTAGGTACCAGTGTCCCACAATGGACCTACTCCTGAATGATTTATCATTGCCAGAATTAAGCACAACAGAAAACGATATAAATCACACACACAGCATATAAAATGAAGACAACATTTAACGTGGTTCACCCAACCAATCTAGGCTACATCCACCAAACAGAGGTATCGACAATCTTATTACTCAACAGGAGATTACAACAGCAGATTTTCACATTTTCACTTCCTCTTCCTCACACCTCACACACATTTGCCTCTACAGGGTTACAATTTATAGATGTAGAGAAGAAACTAAATAATAAATTCTATCACAACAAAATAGGATAGAATATCTCCTCATCAGGATTTGATGCAATCAGTTTAGGGACAAATCCTATTGTTGGCATTATCCATGAGATTTTAGCCAAATTAATATATACAAAATCTCAACAATCTCCACCTTGACAACAATTAGCCTGATACCTCGTTTCTGTTTATTATTTTCATTTTTTCTACAAGCCAAGAGAAGCCAAACACCATCGTAGCTTCTCTAATAAAACTAGTTTCGTGAACATGTCTGCACAATTTTCCTTTGTATTCACTTTTTCAAGAGAGACTCCCCATTCAGTGATAACCTGTCTTACAAAATGGTACTTTATAGGTATATGCTTTGATTTACTATGATAGGATGGAATTTTAGCCAAGTGAATTACACTTTGACTATCACAAAATAACTTAATGTTGTCTTGCAACCTACCAAACTCACCAAACAAACCTTTCAACCAAACCACTTCTTTGCAAGCACATGAAGCAGCTATGTATTATGCTTATGTAGTGGATAAAGCAACAATGTTTTGTAGCTTTGACATCCAGCTAATAGCTCCACCTGCAAGAGTAAAGACATATCCTCAAGTTGACCTTATCTTATCCAAATCGCCTACAAAATCAGAATCAACATATCCGCAAACAAATTCACTACTACTGTCATAAGTGATACAATAATCACTTGTGCCTCTCAGATACCGAAGCACCCATTTCACTGTTGCCCAATGTTCTTTCCCTATATTTTCCATATACCTACTCACAACCCCAACTGCATGTGAAATATTTGGTCATGTACAAACCATCGCATACATCAAAGTTCCTACTGCATTAGCATAAGGTATTTGAGACATATATTCCTTTCCTTCATTTGTATTAGGACATAAACTTGAAGAAAGCTTAAAATGGGAAGCTAAAGAGACTGAAACTGGCTTCACATTGTTCATACCAAACCTTAAGAGTATTTTCTCAATATACTTCTCTTGTGATAACCATAGCTTACCATTGCTCCTGTCTCTGAAAATCTCCATGCCCAAAATCTGTCTTGCTGCTCCTAGATCTTTCATATCAAACGTCCTAGCCATCTGAGCCTTTAACCTGTTGATCTCAGTTATGATTTTGCTTGCTAAAAGCATATCGTCAACATATAATACTAAGATAATGAATATGCCATTACTTAATTTCTTAAAGTAAACACAACGATCATATTCACTTCTTATATAATTTTGGCTCATCATGAAAGAATCAAATTTTTTGTACCATTGTCTCGGCGACTGCTTCAGACGATACAATGATTTCTTGAGCCTGCAGACAAATTTCTTGTTGCGATTTTCAACAAACTCTTCAGGTTGTTCCATATAAATCTCTTCATCTAAATCTCCATGTAAGAATGCAGTCTTAACATCTAGTTGTTGTAATTCTAAATCAAGTAAAGCAACTAATGCTAAGACAATCCGAATTGAAAAAATTTTAACAACTGGTGCGAATATCTTATGAAAGTTAATTCCTGCTTTATGAGAAAAATCTTTTGCGACCAGCCTTGCTTTGTACCCGTCTTCTTTATCATCAACACCCCTTTTCAATTTGCAAACCCATTTACACCCTACATTTTTTCTGTCTTTAGGAAGTTCTACCAGATCCCATGTGGCATTCTTGTCTAACGCCTTCATCTCATCCTTCATAGCTTCTTTCCACTTGTCACTATTAGAACCTTCTACAGCTTCCGGATAGCATAAAGGTTCATCATCATTAGTGGTTAAAGCAACTGAAGTAACATAATCATCATACCTTTTAGGAGGATGTTTGATTCTTGTGGACTTTCTCAAAGATGTTACTGGTTCTTCCACAATTCGTTGATTATTCTTTGTAGGAATTTCTTCATGATCTTCATCTGAAACTTGTTCATCTTTACTATCATCAGTATTTGAACTAGTTTCAAACTAAATATGTTGAAACTTAGGTACATTTTCCTGTTTCAATTTATTATCTACATCTGGATTATCAAGTGAAGATTCATTGAATTTAACATCTTTGTTAATGATGATCTCGTGAGTAGTAGGATCCCACAACCTGTATCCCTTAATCCCATCACCATATCCAACAAAGATATATCTTTTAGATTTAGGATCTAATTTAGAACACAGATGTTTCAGAATTAGAGCATATGCATCACAACCAAAAACTTTCAGTTTAGAATAATCACAAGGATGACCTTTCCATACCTCTTGAGGAATTTTGCATCCTATTGCAGTTTATGGTGATCGATTTATAAAATAGAAAGCCATAGATACTAATTTTGTCCATAATTCTTTCTGCAAATTGGCATTGCTCAACATACTTCTTTCTCTTTCTAAGAGAGTCCTGTTCATGTGTTCAACAAATCCATTTTTCTGAGGAGTATAAGAAGTAGTTCTATATCTTTTGATCCCAACTTCCTTGCAATAATTGTCAAATGTGTTTGAAGTAAACTCACCACCATTGTCAGTTCTTAAATATTTAATGGTTCTTCAAGTGATATTTTCTACTAATGCTCTAAACATCTTGAAAACTGTGAATACATCAAACTTTCTTTTTAACATGTAGACCCATACTTTTCTAGAGAAATCATCTATAAAAGATACAAAATATGATGATCCTCCATATGAGGTTGTAGGAGATGGACCCCAAACATCAGAATGGATATAATCAAGGATTCCTTTACTAGTATGTTTTCCAGTTTTAAATTTATGCTTGCTTTGTTTCCCATATATACAATGTTTGCAGAAATCTAACTTAAAAGACTTTAAACTAGGAAGTAACATACGATCAGATAAAATTTTTAATCCTCTTTCGCTCATATGGCCCAACCGTTGATGCCATAGTTCGATAGAATCACTGTCGTTTTCAGATACAGTAGAAGCATGATCTGATTCTATTTTTCCTTCTAACTGAAAAATATTTCCTGCCCTCATATTTTTCCTGAAATTAAAGTTTTCTTAAATTTTACTTCATTGATTTTATTATGCATCTGTGTTACTGTTTACACAAGTCTTTATTATGGATTTGTCTTACTGTTTACATTGGTGCAAATATCCTCCTGGATTGTAGTTGAACATTTGAAGAGTTATTGACCTTAGAGATTCCATTTTTTATTGAGAAGCATTGTAATGTTTAATAGAAATTATCCTAAGGTGTTGTACACGCCAGTATGAAATATGCAATGTCAATGTCTACAGCAAGTAGTGGTGCATCATCATATTAAAGTAGCATATACTCTACATCATATTAAACTAGCATATACTCTACATGCTCTTGGGCATAAGCCTTGAGTTCTTTCAGAGAAGAAAGAAAATCATATTGTTTTCTGTCAACTTGAATTACATCATGCAAGAATTTGATATAGGCTATAAGGCTATAACTTCAACAGATTAACAAACTTGGGGGATTTAGACACTGTTTTATACATACTAATTTGAAAATGTTTGTAGCTTCCCAAACATCCATGGATGCTATCATTAGCAAACCTATTTGTCCCTTACCAAAATCACGTTGTCTTGTAGTTAAGCAAAAATTATTACCATGGCACCTCTAAGGTTTGATGGCTTCCATTTCCCACATTTTGCCCAAGTATGGTGGACTCGCCCAACATTGGATGATTAGATGTGCCTAAATCTTGGCATATGGTTGACTCATCTTTTCCACAGCCATGGTGGGACTGAGTAGCCCAAGTGTCCACTTGTGTTACTAACCCCAGCACTGACTGCAGGTGTCATATAAACACAATTAGGATTCAAACCTGCACTGGTAGGGGTATAAGAGGTAGGCCTAACCCCTGCCTGATAGCTAGGGACTTGGATGTTAATCAGGTCTTGGAATGATGGTGTATGCTCTATAATGTGGTCCAGCGTGTTAGACATCAACCTATTTGCCTCAAACTGTTTTGAACCATGGTCTTCTCTGCTTGTCACCCCTTGTCCTTTTTCCAACTCTTGTTGAACCTTTCTTACCTCTCTCTATTGCCTTGCCAATTTCTTTTGATGTTCCTTATCTTCCCTTGCTTTCTGTCTTTCCAACCTTTCCTTTTCTTGAGCTTCTGCTATTGCAATCCTTGCAACTCTCTTTTCATTGGCTAACTCCTTCTTTCTCTTTTTAGCTTCCTGAATTTCATTCTTTTTACGTTCAGACTCGAACATTAAATTCATATAGTCTTCAGATGTGAGAAATTGTGAACTCCTCCCTAAACGAAGATAATCTGAGGCTGAGTTCCTTGGTGAGGTCTTCACTTTCTCTACTGGTAGCTTTAGGAATGCACCAAGTAATCTCTGCTTTTCCAGACCTGCCTGCTGGATTTCATCTTCTGGGACAACTAAATGGCCCCCATTGTTGTCTTCTTCAGGTACTTCATGCTGAATAGGCTCCTCTTCTAGTGATCCATTGTCCACAAAATAATGAACAAGTTTGGTGTTCAACCCTAATGGTTGTGAAGGCATGTCCATGCTTTCATCCTCATTGGTGGATGTTACATTATTTCCAGTGATATTCATCACGGCCTCTGCCAACCATGATGGTGCACTTCCTTGGGTTGGCATGGTCAATTGCTCATTGTCAGCTGCATCAGTGGGTGTCACAGCCTCATTGATATTGTTAGTTGGTTCATCACTGAACTGTGTCTCACTGACATGCTCAGCATCATCACCACCACAGAACAACCCTTCAGAAAGGGACATTCTACCTTCAGTAGCAGCTACATCTTCTTGGGCACCAACATGCTCTTCTAAGTTCTCCACTTCTTGACCTTCCACTTCAAATGCTTGGCTACATGTGGTATCATGCATAAGAGCATCAAAATTGAGTGGCCATATACCAGTCCTCCTAAATCCAGCCTTGATATTAGAAGGTGTGAGAGCCCTTTTAAATGCTTTGCTAGCAAGCTCAGCTAGCTCAAACCTCTTTACTTCCACCCTTGGATTCTTTGCCATCCATGAAGCTCGCTCGACCCTGAAATAGTTCTTGAAAGGCCCAAACACGCTCACATCAAGGGGTTGCAATCTGTGAGTAGTATGAGATGGCAATGTTAATAGTTCAATGCCCAACTTATTGGCCTCCCCGATTGTCTGCATAGCCATGTGGCTTCCATGGCCATCTAAAATCATCAAGTGCCTATTTTCAGGCGCGACACCACCCGGTACAGAAGCAGCAAAGTGGCAAAGCCAATTTAGGAACAGTTCCTTTATCATCCATGCATGTGGATGTGCAGCCATGCATGCCCCTGGTTCACAATTCTGTATGTAATTTTTTAGTTGAGTTTTACCTTTAAATAGATAAAATCCTGGTATAGATGAGCCAATTGCATTGACACAGGCAAGAATTGTGATCCACTCCCTGCTCTTAGGCAATATCTTAGGCACATTTCTACTCCCTCTCTTGGAAATTATCCGCATACCACAATTTCTTCCTGCCTGTAAGCCTGTCTCATCGCAGTTCCATATGTGGTCTGGGGCATATGAGTGTTGGTCATATGTAGCAGAAAGAGTGTTATAGAACTTGGAAACAATTGCAGGGCATAGATTTAAAGCCTGGTCTCTGTCAAGGCCCTCTGTTTTACGTAACACAAGGTCTGGATGCCTCTTTTTAAACCCACTCCACCATGACTTACCAGGAAAACCATCTTTAAATGGGTTTGGCCTCCCTTGACATATTTGAGCTACAGTGGATTTAAGTTGGATAAGCTCTAACCCATGTCCCAATTGGGCCATCTCCTTACACCACTCCACCACCTCATCTTCCTCCTCTTCAGTCATGACTGTAACAGGCCCTCTACGCTTTGTATTAGTGAACCCATTTATCCAATAATGTATAGAGGCAGCAATACCATGTTTTTTTGCTGATGCATGGATTGAATATCCCTTAAACTCGATGTCATCAATTGCAGCAAGCATGTCTTCCTTCGTCCAACCTCTGATTGCACTGATTTTCTTTGTTGAAATTGCACCTTGTATTGTGGTCGAAGGTGGTTCTGTGGCTGATGGTGGGCTGGGATGATCTGCAACCACAGGGTCCTTTTCAACTACAGTACTAGGAGCAATGGGAGCATTGACATCATCATCTGATGAACTGCTCCGCAGTTGGGCCCCCCTTCTCCCTCGCCTCCTGTTCCTTATCCGATCTGCAACAGAAACTCTTGGCATGGATACAACCTGCAATTTCCAACATCGTTAAAAAATTTGATAAGTATTACAGCACAACTGTATAGAGTAAACTATAATTATGTATGAATTCCAAAATTTCTGCTAATAACATGAAATCTTTCAGTTGTTTGTTGTGAATTAATTGGCATTGAAGTATTACTTGTCAATTATGTATTACTTGTAATATCAACATCAGAAAGATATGTGATACCTACATGGCTGTTAGCTACATGGACTTGTCTAAAATCAGTAATTGCCTATTTTAAAATGGACTTATATTTGGACATGGACTGTGTGTTAGAACTATTTTTATTGAAAGATTTTATTCAATATAAAGTCAATATCCAAATCTGCTTAATATCTTGAATAACATTATTGAAGAACAACGAAATACCTATATGTCTCGAGCAACTGATGAAGAGAGTGAATAGCAACTGATGAAGAGAGTGAATGTAACACTGTGCACACAGACTGTCTGGAATGTAACACTGTGCACACACTCTGTCTAGAATGTAACACTGAGCACACTCTGTCCTCTGTTTGTATGTTTGGAACACTGTCTGAAAAGGATTGTATGTCTGCAAAATGGAAACTCACTGTCTGAAAACTCACTTTCTGAAAACTGTATGTCTGCAAAATGAATGGAACACTGTCTGAAAACTCTGAATGTATGTCAGCAGTAGTTTAAGAGAAAAACGAATGCCTCAAATGCAGTAATAGTTGAGGTTTTATAGTTTTATGATTTAGAATTTCATTGGTAGGGAAGATTGGCATGGATTGCCATCTCCCAAATTTAATTGTGTGGTGTGGATTGATTTGTACATGATCCAATGGCTGAAAAGCTTTCATGGTTGATCCTTGTGCTTTCCTGAATTTAATTTCTGAATTGAAATGCTTTTCAGAATTTAATTCCTGTAATTCCAGGGCCGTTGTGTTTAATTCTTGAAATGAAAGGTTGGGTGAACTATTTCCTGAATTTAATGGTGTCATTTAATGTCTTCAATAGGCTGAATGGTTAAACAAACATGTAGATATTGCTGGCAGACATTTCACCTATTTTTGTGCAGGTGGTACTCAGTCTTTGTGCAGGTGTTACCCAGTTTTTGTCCAGGTGTTATTCAGCAATGAGATGTAGTCCCCCAATGCAAAATTAGTGGGGGACTGTTTGATGGGATAATTTTCCTTTTGGATGGGTAGCATTGTAATGTTTTGTAGTGCATTTTGCCTTAAATGGTAACTCGGAACTGGAGGTACTTGAGACAGTAGGTCTTGTCAACTTGTGATGTTAGACTTGGTGTATGGAAGTTGTTGGTCTAGTAAAAAACTGGGCCCATTTTGGACATATTTATGTAACTTATATAACTTATTATAAAATATTTATGTGCATATTATCAAATATTTATGTGCATATTTTAGTGAGTTTGTAATTTATGTTTGATGGATGTGTGGGACCTGTTAGGGTCCTGTGATTTGGCCGATTGGTGAGCCAAATGACGATGTAACATCAAACCAAGCTTTGTATCCCAAGGACCTAGCCTTCCCGGACTCAGAGAGGGCTCTCTCTATATGTGTAAAAGATATCGGTGTGTTTGCTTATGGTGTTCTGATATTAGGCTAGTTATGAAGTGAGTTTTTTTTTTTTTTTTGGTTTTTTAAGTTTGTGAGGGATAAAACTGATCAAAGATATAAAATGGGTAACAAGAAGTTAGATCAACTGGGCTATGGGGTCAAAAAGGTCAAGGAAGCTATCAGATGATGATGTAAGGCTGCTATAGGGCCGATTTGATTCAAGGTAGAAAGGATCTTTGGGCAAAATGGAGTAAATGGACATCAAGTTTGTGAAAGACGAGGGATTTCAAGTGTAACTAGTTGATAGCAGACATAAACATGTTATAGCAAGCCATTAATCATGCTAAATGTAACTATGAGCTAATTAATACATAGAAATCAAACATTCAAGCCATGCATAGAAGTATAAGACCCTCTAACTTTGGGAAATGGCTATTAGACTTTGGGGAAAACACATAAGACGGAATAACAACTCAAAATATTATGCCAGAACGTCTAAACACAGTCTTTAAGTTATTGGGCACTTTGACAAACAAGCTTTCATAGTTTTAGGCAAAGGGCTAGATCGAGACTAGGCCTCCTTGGTTCAAACAAAATGATAATCTTAATCAATCAAAGAGATAGTTTCATGGCTGGAACTATGGACAGTCATAGGTAAGCAGGGCACACCATACATCCTACTCAACATGCATAGAACTATTAATGAAACTAGCAACAATATCCTCAAGTTATTAAAGAGCAGTTAAGAATTCTTTAATGCAACTAAGGAAGAAGAAAACATAAAAGCTATCAAGATTCAGGAATTTTGAGGTGCCTCCATGGGCATATCTCAAATTTGTTCTCTACTGATATATAGCAAGAAAGAAACATGTATCATGAATGAAAACTAGAAGACAACAACAAAGCAAGAGACACTATACCATTCTACCATGTCATGGAATCCATCAACAATCCTTCATCATCCATCCAAGAACATTCAAGAGGCAATCCAAAAGCATAGCACAAGTATTTTCTCCAAAGCTCATATGACCAATATATTGCTTCTCTTCTCAATTTCAGCCTCTTTTTACAATGAGCCTTGTGGAATAAATAGGCTTGAGGGAGGAAAACCTCATGGAGCAACTAGCTATCCCATTGGCCAAGTCAAAATATCTAAACTTGTCCTTGAGGCTTTGCAAAGCCCAAGGCACAAAATATCCCATAAAATATCTAAAAAATGCTAAAAATGGAAATTATATTGACTTTACATCATTTCCCAAGTGTAAAAATAGCTAAACGCACATTTGGGAAAAGCAGATTTTTGAGGTTCAAAAATTACAAAAATACTTCAAATTTATATCAGAAAAAGGTCCCATGTCTTGCTGGAAACAATTGGCAGCCTTCCCGGTGTCGAAACGAGGCTCATGATAGCTCGTTGGAAATATTTCTATGTCTACTTTCCGGCGCAACTGAAATCACCTCAATCTGATGCCTAGAAATCATCCAAATCTGTACCTGTGTGTAAAAAGCCAGGAAATAGCAGACTGCTGATATGACGGGCAGAATGTGCAAAAAGTGAGCATTTTTCGCCGTTTTGAGGGGGCGAATGATCTCCAAATGCTCTGAAAATCGCTGAGGACCTGATCATGAAATTATGGCATCAAATGGTGTCATCCTTCTCCCTTGACAAAACCTCAAACTGAAATGGCGAAATAATGAGTTTTCGACCAAAAACTCAAAAAATGCCAAAAAACAAAAAGTTGTCAAAATGGGCCCAAAATTGGCACGCATGACCCTCAAGGGTCCCTAGAAACATGCTCCAAAGCTGAGGCCAAAATATCAAGTGCTGATGTGCCTTTCTCCTCTTTCCGTGCCGGGCGCTTCCCCTTTGCTTTCTTCAATTTCTCTTGGGCTGCCTTTAGTTTGCGCCGGGCAAACTGATTCAACTTTTGAAAGTGATGTGTCCTCTTCCTTTGCAGCTCTAGATCTCTGTTTGCTCTTTCAAGTTTCATCTCCAAGTGTTTGTTGGCTCTTTCAAGCCATGCCTCTTTGTTTTCTTCAATTTCCTGCTCAAGGAGTGCAGTGAGAGGAAAGGCTTGGAGATGGGCTTGTTCTTCTTCTTTCTGCTTTTCCAAGGGTCTTTTAAGCCGTATGGTCCTAGGCCTCTTCTGCCTAGGCTGTTCTTCCTCTTCTTCCTCATCAAACTCACCAATGAGCTCTTCTATCCTTGCTTGCACCTTAGCTGCTTCATTTTTGTATTTGATCGCCCGTGCTTCATGAACAGCTGTGTGAACACTCATCTGTTTGTTTTGGGTTTCCAAGAAATAGTTGAAGTTCCTTGCCCGTTGAAGATCATTCTCCAATGTCTCAATTTTCCCCTCTTCATGGATTAGGAGGTTTTCAAGAAGGCGGGCTTCATTATCATTGTCATCACTCTGGATTGGAATGACAGCTGATGCTCCTTCATGTTCTTGACTTTTTCCAACCTTGATTTTCCCTTTGAAGGCCAATCTTGCACTTTTCCTCCATGGCATGCTAGTGGGTGTCCTCTTGGGCGATTTTCTTTTGCTAGGGACAACTTTTGTCACTTTTGGAGTGGCAGCCTTAGGACCTTTCTTGCTTGTTGTGCTGGGCTTTGTTCTTTAGGAGGAAGAGACACAACTGTTTTACCCTTGACATCTTCTTGAGACTGCTGCTCTCCTGGAGGCTGCTGTGTGTCTTCTTCTTGCTGTTCAATTTGCTGCCCCTGTTCACCAACATTAACTTGCTGTTCTACTTCAATGCCTTGTTCAATTGGTGTTTCAAACTGCTGCTCTTTTTCACCAAAATCAAGCTGCTGCTGTGCTTGGATTTCCTGTTCATTTTTTGGCTCAAGATATTGCTCAATTTCCTGCCCAAGCTGCTGTTCCTGTCCTTCAACAACAAGCTGTTGCTCTTCTTCTTGTACCTGCTGTTCATCATCTTCTGTTCGCTGCTGACCTTCACCACTGTCCTGCTGCTGTTCCTCATCTTCTGTTTGCTGTTGTTCATCCTTTTCCTCTTGCTGCTGTTCATCCCTTTCCTCTTGCTCATGACCTTTCTCTTCTTGCTGTCTACTCCCTTCTCCTTCTTCCTGCTGCCTTGACTGTTCAGTGGTACCTTTGAGCCTTCTAGGAGTAGGCCTGCTGGATAGAGGTATAGGGCGATGAATAGGATGAGTGGGAGACACATGGACAGGAGGAACAGTAGAGAAATCCGAGTGACTGATGAATACATCCCATGGAACTTCTTTCTTCTCCAGCTGGTGTAGGATGATAATTTTGATCAAAGAATGATGGAAAAGGGAAGGTATTTGCAGAGGTGGGGCCTTCTTCTGGACTGTGGATGCCATCTTCTTGATGCTTTTGTATAAAAAGTAAGGAAGATTTAGTTGCCTGTTTCTAGTGAAATGCATCAATAGTCGGACATGGTAGGCATAAACTCGATCAAACCTCCCTTCACAAGTAAAATATTTCATTATGACTTTCATAAGAGGAGCATAGCTATCAAGAAGATAAGAAAAAGGGAAAATAGCAGTGAAAGCATCTCTATGCTCAGGCTTGATGAAAGGCTTGTAATCTTCTAAGTCAAGATGGGCCTGTTTGAACCATTTTTCGCCATGATATGGAATCTTGGTGGCCTTGGAAACTGATCTTGGAGAAAACTTGAAATCAAGATCTGCTACCTGGAAATGCTTGTTCTGGAACCTCAAGGCGCATAGGTGTGTCAATGGTGAGAAACTTTTGACCTCCTGTATCTTCTGGCAGAAGTCTAGACAACCTACTTCATGGAAGTTGAAAAGGATAGATAGATGCGCATTTACCTCCTCTGTAGAGATTGGCTCATATATTTTATGTGGGCCACTCCTGCTGTCTTACCTTGGAGGCATTTTGACCTAACTGTGCTTTTGAAGAAACCAACTGCCTTACTGTGTGTAAACTACCTTCTTGGAGCCAAACTGTGTCAATTCACTTTTTTGATAGTGAAGAATGTCTTTGGATGACTGCACATTGTTCCCTCACAATATAAAGAACCCCTGCTCCCTTAAAAGTGGCCTTCTACCTTGAATGTATCTCTGTCAACAGAATTTTCAATAGGATACCATACAGTGAAAAGGAGACAGACTGCTAGGTAAATTCCCTGTGCAAAGTGTCAAGAAATCACCTTGTTCTTGTGATGTTTTGGAGGTTAACAACACATTTTAATCTTTGTCCAAAGTAGACTCTCCAATCATTACAAACCTGCCTTTCTAGTGTGAAAATGAATCAACATAATTATGGCTTATGCAATCAACCCTCAGTGTAAGTATACAGTCAAATTCATAGTTAGAGAACAGAGGTGACAGAGTTAAACAAGCTATAAAGTTTCAACAGAGGCTGTAGCAGCTTATTTCTTTCAAAATAATCAGTGGCCCCTTATCAATGTAACCCTTTCCTTTGCAGAAAAAACTTCTACTCTATATGAACATCCACTTATCAATAAACTCAAAAAACAAAAGACAGTCAAGCAACCAACACAGTGAACACTGTCTTTTCTGTGACAAGTGTGAGCAACTTTCCCCTGTAGCTTTCAACCTAAAAACTGCTCTTTTACAAAAACCCTTTTTTATGATTACACTTACTATCCTCTATTTGTATGTCACTTCATCAAACAGAATCGTACACATACAAAGTTAACCCTCAGTGTGAGCATACAGCCAGACTCACTGTTATGGAACAAGGTGACAGAATTTTGAAGAATGATTTACAAGTTCAACCAAGCCTGTAGGAGTTTATTTCTTTCCCATAATAAAAATTCCTGTTTTAATATGGAAACCATGCCCCTTTGTAGAAAAAACCTCTACCCCATCTGAATATCAACTTTTCAAAATAAGCTTGAAGAACAAAACAGTCAAGTGGCAAACTCAGGAAAAAACTGCCCCTTCTGTGGTCTATAGGGTTAACTTTTGCCCTTTGATGCTTTGAAATTATAGGATCTCTGGTCCTTTGATTAATGAAGGTGAAAACATACAGCTCCTACTTCAGCACAATTTCTTTCCTGTAGGTGCCTTTAATAACACATTTAGCATTTTACCTCAGTTTTACATCTCGGATTATTACACAGCAAAAAACACTGTTTTTCCAGCTATGGTGACAAGGTTTGAAAGTTTTGTATGTTGTGGTGTGAAAAATTTGTAGTAGTTTCAACGCACTGTTTTCTCTATAGGAATTTTTAGCAATATATCTATCACTCCAGCATGGTTTCAAACAAGGGCATACACAGTCAAGTCAAAGAAAACACAGTGATGGCACTTTCTGGTGTTGGTGGTAATAGAACCCTGCTTTTTTATGTTTTTATGATATGGCAACCAACATTTATCATTCAAACTATATGAGAAACCTCTCACATGACAACTATCTTTCCTTTGTATCACTGTTCCTCATAATCATTTGACCTACACGCCTTCAAGGTGTCCTTGGAAAACTTCTGACTGTTTCAAATAATGCACATAACATGACAGTTTTGACCTTGTCTTATCCCTAATTTTGAGAGAAAATTGCAATGGTCACTCATACTAGTGCTTAATTCAACCCTTTGGTGTTTGCTTCTAACCTCATCACCACATCAATAGCTAGTTTTTTATAAACTTGAACCGTAGTTTTTAAAACCTCTCACAGTACTTAGCAATTCTGAAACCAAGGGGGAGAACACGTAAAAATACCTTCAAACTTGATGGAAATCCTTTTTGGAGAGTTGGAGCAACTTTTTATGTGAACTGGAGGCGCGCTGGAGGTTTTAAACTTCCGCGGCACTCTGCAGAGAAAGAACGTCGCGCAAAAATCTAACCAGGCGGCCTGTCGGGTCGTGGTCGGGCGCCGTGTACAGGCGCGTCACGCACGTGTATAGGCGCGTCGCGCGTCAGTTGAACGCCGATGCAAATTTGCTCCTGAGCGTGTCGCGCAATTTTCCAGGCCGTCGCGCAGTTCCGACTGTTGGAAAAAAACTTCAATTTGCTCAAAAACTTCTGTGTTTGATCTTTGACGACAGCAAGGGACTTTGCTCGACACTGTTATTTGGAGTTTTCAAAAATGGAGTTGGTCAATCCAAATTACCCTTTTGAAAAAACAAAACCCCAACGGTTACTTTGTTGGCTGCAATGAATAGAGTATTTTGAAAATTTTGGGAGAGGTGTTTGTTTTTAAACAAAAACCTTTAAACATTGCCTTCGGACTTCAATATTCCCTTTGGTGCATTATGAAGCTCGGGCTCCGAAATAGTGTAGGGAGCGGAGGTTTTCATGTTTTTAAACCAAGTTAACATGAACCACTTTTATAACATTAATGACTTTGACAAAGTGTTTTTCTGCTACCATGGTCCCTTTGGTGTAAATCTGGCACAAGAGCTCCAGTTTTGGAGAAAAGCTGGATGAATTTGTGCACCATCCCTTGACACTTTTAGCATTGTTGGTGATTATTTAAAACAGAAAGTCCACTCCAAATCTGTTAAAAAAGGATATTGAAAAATTGCTTTGTTATTTGGAAGGATAAGGCTTGTCTCTTAACTTGCTTTGTTAGTTTCTGTTTCCGGGTATCTTTTCAACCCCTTCCCCACTGTAAGTACCAAACATTTGCTGTACTTATTTGGACTTTGCCATGGCCTCTTGTTTAAGAAGGGCACCTTTTCCAATATGCCTTCTTGCTTAGAACATATCATCTATGCTATCTCTGTTTTTTTTTTTGAAATAATGAAAAAGCTGTGTTTGTTTCAAACCTCCCAAACACTGACAATATGTCAAATGACCCTCTTTTGGATGTTGATTTTCTTTTCATGCCTTTAAAATTTTTCAAAACTTAGATCATAACTTGTGGAGAAAAATGCCCTTTGAAATTTTGACTGTTCTCACTTAAAGGAGGGAAAGTCTCTTTTTAGAGCAGTGGCATTTAGACTTTTCCTTTGATGACTTCCAGAACCTGAAACCATGTGCCAAAGCTCTTTTTTGTACTTGATGAGCTTGTATACCTGTTTGTAAGAGACAAACTAGATCAAACACATTTTTGCTCTGGGTATTATGCCAGAATCTTGCCTGCAATGTAAATGTAATTAGGTGACAGGTTTTGCTTGACTGTAGGTGCAAGTGCTAGGTCTCTTTGAGCTTTCTTCTTTGAATGTGGGTAGAAGACAAAATAGGGGATGATGCATGAGAGTTAGAAAGTGAAACAAGGAGAACTTCTCTTTATGTTTCCTATGAGGGAGCTCTTCACTGTCTCATTGTACTGCTCTTTGCTGAGGGGAACTGAAATGTCACCATTTGCCTAGATCAACTTATGACAAGTCTTTGAAAGATAATCTCTGTGAGTATGGAGGTTAGCACCCTTTGAAAAACAAACACCTTTTCTTCTGCCTGTGTAATGACATGACTTGTCAATTTTTCTTCAATTTGGTATTGGTGAAACAGCAGGCTGCTTATAATTAGAATTGTTTTCACTAATGATATGTCTCTCCAAGGGTTTTATCAATTCATATGATTGAAAACTTCAAATGACTCCCTTTACAAGACCAAAAACTTTGTTTTCCTTTTCTTGCACATTTCAGATCCTAGCCCTGTTATGATAATCACTTATACTCAGAAACCTAGAGTCATTGTTTTACTGTCTAGTAAAAAGCAAACCTGGGCTTTTGCAATCCTTAAAGTCAATATTGGCCTGCGCCCTCTGCTTTTAGATGAAGGAGGCGCCTTAACCCTCTGCTTGTACATGAAGGAGGTTCTTGGCCATGACAAATTACCAGTCTGCGTGACAGTGGTGTCTTTCTCTTACTGTGATTTCATGCTGAAAGGAAGCTGCAAGGTCTTGATGAGTAACTCTCTGTCTTGCATATGTATCTCAGGCTCATGTTGACATTGAGAAGCAGCTGTTCTTCTAAATGTGTATTCAAGAATTTTCTCCTGAGATGAAGTTATATTTCCTGTCTTTGTAGAATCCATAAAACACTGTGAAACACCTAATAATCAGCTTGAGACTGTGGTTTATGCAGTGCTGAGACCTAGGGGTGTGTAAGTGGCGCGACTTAGGGCTGTAATCAATTTCATTTGTAGAGTGGGAAGTCTGTCATGAATGGTCTGTGTCAGATGGAGGTTTTTGGCTTTTTGATGTTTGCCAAAGGTAAAATGCCTTAAAGCGCCACTTCCTAACTTAGGGGAGGCTTTTGAAACAGACTTGGATTGTGCTTTTTAGAGCTGTTGGGCAGACTAGTTGGGCTAAAGCTAGATAGGATAGTGATAATGAGGTTTTGACTTTGACATGGGTGGACTGAAAAGTAGGAGGGCGAAAAAAGTTTTATGAGGGTTTTCTAGATGACAAATTGACATATGGAAATCAGTTTCTAGAAAACTCAGCTATGGATCTAGTCATCACTAACAAGTGAAAGATACTGATGAATAACAGTGGCTCCATTTGGGGAGGGAAGCTCCTCATCAGGAGGTGTCCAGAATTCAGATCTTTGGCTTATGAAGACCAGTGCCTTATCCATTGGCGCAAAATTCACCCTTATTTTGATGTTATTTCTGAAAAGTGACAGCATGATTAACATCAATGATACTTCTACCTACCCCACTATCTTTCCTAACATTTTTTCTTCTCTTTGGCACATTTGAACTAGCAGCCTTTTGACAATGTATATTTTTCTTTTTGCAAAATGAACCTATCTATTTCTACTCTTATATCTGCCGGGAGTTCAGATTAAACTGATGAACTCCTTCATTACTCTACCTAATGCTAGATCGACTATCAAGATTAAGCAGTTTGACAGGATTTTATTCTCTAATCTAAAATATGAAATTTAAAATGATCAAATCGGGATTGGGCAGTCTGATTTGTCATGCATTTGCGGCATAAAAGACAAGCTGCAAACAAATGTTATTTTGCAACAAAGGGAAACTAGACAAGCGGGGTTAAGATGTACAATGTATTTTTCATCCCTCGCTTCTCTCTTTGGTTCTGTTTTAGGCATGTGGAACCAGAATCTCTCCCTAATCTAAGCTTTGTGATAAGTCAATCTTACACAATGTTGACTATCTTGGCGCTCACTAACTTATCAGCAAATAAATTTAAACATGCTCAGCTATGATTAGGCTAGATAGTTGAACAAGACATTGAAGTACTAGTAGCGGCATTTAGACTTGCTCGCTTTCTGAAAGACTATTTTTTGGAACATGGGGCCTTTGTTTCTATCTTCACTTGCCCCCTTTTCTGTCTTTTACTGTTTTTGACTTTTCTATCTTTTATTGTTTTTGACTTTTCTATCTTTTCAATATTTCAAACAATGGTATGTACAATGAATGAAAGTGTTCCAAACTCAAAAATCTTGGAAATGACGGAATTTAAGCATCGTATCCTCGTAAGGATCTCCTCTCACCCTTGGCCCACTTAACTCTTGAAAAGAAAAATTTGGGAAGTTTTCTCTCTCTAACATGACACAGGGATTCATGCAAGAATCTCTGAACGGCCCGGTATTTTCCCGCTGTACCTCTTTGAATATCTGATTTCCACTCCTTTCCTTAGTGTACATTTTCCTCAAGTAATGCATGTACTCTTGGTCATTCTTGAAATAGATAATGACATCATCAAGGTATGCAAAAATGCAGAAATTTAAAACTGGGAACATGGCCTTCATGAACAGATTTCTGATATTGGGTGGTTTTGCGATTTTGAACTTGAAATCAGATCTACCTCCCACAAACTGGAAAAAATCTTTAAGCTATCTACTTTGAAAAGGAATCTTATGACCTGAAACATCATCTTGCGAAAACACATGATTAAAAGCACTTTTAATTGGTATATTATGGTCTTGGGTAGAAAAAACAGAATTTCTGTTATAGGGAAATGCAACAGTATTTCTAAAATTGAAACAGACTCTTTGACCAATTGTTTTATCCCTGATTATTACAGTTTGGTTCGGATTGTTATGTTTTCTCTTGTCAGAGATATTCTGAGAAAAAGTATCACAGCATTTTCCCTTGTTTTTCATGTAGAAATTGGTATTCTGCATGAGATTTCTAATTTTAGCTTTTCTAAGTTCTTCATGAAAAGACAGAATATGGGCCAATTTCAGTAGCTCAGGTATGCTGGGACTGCAATTATCATTCTTGCTCATAAGAAGTTTATCAGGCATTTTTTCTAGATTTTGAGCTGCTGGGGCTATAGTCAAAGTTTCATTTGCAGTGGATGATCTATATGATGGTAAATCTTTGAGGTAGGGTAGAAACATTAAACTCCCTTGCTCCCGGGTTCTGAACAGGTTTATGATGTGTAAGTCTTCTAAAGCTTTTACCCGGAAAAAATTTCCGCAGGTTATTTTTGGTGTTTGGCTAAGGTTAGAGTAATTTGATTGATAGTATATAAGGGTTTGCGCTTCTTGCTCTAATCCTACCTTAGAAGGGACATACTTAATTTCTTCATGACACAGCTGTTCATGATCATGATAGTTTTGAGTGTCTAGTTCATCATAAGGTACCAGGGACAACTGATGTGGTGGATCAAAGTTTATTTCAGTTTCTTCTGACTCTTCCTCCATGTTTTCATCAATATGCATAATGAAAGAGTTCAGGTCGGAACGCAAGGAACACATTGGAATGTTATCTAGCCTATCTTGACTGCTAATCATGTATTTCATGTGTGATTCTCGGTAGAGTATTATGGTATGGACGAACATAGGAATGGTGGTGTATGACATGTCCAGTTGGATATTCCCTTGGAGTTTGGCTCCCCAAGATCTGGATAGAAGCATTCCGTACTTGGGAGGAATGTCTGCCACTACTATATCCATGATTAGATGTTTCGCAGGTATTTGGGCCAGACTAAAACAAAGGTCTTTGATCAAACCTAGGCATTTGACTCTACTTGAATCAAATGAATACAAGTCTTTGTATGGTCTTGTGATTTCCAGGCCTAGTCTTTCCATTACTACCTTCGGCATAAGATTATGCGAGGCGCCGGAGTCTAGCATGGCATTGTGGAGGATTTGATCGTGGATGTTCAAGCTAATGTAAAATGGAAGAGTAGTTCCTTCTTGGAATTTTCCCTCTATCTTCGGCCCAAACAACACTTCAGGAGTGTCATCAGCCAGATTAACAGTGTTTGCATCATTTCCTAGGTTTAGGACTTTTAGTACTTGGGATTTATAAGAGTTTTGGGCAATGAGTTCAGTAAGAGGCATGGTGATCTTGATCTTGGCGATTTCGCCTTCAAAACTGAAAGGCAGCTGAAGTTTAGATATGTTTGTTTCAGTTTTTTCAGCCACGACCTTCTCTATGTTCTGAGTTTGTTGGCTTTGTTTTAGGATTTTGTTTACCATAGTTTCTTCGGTAACTTTTGTGGAAGTACTCGGAACAACTGAGTTAGGACTAGTTTGGGTAACTTTAGCTTTGTTTTGGTCATTCTTCTCGACTTTGATTTTGTCACTAATTACTACTTTCTTGAGGATGGTATCAGGGGTTTTGGCAGTATCTGAGTTACCTTTCTTGGAATTATCTTGGTTTCTTTTGCTTCTAAGGTCATATTGCCTGTGAGCTTCTATTATGGCATTTTGAAAATCTATGGCAGGGTCATCGAGATCTTCATAGTTGGTCTCATCTTGATTAGGAGAAAAGAATGCTTGTTCTTCTTCTGTGAGGTACACCTCACTCTCATTATCAGACCCTATGAGGTTTAAATGATGTTCATCAAGAGGTTCTGTATCTCTGTCATCTTCTTCCACATAGTTTTCATTGAATGGTGGCCTAATCTATTGGTAATTTTCCCTTGGTCTGTTTTGGGGCTGCTCCCTCCTAAAGTTTTGGTTTCGGTTTCTGTTTGGAGGGTTTGGCTGATTGTCCCTAACAGGAGTCTTTTCATTTATCCTTTCCCACATTTTGGCCATGGTTTTGACTAAGTCATCTATTCTAGGATCTAGGGAAGGTGATGAAGTGGAGACCTCGTCTTTAGAAGTGACCTTTCTTTTTGATCTAGTCCTAGCCCTTTTTTCTGCTAAGTTGGCATCTGCTTTTATGGCTATTTGTTGCATTTCCTCTAAGGTAGGGGGATCCTTGTCTCTCAGATGATATGTCATGTCCGGATCGAAACCCTCGGGGAATTTTGCCAAGGCTAAACCAAGTGGTGGTTTGAAATGAGGTGGAAGGGAGTTATATACACTGTTGAACCTAGTGCAGTAAGCTTGGACACTTTCCCCATTTTCTCGTTTTAGGTTGTTATATTCTGACAGGATTTGAATGGGGTTTCTTCGGATTTCCCACCTATTTCTGAAGACTTGATGTAGTTCTGGGATATTGTGGATGCTGTTTGGAGTTAAGCTTTTGAACCATGTTTTGGGTTCACCACCAAGACTTTGGGCGAATATTCTCATTCTGATGGTCTCGTCTTGTACCTCCAGGTATTCATAAGCATCAGTCATCCTACTTATATGTTGTTGAGGTGTGGTGGTGTCCTCTCTGGTAAAGTGTGGGATTTTGTCTTGATATTTATTTGGGAGAGGAGCAAAAGGCGGTGGCAACACCAAAGGTGCATACCAGGCTGCCATGACGGGAGCTAATGGATGATGTACAAGATGAGGACTAGTAGGCTGAGATGAGGTGGTTTGAACAGTGGTGGTTTGACCAAGTGTGGCGGATGAACTTGGACTAGTGATATGGTTTTGAGCAAATCTAGGATGATAGGAGCCAAACTGATAGAGAAGCTGGAAGTCAGGAGGAGTGGTTGGTGAAGCTTCTCTACTAGGACTCTGTGGTGGGTCTAGGGGTTCAAGATCGTCAAAGTTTATCTTACTATGAGACCTGCTTCTGAAAAGAGATTTTGATGACTCTAATTTAAAAGGTGAATCTGGTAGGATAGTGAGATGTTTAGGTACTGATTTTGTTCTACGGATGGATCTACCAGTAGCTAGATGGTCAGTTTCAGAACCTTGCCACAGAATCTTCTCTAGGTCATCTACTATGATAGGGGGATTTGGGCCTGGATGGGATCTGGTATTGATTCTTCGTGAAGCCAAATTTTGGATTTAGAATTTAGAGAGGATGGTATTGATGAATGTTTTGGATGAGTGGTCTCTCTAAAGTTCTACTAAGGTGAAGGATGGTCAAAAAGTAAAAGGGATGGGCTAGTGGAGTCGCCAGGTGGAACTTGGTTGTTTTGTGAGGATAGCTATGGTCCACCACCAGTAACTAATCTGGGAATGTTTTTTAGATTTTTTGAATTTATGTGTAGCCTATGGTTTGTTAAAGTATCCTAGACTTGTTTCAACACTTTTCTAGGGTGACGAGAATAAAAAGAGTTTACTCTAAATGGGTCTATGGGCTGCTTTCTTGTTTAAGTATCTAAAGGACCAAAAATTCTATAAGAGTTTGCTAGACTATCATGTACTCAATGTCCCACCATCTCCCGCTATGTTAGTGAGCGATGGGATAGGTCTATCGGATAGAAACCTAGATTTTGGTAAAATAGTAAGGCCTACTAGAGGTTAGTGGAGTCGCCAGGTGGATTTTTAGTTGTTTTGAGGTATATTTGTATGGTCCACCACCAATACTGTAAAAAACCAATCTAAGGGAGTTTTTTGGGGTTTTTTGAGTTTTATGTAGTCCTGAGGTTTGGAAGAGTTTCCTATAACCGACTCATCATTTTGCTAGGATGGTGAGACAACCAGATTCTACTCTTCTAAGTTTGACTGAGATTTTGAGAGTTCCTAAGGGATACCTAGGATGTTTTGACTCAAAGTCCCACCGTGATCGCCATTATGTTAGGGTCCCGTGATTTGGCCAATTGGCTAGCCAAATGACGATGTAACATCAAACCAAGCTTTGGAGCCCAAGGACCTAGCCTTCCTGGACTCAGAGAGGGCTCTCTCTATAAGTGTAAAAGATGTCGGTGTGTTTGCTTGTGGTGTTCTGATATTAGGCTAGTTATGAAGTATGTTTTTTGTTTTTTATTTTTAAGTTTGTGAGGGATAAAACTGATCAAAGATATAAAATGGGTAACAAGAAGTTATATCAACTGGGCTATGGGGTCAAAAAGGTCAAGGAAGCTATGAGATGATGATGCAAGGCTGCTGTAGGGCCGATTTGATTCAAGGTAGAAAGGATCTTTGGGAAAGAGTACTGACATCAAGCTTAGAAAGGAGAGGGATTTCAAGTGTAACTAGTTGATAGCAGACATAAACATGTTATAGCAAGCCATTAATCATGCAAAATGTAACTATGAGCTAATTAATACATAGAAATCAAACATTCAAGCCATACATAGAAGTATAAGACCCTCTAACTTTGGGAAATGGCTATCGGACTTTTGGGAAAACACATAAGACGGACTAACAACTCAAAACACTATGCCGGAATGCCTAAACACAGTACTTCAAGTTATTGGGCACTTTGAACAACAAGATTTGCATAGTTTTAGGCAAAGGGCTAGATCGGGACTAGGCCTCCTTGGTTCAAACAAAATGATAATCTTAATCAGTCAAAGAGATAGTTTCATGGATGGAACTATGGACAGTCATAGGTAAGCAGGGCACACCATACATCCTACTTAACATGCATAGAACTATTAATGAAACTAGCAACAATATCCTCAAGTTATTAAAGAGCAGTTAAGAATTCTTTAATGCAACTAAGGAAGAAGAAAACATAAAAGCTATGAAGATTCAGGAAATTTGAGGTGCCTCCATGGGCATATCTCAAATTTATTCTCCACTAATCTATAGCAAGCAAGAAACATGTATCATGAATGAAAACTAGAAGACAAAAACAAAGCAAGAAACACTATACCATTCTACCATGTCATGGAATCCATCAACAATCCTTCATCATCCATCCAAGAACATTCAAGAGGCAATCCAAAAGCATAGCACAAGTATTTTCTCCAAAGCTCATATGACCAATATATTGCTTCTCTTCTCAAGTTCAGCCTTGTTTTACAATGAAGCCTTGTGGAATAAATAGGCTCAAGTGAGGAAAACCTCATGGTGCAACTATCTATCCCATTGGCCAAATCAAAATATCTAAACTTGTACTTGAGGCTTTGCAAAGCCCAAGGCACAAAATATCCCATAAAATATCTAAAAAAATGCTAAAAATGGGAATTATATTGACTTTACATCATTTTCCAAGTGTAAAAATAGCTAAACGCACATTTGGAAAAAGCAGATTTTTGAGGTTCAAAAATTGCAAAAATACTTCAAATTTATATCAGAAAAAGGTCCCCTGACTTGCTGGAGACAATTGGCAGCCTTCCCGGTGTCGAAACGAGGCTCATGATAGCTCGTTGGAAAGCTTTCTGTGTCTACTTTCCGGCGCAACTGAAATCACCTCAATCTGATGCCTGGAAGTCCTCCAAATCTGTACCTGTGTGTAAAAAGCCAGGAAATAGCAGACTGCTGATATGACGGGCAGAATGTGCAAAAAGTGAGCATTTTTCGCCGTTTTGAGGGGGAAAATGATCTCCAAATGCTCTGAAAATCGCTGAGGACCTGCTCATAGAATTATGGCATCAAATGGTATCATCCTCCTCACTTGAAAAATCCTCAAACTGAAATGGCGAAATTATGAGTTTTCGACCAAAAACCCAAAAAAAGCCAAAAAACAAAAAGTTGTCGAAATGGGCCCAAAATTGGCACGCATGACCCTCAAGGGTCCCTAGCAACATGCTCCAAAGATGAGGCCAAAATATCTAGTGCTGATGTGCTTTTCTCCTCTTTCCGTGCCGGGCGCTTCCCCTTTGCTTTCTTCAATTTCTCTTGGGCTGCCTTTAGTTTGCGCCGGGCAAACTGATTCAACTTTTGAAAGTGATGTGTCCTCTTCCTTTGTAGCTCCAAATCTCTGTTTGCTCTTTCAAGCTTCATCTCCAAGTGTTTGTTGGCTCTTTCAAGCCATGCCTCTTTTTTTTCTTCAATTTCCTGCTCAAGGAGTGCAGTGAGAGGAAAGGCTTGGAGATGGGCTTGCTCTTCTTCTTTCTGCTTTTCCAAGGCTCTTTTAAGCCCTATGGTTCTAGGCCTCTTCTGCCTAGGCTATTCTTCCTCTTCATTTTCATCAAACTCACCAATGAGTTCTTCTATCCTCGCTTGTGCCTTGGCAGCTTCTTTCTTGTATTTGATAGCCCTTGCCTCATGAACTGCTGTGTAAACACTCATCTGTTTGTTTTGGGTTTCCAAGAAATAGTTGAAGTTCCTTGCCCATTGAAGATCATTCTCCAATGTCTCAATTTTCCCCTCTTTATGGATTAGGAGGTTTTCAAGAAGGCGGGCTTCATTATCGCTGTCATCACTCTGGATTGGAATGACAGCTGATGCTCCTTCATGTTCTTGACTTTTTCCAACCTTGCTTTTCCCTTTGAAGGCCAATCTTGCACTTTTCCTCCTTGGCATGCTAGTGGGTGTCCTCTTGGGCAATTTTCTTTTGCTAGGGACAACTTTTGTCACTTTTGGAGTGGCAGCCTTAGGCCCTTTCTTGCTTGCTGTGCTGGGCTTTGTTCTTTTAGGAGGAAGAGACACAACTGTTTTACCCTTGACATCTTCTTCAGACTGCTGCTCTCCTAGAGGCTGCTGTGTGTCTTCTTCTTGCTGTTCAATTTGCTGCCCCTGTTCACCAACATTAACTTGCTGTTCTACTTCAATGCCTTGTTCAATTGGTGTTTCAAACTGCTGCTCTTTTTCACCAAAATCAAGCTGCTGCTGTGCTTGGATTTCCTATTCATTTTCTGGCTCAAGATATTGCTCAATTTCCTGCCCAAGCTGTTGTTCCTGTCCTTCAACAACAAGCTGTTGCTCTTCTTCTTGTACCTGCTGTTCATCATCTTCTGTTCGCTGCTGACCTTCACCACTGTCCTACTGCTGTTCCTCATCTTCCGTTTGCTGTTGTTCATCCTTTTCCTCTTGCTGCTGTTCATCCCTTTCCTCTTGCTCATGACCTTTCTCTTCTTGCTGTCTACTCCCTTCTCCTTCTTCCTGCTGCCTTGACTATTCAGTGGTAACTTTGAGCCTTCTAGGAGTAGGCCTGCTGGACAGAGGTATAGGGTGATGAATAGGCTGAGTGGGAGACACATGGACAGGAGGAACAGTAGAGAAATCCGGGTGACTGATGAATACATCCCATGGAACTTCTTTCTTCTCCAGCTGGTGTAGGATGATAATTTTGATCAAAGAATGATGGAAAAGGGAAGGTATTTGCAGAGGTGGGGCCTTCTTCTGGACTATGGATGCCATCTTCTCGATGCTTTTGTATAAAAAGTAAGGAAGATTTAGTTGCCTGTTTCTAGTGAAATGCATCAATAGTCGGACATGGTAGGCATAAACTCGATCAAAACTCCCTTCACAAGTAAAATATTTCATTGTGAATTTCATAAGAGGAGCATAGCTGTCAAGAAGATAAGAAAAAGGGAAAATAGCAGTGAAAGCATCTCTATGCTCAGGCTTGATGAAAGGCTTGTAATCTTCTAAGTCAAGATGGGCCTGTTTGAACCATTTTTCGCCATGATATGGAATATTGGTGGCCTTGGACACTGATCTTGGCGAAAACTTGAAATCAAGGTCCGCTACCTAGAAATGCTTGTTCTGGAACCTCAGGGCGCATAAGTGTGTTAATGGCGAAAAACTTTTGACCTCCTGTATCTTCTGACAGAAGTCTAGACAACCTACTTCATGGAAGTTGAAAAGGATGGATGGATGAGCATTAACCTCCTCTGTAGAGATTGGCTCATATCTTTTGTGCGGACCACTTCTGCTGTCTTGCCTTGGAGGCATTTTGACCTAAATGGGCTTTTGAAGAAACAAACTGCCTTCTTGGAATCAAACTGTGTCAATTCACTGTCTTTATAGTGAACAATGTCTTTGGATGACTGCACACTGTCCCCTCACAATATAAACAACCCATGCTTACTTAAAAAGTGGCCTTACACCTTGAAAGTATCTCTGCCAACAGAATTTTCAATAGGATACCATACAGTGAAAAGGAGACAGACTGCTAGGTAAATTCCCTGTGCAAAGTGTCAAGAAATCACCTTGTTCTTGTGAAGTTTTGGAGGTTAACAACACCTTTTAATCTTTGTCCAAAGTAGACTCTCCAATCATTACAAACCTGCCTTCCTAGTGTGCCAATCACTTAACAAACTTACATATGGTGCAATCAACCCTTAATGTAATCAGGCAGTTAATATCACAGTCTCGGAACAAAGATAACAGAGTTTAAAAAGCTCCAAAAGTTTTAAGCAGAGGTTGTAGGAGTTTTCTCTTTTCAAAATAATCAATGGCCTCTTATAAATTTAACCCTTGCCTTTGTAGAAAAAACCTTTAATCTATATGAACATCCACTTATCAAATAAGCTCGAGGAATAAACAACCGCCAAGCCAAAACACAGTGAAAACTGTCTTTTCCTGTGAGAAATAGGAGTCACTTTTTCCCTGTAGCTTTCAACCAATAAACTGTTTTTTTTAACAAAAAACCCTTTTTCTTATTACACTTACTATCGTCTATTTTTATGTCACTTCATCAAACAGAATCATACACATACAAAGTTAACCCCCAGTGTGAGCATACAGCTAGACTCACTGTTATGCAACAAGGTGACAGAATTTTGAAGAATGCTTTACAAGTTCAACCAAGCCTGTAGGAGTTTATCTCTTTCCCACAATCAAAACTCCTGTTTTAATATGGAAACCATGCCCTTTGTAGAAAAAAACTCTACCCCATCTGAATAACAACTTGTCAAAATAATCTTGAAGAACAAAACAGTCAAGTGGCAAACTCAGGAAAAAACTGCCCCTTCTGTGGTCTATAGGGTTAACTTTTGCCCTTTGATGCTTTGAAGGTATAGGATCTCTGGTCTTTTGATTAATGAAGGTGAAAACATACAGCTCCTACTTCAGCACAATTTCTTTCCTGTAGGTGCCTTTAATAACACATTCAACATTTTACCTCAGTTTTACATCTCGGATTACCACACAGCAAAAAACACTATTTTTCCAGCTATGGTGACAAGGTTTGAAAGTTTTGTATGCTGTGGTGTGAAAAATTTGTAGCAGTTTCAACACATTGTTTTCTCTATAGGCATTTTTAGCAATATATCTATCACTCCAGCATGGTTTCAAACAAGGGCATACACAGTCAAGTCGAAGAAAACATAGTGATGGCACTTTCTGGTGTTGGTGGTAATAGAACCTTGCTTTTTGATGTTTTTATGATATGGCAACCAACATTTATCATTCAAACTATATGAGAAACCTCTCACATGACAACTATATTTCCTTTGTATCACTATTCCTCATAATCATTTGACCTACACGCCTTCAAAGTGTCCTTGGCAAACTTCTGACTGTTTCAAATAATGCACATAACATGACAGTTTTGACCTTGTCTTATCCTTAATTTTGAGAGAAAATTGCAATGGTCACTCATACTAGTGCTTAATTCAACCCTTTGGTGTTTGCTTCTAACCTCATCACCACATCAATAGCTAGTTTTTTATAAACTTGAACCGTAGTTTTTAAAACCTCTCACAGTACTTAGCAATTCTGAAACCAAGGGGGAGAACACGTAAAAATACCTTCAAACTTGATGGAAATCCTTTGTGGAGAGTTGGAGCAACTTTCGCGCTGGAGGTTTTAAACTTGTGCGGCACTCTGCAGAGAAAGAACGTCACGCAAAAATCTAACCGGGCGGCCTGTCGGGTCGTGGTCGGGCGCCGTGTACAGGCGCGTCGCGCACGCGTACAGGCACATCACGCAGCAGTTGAACGCCGATGCAAATCTGCTCCTGATCGCGTCTCGCAATTTTCCAGGCATGTCGCGCAGTTCCGACTGTTGGAAAAAAACTTCAATTTGATCAAAAACTTCTGTGTTTGATCTTTGACGGCAGCAAGGGACTTTGCTCGACACTCTTGTTTGGAGTTTTCAAAAATGGAGTTGGTCAATCCAAATTACCCTTTTGAAAAAAAAAAAAAAAAACCCCAATGGTTACTTTGTTGGCTGCAATGAATAGGGTATTTTGAAAATTTTGGGAGAGGTGTTTGTTTTTAAACAAAAAACTTTAAATATTGCCTTCGGACTTCAATATTCCCTTTGGTGCATTATGAAGCTCGGGCTCCGAAATAGTGTAGGCAACGAAGGTTTTCATGTTTTTAAACCAAGTTAACATGAACCACTTTTATAACATTAATGACTTGACAAAGTGTTTTTCTGCTATCATGGTCCCTTTGATGTAAATCTGGCACAGGAGCTCCAGTTTTGGAGAAAAGCTAGATGAACTTGTGCACCATCCCCTGACACTTTTAGCACTGTTGGGGATTATTTAAAACAGAAAGTCCACTCCAAATCTGTTAAAAAAAAGGATATCGAAAAACTGCTCTGTTATTTGGAAGGATAAGGCTTGTCTCTTAACTTGCTTTGTCAGTTTCTGTTTCTGCGTATCTTTTCAACCCCTTCCCCACTGTAAGTACCAAACATTTGCTGTACTTATTTGAAATTTTCCATAGCCTCTTGTTTAAGAAGGGCACCTTTTCCAATATGCCTTCTTGCTTAGAACATATCATCTATGATATCTCTGTCTTTTTGAAATAATGAAAAAGCTGTGTTTGTTTCAAACCTCCCAAACACTGACAATATGTCAAATGACCCTATTTTGGATGCTAATTTTCTTTTCATGCCTTTCAAATTTTTCAAAACTCAGATCATAACTTGTGGAGAAAAATGTCCTTTGAAATTTTGATTGTTCTCACTTAAAGGAGGGAAAGTCTCTTTTTAGAGCAGTGGCATTTAGACTTTTCCTTTGATGACTTCCAGAACCTAAAACACTGTACCAAAGCTCTTTTTTGTACTTGATGAGCTTGTATACCTGTTTGTAAGAGAAAAACTAGATCAAACACATTTTTGCTTTGGGTATTATGCCAGAATATTGCCTGCAATGTAAATCTAATTAGGTGACAGGTTTTTCTTGACTGTAGATGCAAGTGCTAGGTCTCTTTGAGCTTTCTTCTTTGACTGTGGGTAGAAAACAAAACAGGGGATGATGCATGAGAGTTAGAAAGTGAAACAAGGAGAACTTCTCTTTATGTTTCTTGTGAGGGAGCTCTTCACTGTCTCATTGCAATGCTCTTTGCTGAGGGGAACTGAAATTTCACCATTTGCCTTGGTCAACTTATGCCAAGTCATTTGAAAGATAATATCTGTGAGTAGGGAGGTTAGCACCCTTGAAAAACAACCATGTTTTCTTCTGCCTGTGTAATGACATGACTTGTCAATTTTTCTTCAATTTGGTCTTGTTGGAACAGCAGGCTGCTTATGATTAGAACTGTTTTCACTAATGATATGTCTCTCCAAGGTTTTAACAATTCATATTATTTGAAAACTTCAAATGACTTCCTTTACAAGACCAAAACTCTGTTTTCCCTTTTCTTGCACACTTCAGATCCTAGCCCTGTTATGATCATCACTTATACTCAGAAAACCTAGAGTCACTGTTTCATTGTTTAGTAAAAAGCAAACCTGGGCTTTTGCAATCCTTAAAGTCAATATTGGTCGGCGCCCTCCACTTGTAGATGAAGGAGGCGCCCTAACCCTCTGCTTGTAAATGAAGGAGGTTCTTGGCCATGACAAATTACCAGTTTGCTGTGACAGTGGTGTCTTTCTCTTACTGTGATTTTCATGCTGAAAGGAAGCTGCAAGGTCTTGATGAGTAACTCTCTATCTTGCAGATATATCTCAGGCTTATGTTTACATTGAGAAGTAGCTGTTCTTCTAAATGTAGATTCAAGAATTTTCTCCTGAGATGAAGTTATATTTCCTGTCTTTGTAGAATCCATAAAACACTGTGAGACACCTAATAATCAGCTTGAGACTGTGGTTTATGCAGTGCTGAGACCTAGGGGTGTGTAAGTGGCGCGACTTAGGGCTGTAATCAATTTCATTTGCAGAGTGGGAAGTCTGTCATGAATGGTCTGTGTCAGATGGAGGTTTTTGGCTTTTTGATGTTTGCCAAAGGTAAAATGCCTTAAAGCGCCACTTCCTAACTTAGGGGAGGCTTTTGAAACAGACTTGGATTGTGCTTTTTAGAGCTGTTGGGCAGACTAGTTGTGCTAAAGCTATATAGGATAGTGATAATGAGGTTTTGAATTTGACATGGGTGAACTGAAAAGTAGGAGGGCGAAAAAAGTTTTATGAGGGTTTTCTAGATGACAAATTGACATATGGAAATCAGTTTCTAGAAAAATCAGCTATGGATCTAGTCATCACTAACAAGTGAAAAATACTAATGACTAACAGGACCAGTACTATAACTACTACTGGTCCTTGCACAACAATAGAAGCCTCTCCCCTAGTAGTGTGAATATTGATTGATTTTTTTTCTTTACTAAGTAGTTTTTAATTTTTTAAATTAGAGAAGTTGAGATTTAATTTTAAATTTATATAATATAAATGTTAAAAATATTTTTCAAAAATGTTACATTTATTTTTATATTAAAAATTATAATTTAAATAATAAAATATTAAACTATTATTTAAAATTATATCACTAAATTTTAATAAGAAATTCAAAAATAACTTTGTCACACTATATTTCTAGGATACCTGTCATCATCTTGTCAATTAATCTTCACAATTTTACATATTTATTTTTATCAAAAAATTATTATATTTATTAATTTGATTTTAACAATTATAAAAAATTATATAAACTAATTTAAATTTTATTTATCTCAGGTTATATAGCTTTTTCCGTAGGAACAATTTATTCACCAGAGACTTAGATTGGTACAAAGTCCTTAGCTTGCCCCACAAGGTCTTCGTCGTAGCTTCCTTAGATACATTCAACAATACTGAATCTAAGACACACAACTGTATTGTGCTCTTTGCCTTCCGATCCAGCTTCTTCTAGCCTTCATCTGACATTGCCGTTGGTTTAGTACCTGGATCTACCATGATCCACTGATATTTATCCACTAGCAGATGCTCCATCTTGAGCTTCCACAACTCAAAACTATGACCATTAAATTTCTCGATCTCTATCTTCCCACCCCTCACCATCTTCTTTCACTGCAAGAATCGATCCCACAGATCTCCCATTGAACAGGGTCTACCTCAGGTCCGAGAAAAAAACCCTCAGTAGCAAAGGCGTCCCCTTGAAGCTAAAACAGCTCTGATACCAAATGTAGGTTTTAACCCTGTACAGAAATTATCTGCAAACGAATCTTAAAAACATAAAATAAACAATAGCGAGAGCATAAAACATAAAACAAATATACATAGAGATTTTTCCCTGGATCCCAAATCGGGACGACCAGCTTGATTTTTCA
Source organism: Pinus albicaulis (assembly GCA_034641835.2). Taxonomy (NCBI): domain Eukaryota; kingdom Viridiplantae; phylum Streptophyta; class Pinopsida; order Pinales; family Pinaceae; genus Pinus; species Pinus albicaulis. The sequence continues at coordinate 323,865,712 of CM076576.1, read as the reverse complement.
TTATATTCCTTTTAGTGTTACAACACATATATATACATGCCGAAGCATACATAAACCACAATCCATTAACCCTGGATTAGAACATAATCGTAGTTACCTTGATCAGATCTACAAAATACCAGCGGTCGAAAACCATCATGTCCCAAAACCATGTGTAATCCCATGCACAAAACCATGGGCAGGTCTGCCCACTGGAAAATAAGGCCCAAATTTTTTTGTTCCCGAGGCGCTGACCCGGACTCTGATAGGGGGGTTGTCGCCCCCCTTGTGACCCCCTTGCTGCGCTCGATGCAAAGTACAAGGGGGGCTATCGCCCCCCCTGTGACCCCCCCCGCGCGTGACTAGTCGTGGAAAGAATATAACACATACCCAACGTACCACTACCTCAAAACCATCATACCAATCATAGCATGCTCATGGAAATCAATGGAAACTATTGGGTACCAGTGTCCCACAATGGACCTACTCCTGAATGATTTATCATTGCCAGAATTAAGCACAACAGAAAACAATATATATCACACACACAACATATACTATGAAGACAACATTTAACGTGGTTCACCCAACCAATCTAGGCTACATCCACCAAACAGAGGTATCGACAATCTTATTACTCAACAGGAGATTACAACAGCAGATTTGCACATTTTCACTTCCTCTTCCTCACACCTCACACACATTTGCCTCTACAGGGTTACAATTTATAGATGTAGAGAAGAAACTAAATAATAAATTCTATCACAACAAAATAGGATAGAATATCTCCTCATCAGGATTTGATGCAATCAGTTTAGGGACAAATCCTATTGTTGGCATTATCCATGAGATTTTAGCCAAATTAATATATACAAAATCTCAACAATCTCCACCTTGACAACAATTAGCCTGATACCTCGTTTCTGTTTATTATTTTCATTTTTTCTACAAGCCAAGAGAAACCAGACACCATCGTAGCTTCTCTAATAAAATGAGTTTCCTGAACATGTCTGCACAGTTTTCCTTTGTATTCACTTTTTCAAGAGAGACTCCCCATTCAGTGATAACATGTCTTACAAAATGGTACTTTATAGGTATATGCTTTGATTTACTATGATAGGCTGGAATTTTAGCCAAGTGAATTGCACTTTGACTATCACAAAATAACCTAATGTTGTCTTGCAACCTACCAAACTCACCAAACAAACCTTTCAACCAAATCGCTTCTTTGCAAGCACATGAAGCAGCTATGTATTCTGCTTATGTAGTGGATAAAGCAACAATGTTTTGTAGCTTTGACATCCAGCTAATAGCTCCACCTGCAAGAGTAAAGACATATCCTCAAGTTCACCTTCTCTTATCCAAATCGCCTACAAAATCAGAATCAACATATCCGCAAACAAATTCACTACTACTGTCATAAGTGATACAATAATCACTTGTGCCTCTCAGATACCGAAGCACCCATTTCACTGCTGCCCAGTGTTCTTTCCCTGGATTTTCCATATACCTACTCACAACCCCAACTACATGTGAAATATTTGGTCATGTACAGACCATCACATACATTAAAGTTCCTACTGCATTAGCATAAGGTATTTGAGACATATATTCCTTTCCTTCATTTGTATTAGGACATAAAATTGAAGAAAGCTTAAAATGGGAAGCTAAAGAGACTGAAACTGGCTTCACATTGTTCATACCAAACCTTAAGAGTATTTTCTCAATATAATTCTCTTGTGATAACCATAGCTTACCATTGCTCCTGTCTCTGAAAATATCCATGCCCAAAATCTGTCTTGCTGCTCCTAGATCTTTCATATCAAACGTCCTAGCCATCTGAGCCTTTAACCTGTTGATCTCAGTTATGCTTTTGCTTGCTAAAAGGATATCGTCAACATATAATACTAAGATAATGAATATGCCATTACTTAATTTCTTAAAGTAAACACAACGATCATATTCACTTCTTATATAATTTTGGCTCATCATGAAAGAATCAATTTTTTTGTACCATTGTCTCGGCGACTGCTTCAGACCATACAATGATTTCTTGAGCCTGCAGAAAAATTTCTTGTTGCGATTTTCAACAAACTCTTCAGGTTGTTCCATATAAATCTCTTCATCTAAATCTCCATGTAAGAATGCAGTCTTAACATCTAGTTGTTGTAATTCTAAATCAAGTAAAGCAACTAATGCTAAGACAATCCGAATTGAAACAATTTTAACAACTGGTGTGAATATCTTATGAAAGTTAATTCCCGCTTTCTGAGAAAAATCTTTTGCGACGAGCCTTGCTTTGTACCCGTCTTCTTTATCATCAACACCCCTTTTCAATTTGCAAACCCATTTACACCCTACATTTTTTCTGTCTTTAGGAAGTTATACTAGATCCCATGTGGCATTCTTGTCTAACGCCTTCATCTCATCCTTCATAGCTTCTTTCCACTTGTCACTATTAGAACCTTCTACAGCTTCTGGATAGCATAAAGGTTCATCGTCATTAGTGGTTAAAGCAACTGAAGTAACATAATCATCATACCGTTTAGGAGGATGTTTGATTCTCGTGGACTTTCTCAAAGATGTTACTGGTTCTTCCACAATTCGCTGATTATTCTTTGTAGGAATTTCTTCGAGATATTCATCTGAAACTTGTTCATATTTACTATCATCAGTATTTGAACTAGTTTCAAACTGAATATGTTGAAACTTAGCTACATTTTCCTGTTTCAATTTATTATCTACATCTGGATTATCAAGTGAAGATTCATTGAATTTAACATCTTTGTTAATGATGATCTTGTGAGTAGTAGGATCCCACAACCTGTATCCCTTAATCCCATCACCATATCCAACAAAGATATATCTTTTAGATTTAGGATCTAATTTAGAACGCTGATGTTTCGGAATTAGAGCATATGCATCACAACCAAAAACTTTCAGTTTAGAATAATCACAAGGATGACCTTTCCATACCTCTTGAGGAATTTTGCATCCTATTGCAGTTGATGGTGATCAATTTATCAAATAGAAAGCCGTAGATAAGTTGCTTCTATCCATAATTCCTTCTGCAAAATGGTGTTACTTAGCATACTTCTTGCTCTTTCTAAGAGAGTCTTGTTCATGCATTCAACAACTCCATTTTGCTGAGGAGTATAAATAGTTGTTCTATGTCTTTTGATCCTAACTTCCTTGCAATAATTATCAAATTCCTTTGAAGTAATCTCACCACCATTTTTAGTTCTTAAACATTTAATGGTTCTTCCAGTGATGTTCTCTACTAATGCTCTAAACTGCTTGAAAACTGTGAATACATCAAACTTTCTTTTTAACTTTGTAGACCCATAATTTTCTAGAGAAATCATCTATAAAAGATACAAAATATGATGATCCTCCATATGAGGTTGTAGGAGATGGACCCCAAACATCAGAATGGATATAATCAAGGATTCCTTTACTAGTATGTTTTCCAGTTTTAAATTTCTGCTTGCTTTGTTTCCCATATATACAATGTTTGCAGAAATCTAACTTAAAAGACTTTAAACTAGGAAGTAACATACGATCAGATAAAATTTTTAATCCTCTTTCGCTCATATGGCCCAACCATTGATGCCATAGTCGAATAGAATCACTGTCGTTTTCAGATACAATAGAAGCATGATCTAATTATATTTTTCCTTCTAACTGAAAAATATTTCCAACCTTCTTTTCTTTCATTACTAATAGGATTCCTTTGTAAATTTTCATTACTCCACCTTGAATAAAAGTTTTATATCCATTTGTGTCTAACACTCCTAGAGAAATAAGATTTTTTCTGAGTTCAGGCACATGTCTTACATTAGTTAAGATTTTATTTGTCCCATCAAACATTTTAATCTGGATGCTTCCAATTCCCACAACATTACATGAGACATCATTGCCTATGTAAACTACTCCATCATTAATTGACTTATAAGATTTAAACCACTCTTTATGAATGTACATGTGATTGGACGAACTAGAATCTAACAACCAATGTTGATCATGATTTAAAAAATTAACTGATAGAACTTCATCACTTATACCTGAACCGGATGCCAAACCTGAACCTGTATCTGTTGTGTTTTCCTCTTTATTTTCTGTTGAAGAGTCTCCTTTGAATGTTTGTTGTCTCTTCCAATAGTCCTTCTTCAAATGTCCCTATTTGCCGCAAAACCAACATTTTAGCTAACTCTTCTTCCCTTTCAACTTTGACCAAGATTTGTTTTTCTGACTGAAGAATTTTTCTTTAGATCGACCTCTAACCATCATTGCTTATGATGTAGAGGTTTATAAATTTTACCTTTTCCTGGTTTCTTCAGACAACATGTCTCCAACAACATCGTCAAATTCAAGGGTTTCTGATGAACTAAGACTTATAGAAGTAACAAAATGATCCCATGACTCAGGCACAGAACATAATAAAGTTACAATTTTATTTTTTGAATCAAATTTTACTTCTATACTATCTAACTGCACCAAGAGAGTATTAAAGGTATTCAAATGATTAGTTATTGTCGTGCCTTCCTTCATGTGCAATCTGTACAACTATCTTTTTAGAAGAATCCTATTTGTTAAGGATTTAGTCATGTATAGTTTTTCTAGCTTTGTCCATAGACCAGCGGCTGTTTTCTCTGACACGATGTTAAATAAAACATCATCTGCTAAACAAAATCGTATGTCGCTCAGTGCTCTGTCATCTATGTCACTCCATTCGTCATCTGTCATGGCGAAAGGTTTTTTGGATTTTCCCAAAAGTGCCTTTGCCACACCTTGTTGTACAAGTAAATCGTGAATCTTAACTTTCCAGATTTCAAAGCTATTCCTCCCATTAAACTTCTCGATCTCAAACCAAGCACTTTGATTTTTTGACATTTTGAATTTAATTTCTTCTCTATGGAACCTTAATTGCATTTTTAATCAAATCAACAATTTGATAAAATTACCCTTTTCAAACATGCAATTAAAAAATATTTTGAAAAAACAGCATAACAAAGCTATTCTTTCATCTTAGAAAAGAAGGCAATATTTTGAAAAATCAGCACAACAATTTACCATGCCATTTCCAAATGCACAATTTTCTCTTGCCTATAACAAGACACAAGTGCAAAAAAAATCCTCGTGTTCCAGAGGAAAATTTCGTAGCAAAATTCTTGTCATTCCATTCTCTTCACATAAGCATTCATTGCACTATGCATTTCACTCTCAATCTATGCATTGCACTATGCATTTCACTATGCACAAACTCAATCTATGGCGTCTCCTTCAATTCACGTACTGAAGAATAATACCTATCTCTAGCTCACGGTGCTTTTGAACCATCAGCTCCAGCTCACGGTTTTTTTTTTGCACAAACATAAACTCGGCTCTTCAGGAAGATGAACTTGGCTTTGGTCTTGCGTCTTTTAGTAGTGGTTTCACCACTAGTTTCATGACCCAATCCAACTAATCAAGACTATACCGAAACTCATGTTTTTATCTGCTCACTCAAAACAGATCTGCATTCACCGGTTGTGTTCTATACATTAATTGTTGACTGACATTACAGTGATTACGTGGCCCTCACAGATATGAACTGATCAAATCTTCTCTGCTCTCACACGGCCACTCCGAGCAATGGTAGCGAGCTTTCCTCTGTTCTCACCATGCTAACCAGAATAGAGCGAGGCCGGGAGACAAATCTCGCTAGATTTAATGACATCCAAACAGGTTATTTCACAACGGACTCACAAAAAACAACAGTCCATGGCTTTCTAAAGAAGGAAACGGACTCACGGTCCATGGTCTCACAGTCCACGCAGAGTCAAAATAAGAACACGAAAAGCCCAAGCGGACTCACGGTCTCACGGCCCACGCAAATCAATGGCAATCACCGCTGGCTCCATTTCAACATGCTCTGCAGAAACAACGCTTTAGCTCTAATACCAATTGTCATAATTAAGCACAATGGAAAAAAATATAAATCACACACACAACATATAAAATGAAGACAAAACTTAACGTGGTTCACCTAAACAATCTGGGCTACATCCACCAAACAGAGGTATCGATAATCTTATTACTCAACAGGAGATTACAACAGCAGATTTGCACATTTTCACTTCCTCTTCCTGACACCTCACACATATTTGCCTCTACAGGCTTACAATTTATAGATGTAGAGAAGAAACTGAATAATAAATTCTATCACAAAAAAATAGGATAGAATATCTCCTCATCAGGATTTGATGCAATCAGTTTAGGAACAAATCCTATTATTGGCATTATCCATGAGATTTTAGCCAAATTAATATATAAAAAATCTCAACAATCTCCACCTTGACAACAATTAGCTTGATACCTCGTTCCTGTTTATTCATTTCATTTTTTCTGCAAGCTAAGAGAAGCTAGACACCATCGTAGCTTCTCTAATAAAACTGGTTTCGTGAACATGTCTGCACAGTTTTCCTTTGTATGCACTTTTTCAAGAGAGACTCCCCGTTCAGTGATAACCTGTCTTACAAAATGGTACTTTATAGGTATATGCTTTGATTTACTATGATAGGATAGATTTTTAGCCAAGTGAATTGCACTTTGACTATCACAAAATAACTTAATGTTGTCTTGCAACCTACCAAACTCACTAAACAAACATTTCAACCAAACCGCTTCTTTGCAAGCATGTGAAGCAGCTATGTATTCTGCTTCATTAGTGGATAAAGCAACAATGTTTTGTAGCTTTGATATCAAACTAATAGCTCCACTTGCAAGAGTAAAGACATATCCTAAAGTTGACCTTCTCTTATCCAAATCGCCTGCAAAATCAGAATCAACATATCCGCAAACAAATTCACTACTACTGTCATAAGTGATACAATAATCAGTTGTGCCTCTCAAATACTGAAGCACCCATTTCACTGCTACCCAGTGTTCTTTCCATGTATTTTCCATATACCTACTGACAACCCCAACTGCATGTGAAATATCTGGTCGTGCACAGTCCATCACATACATCAAAGTTCCTATTGCATTAGCATAAAGTATTCGAGACATATATTCCTTTCCTTCATTTGTATTAGGACATAAACTTGAAGAAAGCTTAAAATGGGAAGCTAAAGGGACTGAAACTAGCTTCACATTGTTCATACCAAACCTTAAGAGTATTTTATCAATATACTTCTCTTGTGATAACCACAACTTACCATTGCTCTTGTCTCTGAAAATATCCATGCCCAAAATCTGTCTTGCTGCTCCTAGATCTTTCATATCAAACGTCCTAGCCATCTGAGCCTTTAACCTGTTGATCTCACTTATGATTTTGCTCGCTAAAATCATATCGTCAACATGTAATACTAAGATAATGAATATGCCATTACTTAATTTCTTAGAGTAAACACAATGATCATATTCACTTCTTATATAATTTTGGCTCATCATGAAAGAATCAAATTTCTTGTACCATTGTCTCGACGACTGCTTCAGACCATAAAATGATTTCTTGAGCCTGCAGACAAATTTATTGTTGTGATTTTGAACAAACCCTTCAGGTTGTTCCATATAAATCTCTTCATCTAAATCTCCATGTAAGAATGCAGTCTTAACATCTAGTTGTTGTAATTCTAAATCAAGTAAAGCAACTAATGCTAAGACAATCCGAATTGAAACAATTTTAACAACTGGTGAAAATATCTCATGAAAGTCAATTCCTGCTTTTTGAGAAAAACCTTTTGTGACCAGCCTCGCTTTATACCTGTCTTCTTTATCATCAACACCCCTTTTGAATTTGTAAACTCATTTACATCCTACAGTTTTTCTGTCTTTAGGAAGTTCTACCAGATCCCATGTGGCATTCTTGTCTAATGCCTTCATCTCATCCTTCATAGCTTATTTCCACTTATCATTATTAGAACCTTCTACAGCTTCCGGATAGCATAAAGGTTCATCATCATTAGTGGTTAAAGCAACTAAAGTAACATAATCATCATACCCTTTAGGAGGATGTCTGATTCTCGTGGACCTTTTCAAAGATGTTTCTGGTTCTTCCACAATTTTCTGATTATTCTCTATAGGAATTTCTTCATGATATTCATCTGAAACTTGTTAATCTTTACTATCATCAGTATTTGAACTGGTTTCAAACTAAATATGTTGAAACTTAGGTACATTTTCCTGTTTCAATTTATTATCTACATCTGGATTATCAAGTGAAGATTTATTGAATTTAACATCTCTGTTAATGATGATCTTGTGAGTAGTAGGATCCCACAACCTGTATCCCTTAATACCATCACCATATCCAACAAATATATATCTGTTAGATTTAGGATATTATTTAGAACGTTGATGTTTCAGAATTAGAGCATATGCATCACAACCAAAAACTTTCAGTTTAGAATAATCACAAGGATGACCTTTCCATACCTCTTGAGGAATTTTGCATCCTATTGTAGTTGATGGTGATCGATTTATCAAATAGAAATCCATAGATACTACTTCTGTCCATAATTCCTTCTGCAAATTGGCGTTGCTCAACATACTTCTTGCTCTTTCTAAGAGAGTCTTGTTCATGTGTTCAACAACTCCATTTTGCTGAGGAGTATAAGCAGTAGTTCTATGTCTTTTGATCCCAACTTCCTTGCAATAATTATCAAATTCCTTTGAAGTAAACTCACCACCATTGTCAGTTCTTAAACATTTAATGGTTCTTCCAGTGATATTTTCTACTAATGCTCTAAACTTCTTAAAAACTGTGAATACATCAGACTTTCTTTTTAACATGTAGACCCATAATTTTCTAGAGAAATCATCTATAAAAGATACAAAATATGATGATCCTCCATATGGGGTTGTAGGAGATGGACCCCAAACATCAAAATGGATATAATCAGGGATTCCTTTACTAGTATGTTTTCCAGTTTTAAATTTCTGCTTGCTTCGTTTCCCATATATAGAATGTTTGCAGAAATCTAGTTTAAAAGACTTTAAACTAGGAAGTAACATACGATCAGATAAAAATTTTAATCCTCTTTCGCTCATATGGCCCAACTGTTGATGCCATAGTCGAATAGAATCACTGTCGTTTTCAGATACAGTAGAAGCATGATCTGATTCTGTTCTTCCTTCTAACTGAAAAAGATTTCCAACCTTCTTTTCTTTCATTACTAATAGGATTCCTTTGTAAATTTTCATTACTCCACCTTGAATAAAATTTTTATATCCATTTGTGTCTAACACTCCTAGATAAATAATATTTTTTTCTGAGTTCAGGCACATGTCTTACATCAGTTAAGATTTTATTTGTCCCATCAAACATTTTAATCTGGATGCTTCCAATTCCCACAACATTACATGAGACATCATTTCCCATGTAAACTACTCCATCATTAATTGACTTATAAGATTTAAACCACTCTTTATGAATGCACATGTGATTGGACACACCAGAATCTAACATCCAATGTTGATCATGATTTAAAAAATTAACTGATAGGACTTCATCACTTATACCTGAACTGGATGCCGAACCTAAACCTGTATCTATCGTGTTTGCCTCTTTATTTTCTGTTGAAGAGTCTCCTTTGTATGTTTGCTATCTCTTCCAAAAATCCTTCTTCAAATTTCCCAATTTGCCGCAAAACCAACATTTTAGCTTACTCTTCTTCCCTTTCGATTTTGACCAAAAGTTGTTTTTTTGACTGAAGCATTTTTCTTTAGATCGACCTCTAACCATCATTTCTTCTGATGTAGAGGTTTCTGAATTTTACCTTTTCCTGGTTTCTTCAAATAGCATAGCTCTAACAACATTATCAAATTCAAGGGTTTTCGATGAACTAAGACTTATAGAAGTAACAAAATGATCCCATGACTCAGGCAGAGAACATAATAAAGTTACAACTTTATTTTATGAATCAAATTTTACTTCTATACTATCTAACTACACCAAGAGAGTATTAAAGGTATTCAAATGATCAGTTATTTTCATACCTTCGTTCATGCGCAAGCTGTACAACTGTCTTTTTAGAAGAATCCTATTTGTTAAGGATTTAGTTATGTACAGTTTTTCTAGCTTTGTCCATAGACCAGCGGCTATTTTCTCTGACACAATGTTAAATAAAACATCATCCGCCAAACAAAATCGTATGCCGCTCAGTTCTCTGTCATCGATGTCACTCCATTCGTCATCTGTCATGGTGAAAGGTTGTTTGGATTTTCTCAAAAGTGCCTTTGCCACACCCTGTTGTACGAGTAAATCGTGCATCTTGACTTTTCAGATTTCGAAGCTATTCCTCCCATTAAACTTCTCGATGTCAAACCGAGCACTTTGAGTTTTTGACATTATGAATTTAACTTCGTCTCTATGGAACCTTAATTGTATTTTTAATCAAATCAACAATTTGATAAAATTACCCTTTTCAAACATGCAATTAAAAAACATTTTGAAAAAACAACATAACAAAGCTATTCTTTCATCTTAGAAAAGAAGGCAATATTTTGGAAAATTAGCACAACAATTTACCATGCCATTTCCAAATGCACAATTTTCTCTTGCCTGTAACAAGACACAAGTGCAAAGAAAATCCTCGTGTCCCAGAGGAAAATTTCCTAGAAAAATTCTTGTCGTTCCATTCTCTGTACATAAGCGTTCATTGCACTATGCATTTCACTCTCAATCTATGCATTGCACTATGAATTTCACTATGCACAAACTCAATCTACGACGTCTCCTTCAATTCACGTACTGAAGAATAATACCTGTCACCAGCTCATGGCGCTTTTGAACCGTCAGCTCTAGCTCACGGTTTTCTTTTGCACAAACATAAACTCAACTCTTCAGGAAGATGAATTCGGCTCTGGTCTTCCATATTTTAGCAGTGGTTTCACCGCTAGTTTCATGACCCGGTCCAACTAATCAGGACGATACTGAAACTCATATTTTTATCTGCTCACTCAAAACGGATCTGCGTTCACTGGTTGTGTTCTATGCATTAATTGTTGACTGACATTACGGTGATTACGCGGCCCTCGCAGATATGAACTGATAAAATATTCTCTGCTCTCACACGACCACTCCAAGTAATGGTAGTGAGCTTTCCTCCATTTTCACCACGCTAACCGGAACAGAGCGAGGCCGGGAGACAAATCTCACTGGATTTAATGACATCTAAGCAGGTTATTTCACAGAGGACTCACAAAAAACAACAGTCCAAGACTTTCCACCAAAGGAGATAGCAAACATCCAAAGGAGACTCTTCAATAGAAAATAAAGAGGCAAACACGACAGATACAGGTTCAGGTTCGGCATCCAGTTTAGGTATAAGTGATGAAGTTCTATCAGTTACTTTTTTAAATCATGATCAACATTGGTTGTTAGATTCTGGTGCATCCAATCACATGTGCATTCATAAAGAGTGGTTTAAATCTTATAAGTCAACTAATGATGGAGTAGTTTACATGGGCAATGATGTCTAATGTAATGTTTTGGGAATTGGAAGCATCCAGATTAAAATGTTTGATGGGAAAAATAAAATCTTAACTGATGTAAGACATGTGCCTGAACTCAGAAAAAATCTTATTTCTCTAGGAGTGTTAGACAAAAATGGATATAAAACTTTTATTCAAGGTGGAGTAATGAAAATTTACAGAGGAATCCTATTATTAATGAAAGCAAAGAAGGTTGGAAATATTTTTTCAGTTAGAAGGAAGAACAGAATCATATCATGCTTCTACTATATCTGAAAACAACAGTGATTCTATTCAACTATGACATCAACGGTTGGGCCATATGAGCAAAAGAGGATTAAAAATTTTATCTGATCGTATGTTACTTCCTAGTTTAAAGTCTTTTAAGTTAGATTTCTGCAAACATTGTATATATGGGAAACAAAGCAAGCAGAAATTTAAAACTGGAAAACATACTAGTAAAGGAATCCTTGATTATATCCATTCTGATGTTTGGGGTCCATCTCCTACAACCTCATATGGAGGATCATCATATTTTGTATCTTTTATAGATGATTTCTCTAGAAAAGTATGGGTCTACATGTTAAAAATAAAGTTTGATGTATTCACAGTTTTCAAGATGTTTAGAGCATTAGTAGAAAACATCACTGGAAGAACCATTAAATGTTTAAGAACTGGCAATGGTGGTGATTTTAATTCAAAGGAATTTGATAATTATTGCAAGGAAGTTGGGATCGAAAGACATAGAACTACTGCTTATACTCCTAAGCAAAATGGAGTTGTTGAACGCATGAACAGGACTCTCTTAGAAAGAGCAAGAAGTATGCTGAGCAACGCCAATTTGCAGAAGGAATTATGGACAGAAGTAGTATCTATGGATTGCTATTTGATAAATTGATCACCATCAAATGCAATAGGATGCAAAATTCCTCAAGAGGTATGGAAAGGTCATCCTTGTGATTATTCTAAACTGAAATTTTTTGGTTGTGATGCATATGCTCTAATTCCGAAACATCAACGTTCTAAATTAGATCCTAAATCTAAAAGATATATCTTTGTTGGATATGGTGATGGGATTAAGGGATACAGGTTGTGGGAGCCTACTACTCACAAGATCATCATTAACAGAGATGTTAAATTCAATGAATCTTCACTTGATAATCTAGATGTAGATAATAAATTGAAATAGGAAAATGTACCTAAGTTTCAACATATTTAGTTTGAAACCAGTTCAAATACTGATGATAGTAAAGATGAACACATTTCAGATGAAGATCATGAAGAATTTCCTACAGATAATAATCAGCAAATAGTGGAAGAACCAGAAACATCTTTGAGAAGGTCCACGAGAATCAGACATCCTCCTAAAAGGTATGATGATTATGTTACTTTAGTTGCTTTAACCGCTAATGATGATGAACCTTTATGCTATCCAGAAGCTGTAGAAGGTTCTAATAGTGATAAGTGGAAAGAAGCTATGAAGGATGAGATGAAGGCATTAGACAAGAATGCCACATGGGATGTGGTAGAAATTCCTAAAGACAAAGAAACTGTAGGATGTAAATGGGTTTACAATTTGAAAAGGGGTGTTGATGATAAAGAAGACAGGTAAAAAGTGAGGCTGGTCGCAAAAGGTTTTTCTCAAAGCAGGAATTGACTTTCATGAGATATTTTCACCAGTTGTTAAAATTGTTTCAGTTCGGATTGTCTTAGCATTAGTTGCTTTACTTGATTTAGAATTACAACAACTAGATGTTAAGAATGCATTCCTACATGGAGATTTAGATGAAGAGATTTATATGGAACAACCTGAATGGTTTGTTCAAAATCACAACAAGAAATTTGTCTGCAGGCTCAAGAAATCACTGTATGGTCTGAAGCAGTCGTCGAGAAAATGGTACAAGAAATCTGATTCTTTCATGATGAGCCGAAATTATATAAGAAGTGAATATGATCATTGTGTTTACTTTAAGAAATTAAGTAATGGCATATTCATTATCTTAGTATTATATGTTGACGATATGCTTTTAGCAAGCAAAAGCATAACTGAAATCAACAGGTTAAAGGCTTAGATGGCTAGGACGTTTGATATGAAAGATCTAGGAGCAGAAGACATATTTCAGGCATGGAGATTTTCAGAGATAAGCAATGGTAAGTTGTGGTTATCACAAGAGAAGTATATTGAGAAAAAACTCTTAAGTTTTGGTATGAACAATGTGAAGCCAGTTTCAGTCCCTTTAGCTTCCCATTTTAAGATTTCTTCAAGTTTATGTCCTAATACAAATGAAGAAAAGGAATATATGTCTCGAATACCTTATGTTAATGCAGTAGGAAATTTGATGTATCCAATGGTCTATACACGACCAGATATTTCACATGCAGTTGGGGTTGTCAGTAGGTATATGGAAAATCCAGGGAAAGAAAACTGGGCAACAGTGAAATGGGTGGTTCGGTATCTGAGAGGCACAAGTGATTATTGTATCACTTATGATAGTAGTAGTGAATTTGTTTGTGGATATGTTGATTCCGATTTTGCAGGCGATTTGGATAAGAGAAGTTCAACTTCAGGATATGTATTTACTCTTGCAGGTGGAGCTATTAGCTGGATGTCAAAGCTATAAAGCATTGTTGCTTTATCCACTACAGAAGCAAAATACATAGCTGCTTCACATGCTTGCAAAGAAGCGGTTTGGCTGAAAGGTTTGTTTGGTGAGTTTGGTAGGCTGCAAGATAACATTAAGTTATTTTGTGATAGTCAAAGTGCAATTCACTTGGCTAAAATTCCAACCTATCATAGTAAATCAAAGCATATACCTATAAAGTACCATTTTGTAAGACAACTTATCACTGAATGGGGAGTCTCTCTTGAAAAAGTGCATACAAAGGAAAACTGTGCAGACATGTTCACGAAACCAGTTTTATTAGAGAAGCTACGATGGTGTCTGGCTTCTCTTGGTTTGCAGAAAAAATGAAAAGAATAAACAGGAATGAGGTATCAGGCTAATTGTTTTCAAGGTGGAGATTGTTGAGATTTTGTATAAATTAATTTGGCTAAAATCTCATGAATAATGCCAACAATAGGATTTGTTACTAAACTGATTGCATCAAATCCTGATGAGGAGATATTCTATCCTATTTTTTTGTGATAGAATTCATTATTCAGTTTCTTCTCTACATCTATAAATTGTAAGCCTGTAGAGGGAAATGTGTGTGAGGTGTCAGGAAGAGGAAGTGTAAATGTGCAAATCTGCTGTTGTAATCCCCCGTTGAGTATTAATATTGCCGATACCTCTGTTTGGTGGATGTAGCCTAGATTGGTTGGGTGAATCACGTTAAATATTGTCTTCATTTTATATGTTGTTTGTGTGATTTATATTTTTTTCCGCTGTGCTTAATTCTGACAATTGGTATCAAAGCTAAAGCGTTGTTTCTGCAGAGCGTGTTGAAATGGAGTGAGTGGTGATTTCCATTGATCTGCGTGGGTCGTGAGACCATGAGTCCACTTGGGCTTTTCGTGTTCTTAATTTGACTCTGCGTGGACTGTGAGACCGTGGACCATGAGTCAGTTTCCTTCTTTGTAAAGCCATGGATTGTTGCTTTTTGTGAGTCCGCTATGAAATAACCTACTTCGATGTCATTAAATCCAACGAGATTTGTCTCCCGGCCTCGCTATGTTCCGGTTAGTGTGGTGAAAACAGAGGAAAGCTCGCTACCGTTGCTCAGAGTGGCTGTGTGAGAGCAGAGAATATTTTATCAGTTTATATCTGTGAGGGCCGCGTAATCACCGTAATGTCAGTCAACAATTAATGCGTAGAAAACAACCAGTGAACGCAGATCCGTTTTGAGTGAGCAGATAAAAATATGAGTTTCGGTACAGTCCTGATTAGTTGGATCGAGTCATGAAACTAGCGGTGAAACCACTGCTAAAATATGCAAGACCAGAGCTGAATTCATCTTCCTGAAGATCTGAATTTATGTTTGTGCAAAAAAAACCGTGAGATGGAGACAGGTATTATTCTTCAGTACGTGAATTGAAGGAGACGTCGTAGATTGAGTTTGTGCATAGTGAAATGAATAATGCAATGCATAGATTGAGAGTGAAATGCATAGTGCAATGAACGCTTATGTGAAGAGAATGGAACGGCAAGAATTTTTCTAGGAAATCTTCCTCTGGGACATGAGGATTTTCTTTGCATTTGTGTCTTGTTACAGGCAAGAGAAAATTGTGCATTTGGAAATGGCATGGTAAATTTTTGTGCTGATTTTTCAAAATATTGCCTTCTTTTCTAAGATGAAAGAATAGCTTTGTTATGCTGTTTTTTCAAAATATTTTTTAATTGCATGTTTTAAAAGGGTAATTTTATCAAATTGTTGATTTGATTAAAAAGACAATTAAGGTTCCATAGAGAAGAAGTTAAATTCAAAATGTCAAAAACTCAAAGTGCTCGGTTTGAGATCGAGAAGTTTAATGGGAGGAATAGATTCGAAATTTGGAAAGTCAAGATGCACGTTTTACTCGTACAACAAGGTGTGGCAAAGGCACTTTTGGGAAAATCCAAACAACCTTTCGCCATGATAGATGACAAATGGAGTGACATCGATGACAGAGCACTGAGCGGCATACGATTGTGTTTGGCGGATGATGTTTTATTTAACATCGTGTCAGAGAAAATAGGCGCTGGTCTATGGACAAAGCTAGAAAAACTGTACATGACTAAATCCTTTACAAATAGGATTCTTCTAAAAAGACAGTTGTACAGCTTGTGCATGAAGGAAGGTACGACAATAAATGATCATTTGAATACCTTTAATACTCTCTTAGTGCAGTTAGATAGTATATAAGTAAAATTTGATTCAAAAAATAAAGTTGTAACTTTATTATGTTCTTTGCCTGAGTCATGGGATAATTTTGTTACTTCTATAAGTCTTAGTTCATCAGAGACCCTTGAATTTGATGATGTTGTTGGAGCTATGCTGTTTGAAGAAACCAGGAAAAGGTAAAATTTATAAACCTCTACATTAGAAGCAATGACAGTTAGAGGTCGATCTAAATAAAAACGCTTCAGTAAAAAAAACAACTCTCGGTCAAAATCGAAAGGGAAGAAGGGTAAGCTAAAATGTTGGTTTTGTGGCAAATCGGGACATTTGAAGAAGGACTGTTGGAAGAGACAACAAATATCCAAAGGAGACTCTTCAACAGAAAATAAAGAGGCAAACATGACAGATACAAGTTCAGGTTCGGCATCCAGTTCAGGTATAAGTGATGAAGTTTTATCAGTTAATTTTTTAAATCATGATCAACATTGGATGTTAGATTCTGGTGCGTCCAATCACATGTGCATTCATAAAGAGTGGTTTAAATATTATAAGTCAATTAATGATGGAGTAGTTTACATGGGCAATGATGTCTCATGTAATGTTGTGGGAATTGGAAGCATCCCGATTAAAATGTTTGATGGGACAAATAAAATCTTAACTGATGTAAGACATGTGCCTGAACTCAGAAAAAATCTTATTTCTCTAGGAGTGTTAGACAAAAATGGATATAAAACTTTTATTCAAGGTGGAGTAATGAAAATTTACAAAGGAATCCTATTAGTAATGAAAGAAAAGATGGTTGGAAATATTTTTCAGTTAGAAGGAAGAACAAAATCAGATCATGCTTCTACTGTATCTGAAAACGACAGTGATTTTATTTGACTATGGCATCAACAGTTGGGCCATATGAGCGAAAGAGGATTACAAATTTATCTGATCGTATGTTACTTCCTAGTTTAAAGTCTTTTAAGCTAGATTTCTGCAAACATTGTATATTTGGGAAACGAAGCAAGCAAAAATTTAAAACTGGAAAACATACTAGTAAAGGAATCCCTGATTATATCCATTCTGATGTTTAGGGTCCATCTCCTACAACCCCATATTGAGGATCATCATATTTTGTAACCTTTATAGATGATTTCTCTAGAAAATTATGGGTCTACATGTTAAAAAGAAAGTTTGATGTATTCACAGTTTTCAAGAAGTTTAGAGCATCAGTAGAAAATATCACTGGAAGAACCATTAAATGTTTAAGAACTGAAAATGGTGGTGAGTTTACTTCAAAGGAATTTGATAATTATTGCAAGGAAGTTGGGATCAAAAGACATAGAACTACTGCTTATACTCCTCAGCAAAATGGAGTTGTTGAACGCATGAACAAGACTCTCTTAGAAAGAGCAAGAAGTATGTTGAGCAACGCCAATTTGCACAAGCAATTATGGACAAAAGCAGTATCTATGGCTTTCTATTTGATAAATCGATCACCATCAACTGCAATAAGATGAAATATTCCTCAAGAGGTATGGAAAGGTCATCCTTGTGATTATTCTAAACTGTAAGTTTTTGGTTGTGATGCATATGCTCTAATTCTGAAACATCAACGTTCTAAATTAGATCCTAAATCTAAAAGATATATCTTTGTTGGATATGGTGATGGTATTAAGGGATACAGGTTGTGGGATCCTACTACTCACAAGATCATCATTAACAGAGATGTTAAATTCAATAAATCTTCACTTGATAATCCAGATGTAGATAATAAATTGAAACAGGAAAATATACCTAAGTTTCAACATATTCAGTTTGAAACTAGTTCAAATACCGATGATAGTAAAGATGACCAAGTTTAAAATGAAAATCATGAAGAAATTCCTACAGAGAATAATCAGCAAATTGTCGAAGAACCAAAAACATCTTTGAGAAGGTCCACAAAAATCAGACATCCTCCTAAAAGGTATGATTATTATGTTACTTCAGTTGCTTTAACCGCTAATGATGATAAACCTTTATGCTATCCGGAAGCTGTAGAAGGTTCTAATAGTGATAAGTGGAAAGAAGCTATGAAGGATGAGATGAAGGCATTAGACAAGAATGCCACATGGGATCTGGTAGAACTTCCTAAAGACAGGAAAACTGTGGGATTTAAATGGGTTTACAAATTGAAAAGGGGTTTTGATGATACAGAAGACAGGTACAAAGCAAGGTTGGTCGCGAAAGGTTTTTCTCAGAATGCAGGAATTGACTTTCATGAGATATTTTCACAAGTTGTTAAAATTGTTTCAATTCGGATTGTCTTAGCATTAGTTGCTTTACTTGATTTAGAATTACAACAACTAGATGTTAAGACTGCATTCTTACATGGAGATTTAGATGACTAGATTTATATGGAACAACCTGAAGGGTTTGTTCAAAATCGCAACAAGAAATTTGTCTGCAGGCTCAAGAAATAATTGTATGGTTTGAAGCAGTCGCCGAGACAATGGTACAAGAAATTTGATTCTTTCATGATGAGCCAAAATTATATAAGAAGTGAATATGATCATTGTGTTTACTATAAGAAGCTAAGTAATGGCATATTCATCTGATCGTAAAGACAGAGGAATCAAAAATCTTATTACTCAATAGGAGATTACAACAACAGATTTGCACATTTGCACTTCCTCTTCCTCACACCTCACACACATTTGCCTCCACAGGCTTACAATTTATAGATGTAGAGAAGAAACTGAAAAATAAATTCTATCACAACAAAATAGGATAGAATATCTCCTCATCAGGATTTGATGCAATCAGTTTAGGAACAAATCCTATTGTTGGCATTATCCATGAGATTTTAGCCAAATTAATATATACAAAATGTCAACAATCTCCACCTTGACAACAATTAGCCTGATACCTCATTCCTGATTATTCTCTTCATTTTTTCTGCAAGCCAAGAGAAGCCAGACACCATCGTAGCTTCTCTAATAAAACTGGTTCCATGAACATGTCTGCATAGTTTTCCTTTGTATGCACTTTTTCAAGAGAGACTCCCTGTTCAGTGATAACCTGTCTTACAAAATGGTACTTTATAGGTATATGCTTTGATTTACTATGATAGGCTAGATTTTTAGCCAAGTGAATTGCACTTTGACTATCACAAAATAACTTAATGTTGTCTTGCAACCTACCAAACTCACCAAATAAACCTTTCAACCAAACCACTTCTTTGCAAGCATGTGAAGCAGCTATGTATTCTGCTTATGTAGTGGATAAAGCAACAATGTTTTGTAGCTTTGAAATCTAGCTAATAGCTCCACCTACAAGAGTAAATACATATCCTAAAGTTGAACTTTTCTTATCCAAATTGCCTGCAAAATTGGAATCAACATATCCGCAAACAAATTCACTACTACTGTCATAAGTGATACAATAATCACTTGTGCCTCTCAGATACTGAACCACCCATTTCACTGTTGCCTAGTGTTCTTTCCTTGGATTTTCCATATACCTACTGGCAACCCCAACTGCATGTGAAATATCTGGTCGTGTACAGACCATCGCATACATCAAAGTTCCTACTGCATTAGCATAAGGTATTCGAGACATATATTCCTTTTCTTCATTTGTATTAGGACATAAACTTGAAGAAAGCTTAAAATGGGAAGCTAAAGGGACTGAAACTGGCTCCACATTGTTCATACCAAACCTTAAGAGTGTTTTCTCAATATACTTCTCTTCTGATAACCACAACTTACCATTGCTCCTGTCTCTGAAAATCTCCATGCCCAAAATCTGTCTTGCTGCTCCTAGATCTTTCATATCAAACATCCTAGCCATCTAAGCCTTTAACCTGTTGATCTCAGTTATGATTTTTCTTGCTAAAAGCATATCGTCAACATATAATACTAAGATAATAAATATGCCATTACTTAATTTCTTAAAGTGAACACAATGATCATATTCACTTCTTATATAATTTTGGCTCATCATGAAAGAATCAAATTTCTTGTACCATTGTCTCGGCGACTGCTTTAGACCATACAATGTTATCTTTAGCCTGTAGACAAATTTCTTGTTGCGATTTTGAACAAACCGTTCAGGTTGTTCCATATAAATATCTTCATCTAAATCTCCATGTAAGAATGCAGTCTTAACATCTAGTTGTTGTAATTCTAAATCAAGTAAAGCAACTAATGCTAAGACAATCCGAATTGAAACAATTTTAACAACTGGTGAAAATATCTCATGAAAGTCAATTCCTGCTTTGAGAAAAACCTTTTGCAACCAGCCTCGCTTTGTACCTGTCTTATTTATCATCAACACCCCTTTTCAATCTTTAAACCCATTTACATCCTACAGTTTCTCTGTCTTTAGGAAGTTCTACCAGATCCCATGTGGCACTCTTGTCTAACGCCTTCATCTCATCCTTCATAGCTTTTTTCCACTTATCACTATTAGAACCTTCTACAGCTTCCGGATAGCATAAAGGTTCATCATCATTAGCGGTTAAAGCAATTGAAGTAACATAATCATCATACCTTTTAGGAGGATGTCTGATTCTCATGGACCTTCTCAAAGATGTTTCTGGTTCTTCCACAATTTGCTGATTATTCTCTGTAGGAATTTCTTCACGATCTTCATCTGAAACTTGTTCATCTTTACTATCATTAGTATTTGAACTGGTTTCAAACTAAATATGTTGAAACTTAGGTACATTTTCCTGTTTCAATTTGTTATATACATCTGGATTATCAAGTGAAGATTCATTGAATTTAACATCTCTGTTAATGATGATCTTGTGAGTAGTAGGATCCCACAGTCTGTATCCCTTAATCCCATCACCATATCCAAAAAAGATATATCTTTTAGATTTAGGATCTAATTTAGAATGCTGATGTTTCGGAATTAGAGCATATGCATCACAACCAAAAAATTTCAGTTTAGAATAATCACAAGGATGACCTTTCCATACCTCTTGAGGAATTTTGCATCCTATTGCAGTTGATGGTGATCGATTTATGAAATAGCAATCCATAGATACTACTTCTATCCATAATTCCTTCTGCAAATTGGCACTGCTCAGCATACTTCTTTCTCTTTCTAAGAGAGTCCTGTTTATGCATTCAATAAATCCATTTTGCTGAGGAGTATAATAAGTAGTTCTATGTCTTTCGATCCCAACTTCCTTGCAATAATTATCAAATTCCTTTGAAGTAAACTCAACACCATTGTCAGTTCTTAAACATTTAATGGTTCTTCCAGTGATGTTTTCTACTAATGCTCTAAACTTCTTGAAAACTGTGAATACGTCAGACTTTCTTTTTAACGTGTAGACCCATAATTTTGTAGAGAAATCATCTATAAAAGATACAAAATATGATGATCCTCCATATGAGGTTGTAGGAGATGGACCCCAAACATCAGAATGGATATAATCAAGGATTAATTTACTAGTATGTTTTCCAGTTTTAAATTTCTGCTTGCTTTGTTTCCCATATATACAATGTTTGCAGAAATCTAACTTAAAAGACTTTAAACTAGGAAGTAACATACTATCAGATAAAAATTTTAATCCTCTTTCGCTCATATGGCCCAACCGTTGATGCCATAGTCGAATAGAATCACTGTCGTTTTCAGATAGAGTAGAAGCATGATCTGATTCTGTTCTTCCTTCTAACTGAAAAATATTTCCAACCTTATTTGCTTTCATTACTAATAGGATTCCTTTGTAAATTTTCATTACTCCACCTTGAATAAAAGTTTTATATCCATTTGTGTCTAACACTCCTAGAGAAATAAGATTTTTTCTGAGTTTAGACACATGTCTTACATCAGTTAGGATTTTATTTTTCCCATCAAACATTTTAATCTAGATGCTTCCAATTCCCAGCACATTACATGAGACATCATTTCCCATGTAAACTAATCCATCATTAGTTGACTTATAAGATATAAACCACTCTTTGTTGGCAATATGATGCAGAGTGTTGTCCTTGATGGCAACCCACTGAATGAAGATGAAGACATGAGACAGTTGACATGTGTTGTCCTTGATGGAAAACCACCTGATGAAGTTTGTCTTGACCTGATGGACTTGGTAAATGATGTAAATTTGATATGAAATGATGTTTGTTAGCAATATGATGCTGAGTGTTGTCCTTGAATGGCAACCCACTTGATGAAGATGATGACAACTTACTTGATGAAGTTGTGCTTGATAGAATATGTCTTGATGAACTAAATATGATGTATCTACAGTGTGTACAGAAGGCAATGAAGAAAGGAATTCAGTATGTGCTAGATCTATGATGAAAAGAGTATGTCTCTAGGCATACGCGGATTTGTCTAGGGGAAGTCGCGTATGCACGCGGGAAAGAACGTGCCAAGTCGCGTATGGGCAAAAGCGCTCAAAAAGTGCAAAACCAGGGGTAACCACCATGGTATTGACCCATTGTATTGGGTAATGATTCGTCTAAATGACCCTGTCCAGGAATACCATCGGATGTAATGTGGTTTTGGCTCATGGTATTGAAAAAGGGTAAACCTATATAAAGAGAAGAAATTCATTGTGCAAATCATGAGTGTGGGTGCAAGATGTCTGAGCTTGAATGAATGCTTCTCTCTGAAGTATATCTGAATGGAAAGGGTTACAGTTGAATGATAGATCTGATTGCATGATGCACCAATGATGAAGAAGGGTATCTAGATCTGAAATGGACTTGTATTTGCTAGATCTGTTTATGGAAGACTTAGATCTGAGATGAGGCGAACATCTGTCTGGAGTAAAAGGGTAAATCTGAACTGAATATCTGATCTGAAGAAGTATGCTGCTCTATAATGGTTGAAGATCTATATGCTAGTTCATCATAGAGAGCGCGTATGCTAATGAAATCAGATTTTTAATTTGTACTTAAGTGGACGCGGAAGTTGAGTGTGGATTAAAGCGTATATACGCGACATCATGAAAGGGAAAGCAAAGCGCGTATGCTAACTAGGGTTTGCTGCAAAGTGTATGAAATGTCTGTTCATTTACCGTGTTTCGCTATCTCGTGGAATGATGTATTCTCGTCAGTTAAATGGACTATAAGTTTCAGTTTGATGTATGATTGAGCTTAAATGTATGGAGTGGGTCCATTCAAAAATATGATGAAAGGTGGCTCAGTGGTTTCCTAAAGGAAGCTGTGGATCCAATGGTGCCTGATGAAACGTGGTTGATAGAGGTGCCGAGGGTTGAATGTGCCGCAGGGTTGTAGCTCCCTTCCAGAGAGTCAAACCAGAGCAGGGGGTCGTAGCTCCTTCCGTGAGGCCGGTAAACGAGATCGTGGGTCGTAGCTCCCTGAGAGGCCAAACGAGTCAGTTGGAGCTCCCTTCCAAGAGAGGCTGGTAAACGAGCGCAGGTGGGTGCCTGCGTGCTGGTAGGAGTCTGCACCAACACATATGTTGTAAGATGTTTTCTCTATAATAAAATATTGAAGGCTGAGCAACTGCAGCGGTGGTTTTCTCCCGACTTGGGTTTCCACCTAAAAATCCCGGTGTTCATGTGTGATGCTTTGTGTGATGGTTTATTCTGTTGTTACTACACATGTTTACTGTTAACTTAACATCAGATGAATGAATAGTGCAAAGAACTAAGTTAATAAATATCTGCATATTTAGATCTCTGCTAATACGCGAGTTGTATGAAGGATATCCATGTGTATACGCGAGTTTACTAAAGGAAAGTAAATGGAGTAATGAGAGTGGAAAGGAAAGTTTAATATGCAAATACCGATTCACCCCCTCCCCCTCTCAACATTTTTTCCCAACAATTGGTATCGAGCAGTTTTGCTCGCAGAAGCTTGATCGTCAAGGGGAGATCCGTCGCAATGGGAAGTCATGATGAGAAATCATAAAGCCGTCTTCATTCAATGGAAGCAATCTGACAGAAGGTACGAACAAAATCATATCTGCAAAGTCTTGGTGCAGATGTATGGGCAATCGTGGAAGAAGGTTATCAATACCCAGCAAGTATTCCTACCGATGCAGCAGAAAGGAAGAAGTATGAAATCAATGCTAAAGCAGTGAATGTCTTATTAGGAAGCATGTCTGAATCAGAATTTGCTAAAGTGATGCAGCTATATTCAGCAAAAGAAATATGGGACAAAATCATTCTGAGCTATGAAGGAGATACAAAGGTAAAAAGTGCAAAACTCCAAACTCTTAGAATTGAATATGAAAATTTGAAGATGCATAGTGATGAAAGTGTTGCCAGCTTCTTTCTTCGTCTTGATGATATTGTAAATCGGATGAGAAATTTGAGTGAAACCATAACTGATACTACTCTGGTAGAAAAAGTCTTAAGATCCTTGACTTCAAGATTTGACTCTAAAGTTTCAGCTATTGAAGAAAGGCAAGATCTGCAAAATCTTACTATTGTTCAATTACATGGTATTTTGACTGCTTTTGAAATGAGACAAGGAGGCCCTTCTCAAATCAGAGAAGCTGCTTTTAAGGTGTCTGCAAAAGGAAAGGAAAGGGAAGTTGTCAAAGAAACCAGCTATATATCCGAAGAAGAAGAAGCAAATTTTGTGAGAAAACTCCAACTAGGTACTGGAAGATTCAAAGGTAAGCTTCCCTTCAAATGTTTTGAGTGTGGAAAAGTTGGTCACTATGCTGCTAAATGTCCTTTTAGAGAAAAACATGGTAAAGGGAAATAATTTAAAAAAAAGGAAGAGTTATTATGCAAATAAAGATGATGATGAAGTGTCCAGTGAAGATGAAGAAGATTCTGACTATGATCTGAAAGTGCTCATGGCAAAGAAGCAAAAGAAGAAGGCTACTCGAAACAAGAAGATATCTCAGAAAACATGTATAGCAAAAATTGAAGAAGATGAATCAGATAGTGATTGGGGTCCTTTGAATAATCTTCTTTGTGCAAACAATAGTGAATATAGTGAAAGTAAAGTTGTGGATCTAGAAGAAGCTCTCAAGGTTAAAGTTGAAGAACTACAAAGCTCATTTAAGACGCAAGAATCTATCAACAAAGAGAAGATCTCTCAAATGGAAAAACAAATAGAAATGCTGAATGGACAGGTGGACAAGTATCAAAGGTTTCATACTTATGCATCCAATCGAATTAAAGAACTAGAAGCAGAAATCAACGATCTAAATGCAGATCTCGAAGAATCACGCAAGAAGAATGAAGGACTTGAAGCTGCAATCATCTCTCTACAAGCAAATCTAGAAGCATCAAGTAAGAAGAATGAGGAACCTCTACAACCATTTGAAAAGGAAGGCCTTGAAGCAGAAATCATCTCTCTCAAAGAAAATCTGGAAAAATCAAATAAGAAGAATGAAGAGCTGCAACAAACATGTGAAGAAAATGAAAATTGGTTGAAAGAAGAGATTCTTAATCTGAAAGATCAAGTAGAAGATGGAAGAAGGAAAGAAGACATCATGACAAAGCAGTGTCAAGCCTTGGAGGTTGAGGTAAACATTCTCAAAGGTAAATTAGAAGAAAAGGTTAAACTTTTGAGGTTTCAAGATAGTACTAATATTTTGGACAATATTCTGAGTAATCAAAGGTCTCCTGCTATCAAACTTGGTCTTGGCTTCCATGAAACTATTAAAGGAGAATCTAGCTCACAAGGAAGTGCTAAAAATTCAGAGGATGTCAATGCAAAACCTGAAGTGTTGAAAGAGACAAAAGATGAACCAACAATCATGAATTATCAAAGGAATTCATTCAAGAACATTGAATGTTTTAAATGTCATAATTATGGGCATGTTGCAGCAAATTGCAGAAGCAGAACAATTCAGCCACAAACAAACAGATTCTACTAAGAAAGGGACTCTGGTAGCTTCAAGGGATATTGTTTTTCATGTAACAAGTATGGACATAAAGCAGCTGATTGTAAAAGGAGGAAGATTAGAAATACTCATTATGATTCTTATGCTTATTTCTCTGGACACATGAGATGTTATTCGTGTAACAAGTATGGACATGTAGAAAAGGAATCCAGGTTGAACAGATATGAGAAATTGGATAACTTCCAGCACACAAATAGAAAGTTCAAACAAATCTGGAAAAAGATGGAGGACCGATCAGAAACGTAGGGAATTCTGACCCTACTGCAGTCATCCGCTTCTGAAGCTTACTTTTCTTAATTGACTGCAGGAATGATGTGGGATACATTATGAGTTTTAGTAATGTATCATCACAGGGGGAGCAATGTATGATGACTCTCATGGTTGATTTTTTTTTTTTTTGGTTATATGTATTTCTGACAGAGCATCTGATATGAAGAAGACAGGTACAGGAAGTACAAGTTCAAGACGAGATGAAGGAATGTGAAAAATTTCTATGCTTCACTTTCCATACGCGGGTTCTATTAACAAAAGTCGCGTATACACGCGAGTTCCAGCAGACACAGTCGCGTATGCATTAATGATAAGAAAATTTATATGATAGCTGAAGATCTGGAGGAGAGTTTCAGGGGGAGCATCAGTCTGACTGTTAATAACTGTGTTATTGACTCAATATCAGCTTAGTTTCTCAGTTCTAAATAATGATGATATGATACTTATGTTGAAGATTGTGGATGAGTCCTGTTTGATTTTTGATGAAGAGTATTCATTACTGAGATGAAAGTCTTATAATTCAAAGATAAGGATAGATCATACAGAGATTGTTGTTAATGACTTGCTGATGAAGGTGTTCAGGTTACACAAGTTAAGAAGGAGCATCGTTTTGTGTGGGAGCATATGCTGAATACTAATGATTGCATTTCGTTGGCAATATGACTCGCTATTCTTTGGTTTTTGTGATACTCATGCTCAAATGATGATGACTTGGTACATGGTTTATTATGATGAGATTTTGAGCCCCGTTTGCTGAAAAGTATCTTTTGTGCTCACACATGGATGAGTTGGAAGTCATTTGATTCAGAAATAAGAATAGATCATGCAGAGTTTGTTACTATGGTTGAGATATTTTTTCTACATATGTTACTTCATGTTAAATCTTAAAGATCATGGTGATATTGGACCACATGGATGATTGACACATATTTGGAGATGTTGTTCGAGTATGATAATTTCTCTTGGAAAGATTGTATTGATGCTGCAAAGAATCTGAAGGCTTGGTTACTAATGTGCTTATGCTACAACCGTTGGATGACGCTTGAAGACACAACTACACTGTTCTATCTATTTGTATTCCAGGGAAGCGTTCAAATATCCCAGAACAAGCCGAACACCGTTCTTTTCTCACAAGAGGATCGCATTTGGTTAAAATTTCGAAGATGGCATTGGATACGTGGGTTTCATGAAACACAGTCGCGTATATACGCGAGTTCATGCTCAGAAAACCGCGTATGTCTGATTGATGACAACCTTTTTGGGGTCATCTCTCTTCAGCACAACTGCAGTGCTGTTTGGTATCTCTGATATTGTTTGTCTCTAGTGGTGTTCCAGTTTGCATAATTCTATTTCTAATGATTTGATGAAGATGATTTGATGTTTTGTTGGTAAAAGTGTTCAGGATGCACAAAATAAGGGGGAGCCTTAGTCATATGGAAAGGTTGCTTGGCTGCACAGATTCAGGGGGAGCATTAGCTTTGCTGAGTATAATGCAGTGTTGGCATTATTAAGGTTCTGAAATATGTTATCTTTCTTGAGGACTTTCTGGTGTTGGTCATAAATGGTCATATTTGTATTTTTGATGAAAAGGTCATGTTGAGACCCTTGATGTAAAATCTGTAATATTCAGTCATGGATGAACTTGTCAAATTTGTAAACTCACTTGGTTGGGTAGCTGAGTCAATTTTTGTAAACCCACTTGGTTGGGTAGCTGAATTGAAATATGTAAACCCACTTGGTTGGGTACTTGAGTCTTATATGTAAATCCACTTGTTTGGATATTTGATGTAAGTATGAGTCTTTGGTGATACGAAGTTCATAGAGTCATGTACTTCATTGGAAAACATGTTTGAAGATTCAGCATGAACTTAGGGGGAGCTTGGCCACTTCAGTATATATCAGATCTGCAGAACGCTTCTTCCACATGCGGAGAAAAGGGGGAGAGTATGTTGGTTTTGATCCACCCTTTTCCCTTGATGTCAAAGGGGGAGAGTGACATGGTGTTTGAAATGAAGAGCAAGAATGGTGTCAAAGAATGGGGAGAGTGACATAGTGTCATTGTATTCTTAATGTACCTATCTGTTGTGGTAACCAAACACCATCGTGGTTGCCATCAAGTCCAAAGGGGGAGATTGTTGGCAATATGATGCGAAGTGTTGTCCTTGATGGCAACCCACTGAATGAAGATGAAGACATGCAACTGTTGACATGTGTTGTCCTTGATGACAATACACCTGATGAAGTTATTCTTGACTTGTTGGACTTGGTAAATGATGTAACCGATATGCAATGATGTTTGTTAGCAATATGATGCTGAGTGTTGTCCTTGAATGGCAACCCACTTGATGAAGATGATGGAAACTTACTTAATGAAGTTGTACTTATATGTCTCGATGAACTAAATATGATGTATCCACAGTGTGTACAGAAGGCAATGAAGAAAGGATTTCAGCATGTGCTAAATCTATGGTGAAAAGAAGGCATACACGGATTTGTCTAGGGGAAGTCGTGTATGCACGCGGGAAAGAACGTTCCAAGTCACATATGGGAAAAAGCGCTCATAAGGTGCAAAACCAGGGGTAACCACCATGGTATTGACCCATTGTATTGGGTAATGATTCGTCTAAATGACCCCGTCCAAGAAAACCATCGGAAGTAATGTGGTTTTGGCTCATGGTATTGGAAAAGGATAAACCTATATAAGGTGAAGAAATTCATTGTGCAAATCATGAGTGTGGGTGGAAGATGTCTGAGCTTGAATGAATACTTCTCTCTAAAGGATATCTGAATGGAAAGGGTTACAATTGAATGATAGATCTGAATATATGATGCGCCAATGATGAAGAAGGGGATCTAGATCTGGAACGTATTTTGTATCTGCTAGATCTATTTATGGAAGGCTTAGATCTGAAATGAGGCGAACATCTGTATGAAGTAAAAGGTAAATCTGAATTGAATATCTGATCTGAAGAAATATGCTGCTCTATAATGGTTGAAGATATATACGCTAGTTCGCCGTAGAGAAAGCGCATATATACGCGGCTTCGCTGAAGAGAAAGCGTGTATGCGCAATGAAATGAGCTTTATAATATGTACAGAAGTATACGCTGGTTTATGTGAACGGAAGTGCGTATATACGCGACATCAGTGAAAGGAAAGCGCGTATGCAAACTAGGGTTTGTCGAAGCAAGGGGTATGAAATGTTTGGATCCGTTTCTATCAGAGCTGCTATCCGTGAATGATGTATTCCTCTCATGTGCTTCCGGGGGTTGTCCTAATCGATAAGTTTCGCTTGATGTATGATCGAGCTTAAATGTATGGAGTGGGTCCA
Organism: Pinus albicaulis; assembly: GCA_034641835.2. Lineage (NCBI taxonomy): Eukaryota > Viridiplantae > Streptophyta > Pinopsida > Pinales > Pinaceae > Pinus > Pinus albicaulis. Next base: position 323,836,026 of record CM076576.1, on the reverse strand, counting down.
AATCGAAAATATGATGAAAGGTGGCTCGCAAGTTTTGTCCCAAAGGAAGCTTTGGATCCACAGTGAAAAAGGAAACGATTGGAAGAGAGGTGTCGTAGGCTGTAGCCGCCGTGGGTTTAGCCCCAGAGAGGTCGGTAAACTAGAAAGGTCGTAGCTCTTCCGTGTGAGGCCGGTAAACGAGACCGTGGGGTCGTAGCTCCCTTCTAGGAGAGGCCGGTAAACGAGTCAGGGGGTTGGAGCTCCCTTCCAGGAGAGGCTGGTAAACGAGCGCAGGTGGGTGCCTGCGTGCTGGTAGGAGTATGCACCAGCACATATGTTGTAAGATGTTTTCTCTGTAATACAATATTGAAGGCTGAGCAACTGTAGCGGTGGTTTTCTCCCGACTTGGGTTTCCACCTAAAAATCCTGGTGTTCATGTGTGATGCTTTGTGTGATGGTTTATTCTATTGTTACTACATATGTTTACTGTTAATATAACATCAGATGAATGAATAGTGCAAAGAACTAAGTTAATAAATATCTGCATATTTAGATCTCTGCTAATACGTGAGTTGTATGAAGGATATCCGCGTGTATACACGAGTTTAATAAAGGAAAGTAGCGTATGGGTTTTAGAGAGTGAAAAAGTAAAAAGTTTTGAATATGCAGTAAATACTGATTCACCCCCCCCCCCCTCTCAGTATTTTTCCCAACACTCTTTATGAATGCACATGTGATTGGACGCACCAGAATCTAACAGCCAATGTTGATCATGATTTAAAAAATTAACTGATAGAACTTCATCACTTATACCTGAACCGGATGCCGAACCTGAACCTGTATCTATCGTGTTTGCCTCTTTATTTTCTATTGAAGAGTCTCCTTTGGATGTTTGTTGTCTCTTCCAACATTCCTTCTTCAAATGTCCTGATTTGCCGCAAAACTAGCATTTTAGCTTACTCTTCTTCCCTTTCGATTTTGACCAAGAGTTGGTTTTCTGACTGAAGCATTTTTCTTTAGATCGACCTCTAACCATCATTGCTTCTGATGTAGAGGTTTCTAAATTTGACCTTTTCCTGGTTTCTTCACATAGCATAGCTCCACCAACATCATCAAATTCAAGGGTTTCTAATGAGCTAAGACTTATAGAAGTAACAAAATGATCCCATGACTCTGGTAGAGAACATAATAAAGTTACATATTTATTTTCTGAATCAAATTTTACTTCTATACTATCTAACTGCACCAAGAGAGTATTAAAGGTATTCAAATGATCAGTTATTTTCATACCTTCCTTCATGCACAAGCTGTAAAAATGTCTTTTTAGAAGGATCCTATTTGTTAAGGATTTAGTCATGTATAGTTTTTCTAGCTTTGTCCATAGACCAGTGGTTTTTTTCTCTGACACGATGTTAAATAAAAAATCATTCGCCAAACACAATCGTATGTCGCTCAGTGCTTTGTCATCGATGTCACTCCATTCGTCATCTGTCATGGCGAAAGGTTGTTTGGATTTTCCCAAAAGTGCCTTTGCCACACCTTGTTGTACGAGTAAATAGTGCATCTTGACTTTCTAGATTTAGAAGTTATTCCTCCCATTAAACTTCTCAATCTCAAACCGAGCACTTTGAGTTTTTGAAATTTTGAATTTAATTTCTTCTCTATGGAACCTTAATTTCATTTTTAATTAAATCAACAATTTGATAAAATTACCCTTTTGAAACATGCAATTAAAAAATATTTTGAAAAAACAACATAACAAAGCTATTCTTTCATCTTAGAAAAGAAGGCAATATTTTGAAAAATCAACACAATAATTTACCATGCCATTTCCAAATGCACAATTTTCTCTTGCCTGTAATAAGACACAAGTGCAAAGAAAATCCTCGTGTCCCAGAGGAAAATTTCCTAGCAAAATTCTTGTCGTTCCATTCTCTTCACATAAGCGTTAATTGCACTATGCATTTCACTATGCACAAACTCAATCTATGACGTCTCCTTCAATTCACGTATTGAAGAATAAGACCTGTCTCCAGCTCACGGCGCTTTTGAACCGTCAGCTCCAGCTCACGGTTTTTTTTGCACAAACATAAACTCGGCTCTTCAGGAAGATGAATTCGGCTCTGGTCTTGCATCTTTTAGCAGTGGTTTCACAACTAGTTTCATGATCGAATCCAACTAATTAGGACTGTAGCGAAACTAATATTTTTATCTGCTCACTCAAAATGGATCTGCGTTCACTGGTTGTGTTCTATGAATTAATTGTTGACTAACATTACAGTGATTACACGGCCCCCATAGATATGCACTGATCAAATATTCTCTGCTCTCACACGGCCACTCCGAGCAATGGTAGTGAGCTTTCCTCCATTTTCACCATGCTAACCGGAACAGAGCGAGGCCGAGAGACAAATCTCGTTGCATTTAATGACATCCAAGCAGGTTATTTCATAGCGGACTCACAAAAAACAACAGTCCATAGCTTTCCAAATAAGGAAACAGACTCACGGTCCACTATCTCACAGTCCATGCAGAGTCAAACTAAGAACATGAAATGCCCAAGTGGACTCACAATCTCACAGCCCATGCAGATCAATGGCAATCACCGCCGGCTCCATTTCAACATGCTCTGCAAAAATAACCCTTTAGATCCGATACCAATTGTTAGAATTAAGCACAACAGAAAACAATATAAATCACACACACAATATATAAAATGAAGACAACATTTAACGTGGTTCACCCAACCAATCTGGGCTACATCCACCAAACAGAGGTATCGAAAATCTTATTACTCAACAGGAGATTACAACAGCAGATTTGCACATATGCACTTCCTCTTCCTCACACCTCACACACATTTTCCTCTACAGGATTACAATTTATAGATGTAGAGAAGAAACTGAATAATAGATTCTATCACAACAAAATAGGATAGAATATCTCCTCATCAGGATTTGATGCAATCAATTTAGGAAAAAATCCTATTGCTGGCATTATCCATGAGATTTTAGCCAAATTAATATATACAAAATCTCAAAAATCATCACATTATTGCATGTTACAATTCCTTTTGTTGCTGCTACTAATTCTTGCATTTCGTTTTAACCACCCAAACCGAGTATTTCCCTGTTTTCTTGTACCAAGCACCTAATTTCCATTAGACTAAAAAGGAAATTGAATTAAATTCAAATCATACCTCATTGGTGGAATGTCAATAAGGTACACCTACAATTCTATTTACTTCCCGCCACAATAAGTCAAACTAGCTCTTTGATCAAATCATCATGTATAAACGTATCACATCAGGTTAGATTAAAATTCAACCATCATAAATGAAAATCATAGATCACATGCAACCATCATATATCAAAATCATAAACTATGTGTATAATTAAAAAAAATGAAATATAGTGATACTTATCGTTCAAATGGTTCTTTGATTCTGCCTTTGTTCTTTATCCTTTTCGTACACACACTAAATCGGTTTCTAGACCTGGAAATCACCCAGTGCCTTCCCTTCTCTTCAATCATGTACAGACACTAGAACGGTTTCCAAACTCAACAAGCATATAGTGCCTTCTCTTCAAAGCAACAACGGAATTTGGAGACTAAAATGCCTCCTCCCTCAATATCAGCAACAAGGGTATCCCAAGAGTAAACCACCTCAACCATCAATATCAACAACAAGGTAATCCAAACAACAAACCACCTTAACCCTCAATATTAGAAATAAGGGCCCAGATAGTCCCATACATTCTTGTCACATCATACTGTACAACACATACACATGCATAGTGTTAGCGCTCGAATCTGCCTCAGGCTGAAGAAGGCGAACTCGAGGCAACATCAAACCAACCTTAGCCTCGTAGCTAGCCCTACGAGGACAGGAGAGGGCTCTCTCCGGGTCTATCTCGGCGGAAAATTTTCGAAGGGGCTGAGATGACCGATAAGGAAAACTGATCTTAGGCTAGTAAAGAGATATGAATGAGGTTTTTTAATAAATGATGGGGTTTTCTGGGAAGCATGGGATTAAGAACAGCTTGAGCAGAGTTTTAATCAAAGGCGCAGATTATTCTATAAGGCAAGGTAGGAGTGAAGTTTAACAATTAATCTGAATTTAAATGGGATGTAAAGACTGCTTAAGAAAGCTGAAAGGGGCATTTAACAATGAATCCCTTTCAGACAGAAGAAAATACACAAATACTGACACTCCTTCAAGGCAGAGCAAATAAATTGAATTCTGCCTATCTTACTGCAAAAGCATTCAGTGAACTGATTATGAATGAAACGAAAAAAATTATGAAATTACATATGAAACAGTAGAGAAAACATAAGCTAAACTTCAAACCACAGGAATCTTACAAATCAGAGCTGCGCTATTTAAATTAATATCTCTGTCAGAACTGTACAATAAAGCTCTGTTTTTCTTCTCACTAGCTCTCAGAACTCTCTCTCCCCTCTACAAATGGTTTTTCAATACATTAAATAAACTCTGCTAGGGGAAAACAAATCCACCCCCAAAAAAGGGCGCTGTTTCACCTGAAATTACAAAAATAGAAAAGAGTGATTCATCTATTCTAAAAACAGAACAGCGTTCCCCTATTCCACTTTGATTCCTCAAACATAGGAATAAAAATTAAGAAAGTATAAACAATTCCATCGTAACAATATGACAAATTAATTTGCAATTAAAACTCCAAACTATTTTGAGAACCATGAGAAATAGTTGTTGAAAACAGAAATTTAGTAAATGTTGGCCAAGTGGATTAATATCCGTGTATCTGCTCCTTTAAGTGTGGAATCCATATTCCACAAAATCTGCCTTTTGACTGCCTCCTTGCACATCGTTGTGGTAGTCTTCAGTAGCTCCAGGTGCCTCGAGAATGTCAATACCCAGAGATAGTCCAAGTCCTACAATGATTTTGGTAGGAGCTCCCATGCATGTATTAGCATACAAGGTCAACATGGCTTTGACTTTGAGGGCTAAAACCAGAAATCATACAAATATTACAGCACTGCTAAAACATTTCAGTGCGGAATTGCAAATGTACCATGTGAATTATCTATATTGCCTTCACTGGCATGTATGCAAACTGCAATTTCAAGAACCAGAGGATTCTGTCGGAGCTACATTTATGTGGCTTGCAAATGAGAGGTATACATTCCAGGCAAGAGAAATAACATTGGCTGCAAGAAACTGAAGTTGCTGTGGAACAACAAGAAATTTCAGGAATTTGAAAAGGGATCCAAATTTTCCAGTTTGCCTGTACTGATGCAAACCAATCCTGTTGGAGCTTGGGGAGTATTTCTGATGCCGTCCCTCCAATGTCAGAAATGAAGCGAAAAACACACCAATAAAGAGAGGAGAAAACAAAAACTGATCAAGTAAAAGACCCAAGCCTGCGCTATATGCTCCAGATCCCGAAACTAGTTTACTTAAAGAAAGATACCAAAAATGTAGTGTCGGACCTACTAAAACCAGGCCAAGAAGTGAACATAGAAAGCCGCTTTACATCAAGTTTAGGGGACTTGTCTATCACCAACTGGAAAAATAAATCACCAAAAAATGCGAGCAACGCAGATGTCACGGCCTTCATTTGTTGCCTTCAGCTCCAACTTTTGGAAATGGACTGATGTTTGGGTCGTAGTAAAAACCATTTACTGAACCATCACTGCGAGAAAAACACACATAGTAAAATCCTGCAATGGTTAAACCACAGTCTGTCCTAACATTGACAAAGAACTTCTCTTTCCATCTCATGAAAATATAGGGATAATTACTCAGGTCCATTGATCTGCTTCCATCTAGTTCCACTTGATTAAGAATTGGAGCAAAGCATTGAAACTTCGTTTTGCTGGCTTTGGCTTTCTGGACCGATGATGAATTTTCTTCTGTTGATTGTTTTGCAGGGATAGGAGCTGCTGACGCTGAAACAGGGCTGCCATTGAGGAGCTGTAGAGATTTGGAACACTTTGACAAATTACATATTCTAGAAAAGACACATTTAATGATTTCTTCTTCAAAACAGTGTTTTGAAGAAGAATCAATCTCACATTATTGATGACGACATTCCTGAAATAAACACCTACTGAACCTTCCTCTAGCCTGCAGATGCTATTCGACATGTTTGAAGACCAATGACGAAGGACTGACAGGACTGTGTCTAACATTGGCTCCAATGGGGATGGCAGCTGCCGCTTCTTGGAGGTGCCAAGAACTGCAGAGCTTTGGGAGAGCAGACAGTGCCTCCATCCATTGGGCTATGGAATCATTTTTTCACCAAAAAACACGAAACTTTCAACTCATTTATGGACTGAAACTCGACTGAAATGATTGTAAAACTGACTCGGCAAACTTCAAACTAGAACTGCAATGAAACTAGAACGAAATGCTGCCCTTTAGCTGCTTATTTATTTACAAAATCTACCCTACTTTGCTGTAAAAATAATAGATCAGGTAATACCGAAATGCCAGATCAACCATTCAAGTAAATTTGAGAAGAACGCTGCTTGAGAGTGCTTCAACCAGATCACAGATGCAATTGCTGGCAGCCCTTCATGCACATAATGAGCCTGGTTATCTAAAAGACAGCTTGATCTATCAGTCAAACTGAAAAACATTTCCATGTATGCTGCAATAGGATCGCGAAAGCCAGACTCCGTTTGCTGCCCCAACTCTGCAATACATACCTCCAGCTGCACACTGTCAATGCAAACATCTGTAGGCAACTCTATGGTTTCTTGTTTTGAAGGAGGAAGAGCTTCCAAGAACTTTTTAGGGTCTTGGAAATCATAAGACTGGATCTGCTCATTTAAATACTGAATCTCCTTCTCAACTCTTTCAACAACTAACTCACGGACACAACTTTTAGCTTCAAGAGGAAACTTCGGAGATTTCAAACATTGAAGCAAGCCACTGAAAAATTCTTCATTAATTTCAAAATCTACAAACTGATTTCTTACTTCTTTTACAGCTTCACACAGTGCAGGGTTTGCCACATACCCTACCATTGCATGAATGGATCAGCGAGCACTGGAATCCCTGGATCGAGCTGGAGTCGCCGGGTGAATGTTTCAGCCTTCATATGTTAATTAATACTTGTCCACCATCGACATCGAGATGCCTTGATTTCATGTGCGAGGCAGACAATCTGGGTGAATGTCACATTCAACGACCAAAACCATCTTCTAGGTATAGTCGCCACTATGTTAGCGCTAAAAGATACGCTCCAGGGCCGAAGAAACCAAGCTGAGGCAAAATCAAACCAACCTTAGCCTCGTAGCTAGCCCTACGAGGACAGGAGAGGGCTCTCTCCGGGTCTATCTCGGCGGAAAATTTTCGAAGGGGCTGAGATGACCGATAAGGAAAACTGATCTTAGGCTAGTAAAGAGATATGAATGAGGTTTTTTAATAAATGATGGGGTTTTCTGGGAAGCATGGGATTAAGAACAGCTTGAGCAGAGTTTTAATCAAAGGCGCAGATTATTCTATAAGGCAAGGTAGGAGTGAAGTTTAACAATTAATCTGAATTTAAATGGGATGTAAAGACTGCTTAAGAAAGCTGAAAGGGGCATTTAACAATGAATCCCTTTCAGTCAGAAGAAAATACACAAAAACTGACACTCCTTCAAGGCAGAGCAAATAAATTGAATTCTGCCTATCTTACTGCAAAAGCATTCAGTGAACTGATTATGAATGAAACGAAAAACATTACGAGATTACATATGAAACAGTAGAGAAAACATAAGCTAAACTTCAAACCACAGGAATCTTACAAATCAGAGCTGCGGTATTTAAATTAAAATCTCTGTCAGAACTATACAATAAAGCTCTGTTTTTCTTCTCACTAGCTCTCAGAACTCTCTCTCCCCTCTACAAATGGTTTTTCAATACATTAAATAAACTCTGCTAGGGGAAAACAAATCCACCCCAAAACAAGGGCGCTGTTTCACCTGAAATTACAAAAATAGAAAAGAGTGATTCATCTATTCTAAAAACAGAACAACGTTCCCCTATTTCGATCCACTTTGATTCCTCAAACATAGGAATAAAAATTAAGAAAGTATAAACAATTCCATCGTAACAATATGACAAATTAATTTGCAATTAAAACTCCAAACTATTTCGAGAACCATGAGAAATAGTTGTTGAAAATAGAAATTTAGTAAATGTTGGCCAAGTGGATTAATATCCGTGTATCTGCTCCTTTAAGTGTGGAATCCATATTCCACAAAATCTGCCTTTTGACTGCCTCCTTGCACATCGTTGTGGTAGTCTTCAGTAGCTCCAAGTGCCTCGAGAATGTCAATACCCAGAGATAGTCCAAGTCCTACAATGATTTTGGTAGGAGCTCCCATGCATGTATTAGCATACAAGGTCAACATGGCTTTGACTTTAAGGGCTAAAACCAGAAATCATACAAATATTACAGCACTGCTAAAACATTTCAGTGCGGAATTGCAAATGTACCATGTGAATTATCTATATTGCCTTCACTGGCATGTATGCAAACTGCAATTTCAAGAACCAGAGGATTCTGTCGGAGCTACATTTATGTGGCTTGCAAATGAGAGGTATACATTCCAGGCAAGAGCAATAACATTGGCTGCAAGAAACTGAAGTTGCTGTGGAACAACAAGAAATTTCAGGAATTTGAAAAGGGATCCAAATTTTCTAGTTTGCCTGTACTGATGCAAACCAATCCTGTTGGAGCTTGGGGAGTATTTCTGATGGTCGTCCCTCCAATGTCAGAAGTGAAGCGAAAAACACACCAATAAAGAGAGGAGAAAACAAAAATTGATCAAGCAAAAGACGCAAGCCTGCGCTATATGCTCCAGATCCCGAAACTAGTTTACTTAAAGAAAGATACCAAAAATGTAGTGTCGGACCTACTAAAACTAGGCCAAGAAGTGTGAACATAGAAAGCTGCTTTAAATCAAGTTTAGGGGACTTGTCTATCACCAACTGGCAAAATAAATCACCAAAAAAATGCGAGCAACGCAGATGTCACGGCCTTCATTTTTTGCCTTCAGCTCCAACTTTTGAAATGGACTGTTGTTTGGGTCGTAGTAAAAACCATTTACTGAACCATCACTACGAGAAAAACACACATAGTAAAATCCTGCAATGGTCAAACCACAGCCTATCCCAACATTGACAAAGAACTTCTCTTTCCATCTCACGAAAATATAGGGATAATTACTCAGGTCCACTGATCTGTCTCCATCTAGTTCCACTTGATTAAGAATTGGAGCAAAGCATTGAAACTTCGTTTTGCTGGCTTTGGCTTTCTGGACCGATGATGAATTTTCTTCTGTTGATTGTTTTGCAGGGATAGGAGCTGCTGACGCTGAAACAGGGCTGCCATTGAGGAGCTGTAGAGCTTTGGAACACTTTGACAAATTACATATTCTAGAAAAGACACATTTAATGATTTCTTCTTCAAAACAGTGTTTTGAAGAAGAATCAATCTCACATTATTGATGACGACATTCCTGAAATAAACACCTACTGAACCTTCCTCTAGCCTGCAGATGCTATTCGACATGTTTGAAGACCAATGACGAAGGACTGACAGGACTGTGTCTAACACATAGTATACAACATAACACATACACCTACACTCAATGTACAACACAATACATACACCTACACTCGGTGTACAACACAACACATATACGTACACATAGTACAACACAACGAATACACATGTCATGATACAATGACCACATAATACACATGGAATACTACCACTTGTACACAACACATAATTTACAACATGTACACAATACCATATGCACAAAAACACATGTACCACATGTACACAACATCACATGTACACAACACCATATGTACAACATGTACACAACACTACATGTACATGGCAGTAGTATTGCACACCCAAAGACCACACTGTCTCTACCAGAAAACCTTTCTTTTAGTGTGTTTCCCATGCCTTACTACGTGAATCAACAACCCAAGCCCCATGTCTATGGCTCTTTCCACTATCCATGCTTGCTCCAACATGACACAGGTCACACTGATTTCATTTCATTGATGTATCCCTCAACCTAGCATGTCCATAATGTTAGCACCCGAAATGGATCCCAGGCTGAAAGGGGAAAAACAGGGTAACAACTAAACCACACTCAGCCTTGTAGCTAGCCCTACAAGGCCAGGAGAGGGCTCTCTCCGTAAAGATAGATATTCAATAAAACACAAATAGTGGACTGATATTAGGCTAGGTAAAATTATGGAAATTTTTTTTAATAGAATGAACGAATTTCAAGGATGTGTGGGATAAAATGGGACAGTTGAAACTGGGAATTAAATCAGGACACAGGGTATTTCATGGGGCAAGGTAGGCAGGAAATTTAGCAATTAAAGTTTAATAAATATGGGATGGAAAGACTCGTGAGGAGCTGAAAAGGGCATGATAAATGGATCCTTTTCAAACAGAAGAAAAACACAAAATATGAATGATTTCCTAAGGCAGGGCATGAAAATGGATCCTACCTTTCTATCTTGAAAACATTCAAAAGGAAATGTTCATGGATGAGAGGTGAAACATAACAATTCACATATGAAACAAAGGAGAAAAACAAATGATAAATCTCATACCACATGGATCCCACAAATCAGAGTTGCATCTCTTATTAATTCCCTGTCAAACTGTACAATGGAGCGCAAAATGTTCTTCCACGCTATTCCCCTAAATCTGAGTTACAGATTCTCTCTCCTTTACAAATGATTTACAATTACAATAAATACACTGAAATGTGGGAACTCAGATCCACAAAAGAGGGGCTGTTCGAACAGCTGAAAAACTGAAAAGTAATCATAGAAAAGAAATCTAACAATCTTCCCTAAAGAAGGAACAATATTACATTTGATTTACTTGGGCAGATTTACAATTTCGCTGTTTGAATGATAAATAGAAAATTTGAGGAGCAAATCCCTATCCTTACGTTGTTGTAGAAATCTCTATTTTATTTAGCTCTCGGCCAGCTAACTGTTTGCTTTGCTTTCCACTATTCGTTTGAATAAACTGAATTTTTCAATAAATATGGTTTGAAATAAAACTGAAATGAAATTACACTTTTAGTGAAGGGGAATTAATTTTCTGTTTAATGGGAAAAGGGAAGGGACGGAGGTGGGATCCGCATTATAATCGCAATCAGAATGGATGGAGTGGAGGGAATACTTTATACAATGGAGGGAAGAACTTCCGATGCGATTAGGGGAGGTTCGATGTTGTAATCGCAATCGGAGTGGACGAAGGGAACATAATATATAACAAAACCTTTGAAACGCATATAACCAAACCATTGAAATACATGTCTGCGATGGATACATAGTGATCGCAATTGGGGATCGGGGGGTGGGGTGGACATATTACATAACCAATATTTCCGATGCGATTAGGATTAGCGGAGGGGAAAACCTTTGCAAAGTAAATTAAAACAAAGTTTGATTAAATAAGGGTAAAGGCCTCTGATGACACAAATGGGCGGAAGTACTATGTGGTGGGTCGGGGGTCAATTGGAATCAGAGGTAAAATGGGAGCGGAGTGAAACATATGTGAAACGCCAATGCCGATGGCCCGATTGGCTCTGAGCCGTCGGATCGGTGGGGGAAGATTGACAGTTGGGGAATGATCAGAGGGTTTGCCATCAAGGGTTGGGAATTTATGAAAGTGTTGATTGCTGATGGCCCGATTGGCTCTGAGAAGTTGGATCGGTGGGGGGAATCAACGGTTATGATGTACATCGGAGGGAGTCAATATAATCGCATCGGGGACTTTGCAAAGGGTCGATTGGGGCGCACAATTAAACGTTGCAATTTGCGATGGAAAGGAATTTGGTTTGGCAGGGGCATTATAATATAAGTTTGATTTATATTATAATGTTTCCAAAAGCATGGAGGGGAAGTGGTTTGGGAATGGTGGGGTTTTATTATAAAGTTTTGAGCTTTGATATAAAGTTTTGGGAAATGGTGGGGAAGTGGTTTATGAAATAAATCGCATATGTATTAAAAATGATTTATAATGTGATTTTACAATCGGAGGGGGTAAAAAGGGATTATATTTAGGGAAGTGTTAAACTTTAAACATAAATTTTTAAGGGAAAAATGGGAAATTGGGATTACTTGAAGATATAGGGGATTTTACTTCACTTAAGCATAAATTTCAATCCAGAAGTCAGTTTTAAGAGTGTAATATACCGCTGGAAAGCTCTTTTCGGGCTCTTTCTGATGGAATTGTTTGGAAGATGATTTTTCTCTCATCATGCTATGAAAAACTTCTCTGAATGCAGGATGATGACTTTTTAGAGATGGCAGCTTCTGAATTGTGACTTATTACATATGATGATATAAAATTACATAATGAATGATAATAAAGGAAAAATATCATGTTTTCACCTCAAAACATGGTTTTGAGGTGAAAATTACATCAAACTGAATAAAATATATCTTTGGTCTTCCAGGTGCTGTGGCTTTGAGTTTATTGACTTCCTCATGACCTTGCTGATATTCATTGACATTTGACTCATTAATTTGACCATGGTAAGACCTTAGAAACTAATGAGACCAATTCTATGACCTACTGACATGATTTTGAGAATGAAAGTGACTAATGACCAAAGACCATAGAAAGGAAAATCAACAAGTATTTCATAAGGGAAAACTGATAAAAAATTACTACCATCAATGAATCCATGACCTAGTGGAATGGTGAAATTTATTCGGTATGAGACTCCTAATATGCAAATGCAAAAGATTAGTTTTGATCACTAATGGCAGTATGACTAGATTGACACTAACATTGGCTCCAATGGGGATGGTAGCTCCTTGGAGGTGCCAAGAACACCGTAGACCAAGTAGCCTTATCTATTGGGCATGGAGTCAAAAATACTGAAAACTGACACAAATGCAAACTGACTTTGACTCAAGACTAAGACTAAAAACTAAAATAAAACCAAACCATACACATGTCATCCAAGTTTTATAGCCTTCACCTCTGGCCCCAAACTTGAATGACTATGCACTTCAAATTTTGATAAAAATAACATGGTATATACAATGATGATAACATAGATTCTGATCCATTGTCTTCAACAATGGTAGTGCTTCAAAAGCCTACCATTTACTGCTCCTCCGGGGAAATCCTGGCCATTCATTTCTGAAAGCAAGAAGGCATTCTGTCCCCTGTATGTTGAAATTTTGTATGGCCCTTTCCAAAGGTTGTCAAACTTACCATGCTTCCCTTTGTCTTCATTCCTAGCATCCCATTTCAACACTACATCATCCAACTGAAACTTTTCGGATTTTGTCTTTCAATCAGAGATATTTTTAATCTTCTCCTGCAACTGAATCACATTCTGTGATAATTCTTCTCTGGTTTGCCGAAGGTGGATCATCTGATTGATCCTTCGCTGACTGTCATCATCTTCGCTGCCAAATTCTTTCAACAATCTCATAACTGGAACTGTAAGAGAAGTAGGAAAGACAACATCAGTACCATAAACCAGCTCAAAAGGTGACATAGCTAGTTATTTTTTACTGCTAACTCTATCTGCCCACACTGCATTGATAAGCTTTCAGTGCCAATTTATTTTGTTTGCTTCCAACATTTTCTTAATTATATTCACCAACGATTTGTTCGATGACTCTGCCAGGCCATTGCCTTGTGGATAATACGCTGTTGAATGGCCCAGCACGATGTTTTATTTGTCATAGAAATCGACCATCTTCTTGGATTGGAACGCTACTACGTTATCTGTTATAATTTTACATGGGCAGCCAAAATAAGATAATATATTCGATTCAAGGAATTGAATAATTACCGTGTCTGTTGCTTGCCTTGCCGGGAAGGCCTCGATCCATTTCGTAAAGTAATCTGTTCCTATCAGTATCCATTGGTGTTGTGCTGAGGACGCGGGATGAATTTCTCCTATGAAATCGAGCCCCCACTGCTGAAAGGGCGTGTTTACTGAAACTGGTTTCAAAGGAAGCGGAAGAAAATTATTCTTTCCTTGGAAAATTTGGCACTCATGACATTTCATCACTGTTTTATATAAATCAGAAAACAATGTGGGCCAATAATACCCAGCTCTCAATACCTTGTTGGCTATAGTCTTCCAAAACAAGTGACCACCACAATCACCTTTATGGAAATCGTGCATTACCTTCTGAGATTCTTCTTCAACCAAACAGTTGAGAAGAACACCTCCTGGATCCTTCCAATATAGAGCATTGTTTAAAATACAATATTTTGCATATTTAAGATTTAGAGATCTACCTTTACTCCTAGACATGCCTGTAGGAGGTGACATATGTTGAAGGACATAAACAATCTCTGAATACCAAGGAGACTGCAAAAAAATATCTGAAATAGGAACTAGCAAACCTTCATCTTCATCTTCTGCCACTGATGTTATGAGGTTTATATCCAGGACACGCAGATTTGATTGGGCCATCAATTTGGCCAAGCCTTGGCCTTTGATCAACTTCGTAGGCTTGATGTCCAAGTCGTACTCCAACATAGCTGCTATCCATTTACCTCTTCAACCTTCTGGATCAGTTTGCATCAAGATATCATTCATTGCTACGTTAGGGACATATGCTATAGTATGTGAATGTAGAATATAGACCCTATAATCCTTCAATGCCTTGATTAGGGCCAATGCCTATTTTTCAATAATATTATGACTTAAAGCAGCATCTCTAATAGTCCTACTGAAAAAGGCAATTGGATTTTCTACCTCATCTCTCTTTTGTATTAAAACAACAGCCATAGTATGCTCAGATGAAAATGAAAATATGATAAAATCTTGAGTATATTCAGGACTGATAAAAAATGGAGCATTGGACAAAGCAAACTTTACCAAATTGAATGACTTGATGGCCTCCTCACTCATTTTAACAGTGTTGTCCTTCTTCAACATATTGGTCATTTCTCTTATATGTTCAACCAAATTAGGTATAAACCGGCGCAAAAAGTTCATATTACCATTAAAGGCCTGAATCTCTTTCTTATTTCATGGAAGATCTATGAGCTGAATTGCCTCCACTCTAGCTAGATCGATGCAAATACCATCTTTGGAGATGATATGCCTGAGAAATTTTCCCTCATCCATGGCAAAAAGACTCTTATTGGGATTGAGAGAAATCCCAAACTTTCTGCATCGCTGAAAAAAAAATCTTAAATGGTGCAAATTCTCATCATCTGATCTTGAAAACACTGTCAAATCATCCAAATAAACAACAAGAAAAACATCTTTTTCATTTGCAAAATCAATGTCCATTGCACGCTGGAAAGTAGCTCCAGCGTTCTTCAGTCCGAATGGCATTTTAGCATACTGAAAGGTGCCCCAGGGTGTTGTGAAGGAAGTTTTATCTTGGTCCTTCTCATGCACCAATATCTGGTTTTAGCCTAAGTAGCCATCAAGTAGTGACATCCTGGATGCTCCAACTACTCTCTGCAGAATATGGTCCATTTTCGGAAGTGGATAATTATCCTTTAAGGATGCCTTATTCAAGTTCTGAAAATCTATACACAATCTTATCTCACCTGATTTCTTACGCACTGGGACCAAATTTGAAATCCAGTCAGAAAATCTAATGGGATCTATGATACCTGCTTTGTACAACCTGTTTACCTCCTTTTCAATCGATGGTAGCAGCTTCATATTGATTCTTCTCAGCTTCTGTCTCAAAGGCTTCTGATCCGGCTTGATAGGAATTGTATCCTGGATTATGTTCTTATCATACACTTTCAAATATGAATAATCCCATGCAAACACATCAGAAAATTCAGAAAGAAACTTAATATACTTCTCCTTTACCTCAGGGGACAATGCCTTTAACAATTTCACAAACTTGGGCTGGTCAGTTGTTCCAAGATTCACATCTTCAACTCCTTTCTCCGTGGGCACCAAGCTTGGCTTCTTTACAACATCGCCTTGATCAAACGGCTCCTCTAGAGGTATAAGACCTCTAGGAATTACATTATCCTTTAGCTGCAATATGTCCATTTGGTTTGTTTCCAATTCTTGATGATCAACCACATACTCACCTTCTATTGGAGTGTCTTTGAATTTTCCATCACCTTGCAAAAATGCATTAATCTCATTATCATCCCAAAATACTTGCCAATACCTTAATTTGTCCGGAACAACAGGCCTATGTTTGACATAGATCTCAAACTTATTGCTGGAGTTCATCAGAATCTTGAAGTTGCTTGCAGTAGCGGCAAGTGAATCAGCAATGAGGTTCTGTATCCTAGGCACTGCTGTCAAAGTATACTCTGGGAATGTCTTCAAAATGTCCAAGACTGCATTTCTGTATGCCCTCAATCTCGGATGTTTAGCTTGGTATTATCCTTTCACTTGTTTGATTATTAACTCGGAGTCACCATACACAAAAATCCTCTTTGCATTCATTTTCTTCAAAATTTTGAGACCTGCAATCAAAGCCTCATATTCTACTTCATTGTTAGAGCAATCAAAAGCTAACTTATAAGCACAAACTATAACATTGCTGGGAACCTTCTCAGGCTGGAAAATAGGGCTCCTAATCCATATTCCAATGCCAGCTCCATCCTTACCAACAACTCCATCAAAATCCATACTCCATAGACCTTCTTCTTCTTCTTGAAGATGCTGAAATTTTGTTTCTTTCTCTTCTTTACCTTGGCTGATTTCTGGCTGTTCACTATCCTTTTGCTGCTAGCCGAAAGGAGGCTCAGAAGTGTTCACTGCTTTATCCTTTTCCTATTTAAGGACTTCTCTGAAATTCTCTGAAATCTCAGGTATTTCATCCACTTGTACCAATTGGACATTCTCGTCATTTAGACCACCTCAGAATAGAAGACAAAGGATTCTAAATCTGTGTGGACAACATTAATGGGATGGTTTACTGGCTTCTCTTTGCTAGTAATCATATATTTCATTTTCTTTTCCCTATATAATTTCCTCAACTGGCCAAATACGGGAATAGTGGCATAAGAGAAGTCAAGTTGCATAGTTCCCTTGAGTTTTGCACTCCAAGACCTAGATAGAAGCATTCCAAACCTTGGTGGGACATCAGCAACAACTACATCCATCAAGACATTCTTTGTTGGAATCTGATCTAAAGACACTACCAGGTCTTTGATAAGACCAACACAATGGACCCTAATTGAGTCAAAGGAATACAAATCATGGTATTTTCGAGTAATATCAAGGCCTAGCTTCTCCATGACGGATTTGGGCATCAAATTATGTGAGGTTCTAGAGTCCAACATAACATTATGCAAGATAAACTCATGTATTCTAAGACTCAGGTAAAAGGGAGGGACTTGATTTTCTTCAGATTCTTCTATGGCTGGACCGAAAATAAGTTGAGGGTAGTCATCTTATACATTAAACATATCAGAGACAGAGTCTGTTTGCAAGACTTTGGACACGTGAGTTTTATATGCACTATTCTTCACCAACTCTGTGGGGGGCATAGACACTTTCAGTTCAGAAATTTAATTTTCTAAATTAAAGGAGGGAGCTTTTTCTACCTCTTTAATGGGAGGGTCTTTCTTCTCTGTTTTCTCCTTTGTCGTGCTCTGATGATTCTTTTAATTTGCTGTATTAGTAGCTACAGGTGTTTTGATGGAGGAAGGATCAGCCGGTTCTTTTCCTTTCTTCTGTGCATCGTTCTTCATTTGGAGTTATTTTTTCTTTTGAATGGGATTGATTGTAACGTCTCTGTTCCTTAAAGAGTATTTCCTTTGCTGAGCTGACAGAGAATTCATGTACCCTCTCTGGTATTCATTAGACTCTTCTTCCAATGCTTTGTCATTGGCCAAAATGAAATTTTGGTATTTTTGAATATCGGGAGTTGCCACTGTGTATTCTTCATCTTTTGTGAGGAAAATTGGCACACCATCAGCTATGAAAAAGTGATTTGCCTCAATCACAGGATCATCATCATCTGAGTCTATCCCTTGCACGTAGTTCTGCTGCAATGGAGTTTTAATCTGCTGCTGTCGTGGCACTGCTTGGTCTTACGTTCTCTGTTCTCTCTGTTTGATTCTAAATTGTGGCTGCTGCCCTTTGAAATTCGGATTTCTTATTTGAGGCTCAGGTCTATCTGCAATGGTTAATATATCAACCATTGTTTCCATTGTTCTGGTCAGAGTGTCCATTTTGCTATCTGAAGGAGAGGCCTCCTCTTTTACTGTGACTCTTTTCTCAGCTCTGGTTTGTGGTCTTTTAGCCAGCAAATTAACTTCAACACTTACTTCTATATTCTGCATGTCTTCAAGTGAAGACGGATCTCTTTCACGCAGCTAATATGCCATGTCGGCATCAAAACCATCTGGAAATTTCAACAATGCTAATCCCACAGGAGGCTTCAGGTTAGCTGGAATAGCATTATATACAACATTGAATCTTAAACAATAGTCTTGCACAGTTTCACCCACATTTCTTTTAATATTCTCATATTCAGATAGAATTTGGAGTGGGTTATTTTTTACCTCCCACCGGTCTAAAAATAGTGTGTGAAACTCCTGTAAAGTGTGAATTGAGCCTGGTGGTAGGGATCTAAACCACTTTCTGACTTCACCTCCGAAGCTTTGAAAAAACAGCTTGGTTGTTACATTCTTTGCTTCTACCTCATGTAAATAAAAAAAGTCATTCATTTTATCAACGTGCTGCTGGGCTGTAGTGCTATGAGTGGCATCGAAAATAGGATTTTTTCTTTGATAGTCAGCAGGCATATCATTGAGGACCTAGGGTAAAACCAGGGGCACATACAGGGCATCCATGGCTCTGGGTGGATTTACAACAGGATTTGTAGGATTTAAGGGAGGTGTTGATGGAGGAGATGACAACTAGGAATTGACTGATGGGAATGCTGATGAATTAGGAGGAGGAAATGTTGTTCCTGATGATTCTGAAGGCTCAGGAATATTAGTTACAGTGATGGACTAAGGGGACTTCAAAATGTAATCATCAATGGAGGAATTTGCTCTTGGGACTTCATTATCTACAAGGAACTTAGGATCTAAAACAGTATCATCAATGTCAGTTTCAAACTTATTTCTAAACAAAGAAAGCTCAAAATTCTCGTCAAAGGAAAGATCTTCTACAAAAAACCACTCACTGGGCCAAGTATAGGATTTGAAGATAGGTCTAGGACTTAATGATCCTTCTTTTCTTCTGACAATTCTTGGGATAAGATTCATATTTTCAAACACAGGGGGAGGATTTGGATCTAGATTAGCCCTGGTGTATCTTCTTGAAGCCAGTGTGTGTAAATATTATACTGTAAAAAAATTCTGTTCAGCCTAACAGACTCTGAAAATCATTTATAAGAAAATGTTTAATTGGGGTAATCTGACCTTTATGCTCTTTTATCAGAAATATATGACTGGAATAAGTGGTTGTAGTTATGTTCTTTTCCAACAACGCTCTTAATAATCGTCATAATAATGGTTGTCGTCAAATAATATCCCGACCTTCAAACATATCTTTTATGATTTAACGCGATATTGGGGAACACATTTAAAACACTGAGCAAACCTTATTACTCTAGTCAAAATATCAAAACTTCATAACAATGGCGCGATCCTTTTAAATCTTTGGAACTTATGTGCTTTTTAATCAACGCGACATATATTTTATTCAACAGGGGCCCACAAGTATATTTTTCACCTTTTATGAATAAAATATACATATAATAACATAAAAGCACTGGATAATACCTTGGTTTATCGCCCGTGCTTCTAGGCGCGCGATTTCCATCGGATCAAAGGCGATTCAGATTGAACGGTTCTCATTGATTTCACGTTTTTTTAGAGGTCGAAGCTTAACATCTCAGAGTCGCACGAATGGGCGGTTTTGGAGTGATGACGTGTCCGAATATAACTGGATCTCATTTTTTAGAAGTAGTTTTGCTCTGGGTCAAAAGTAGTGTGAAATGGGTGGTTTTGGTTTCCAAAACCCGCCAGTGGTAAATCAAACCGAGCTTTGACTTTAGGTTTTGACTGCGGTTAAGTGCTTTAACTCCGCGCGTTAACTTACTGCTGGATCCCACTATATTATTTCTCCGTCGGCAAATAGACCAAACTTTCACTTAAATCACAGATATTTCTTTAAAAGTGTTACATTCAATGTAACCAGGTTTTTTTTTTTTAACCTTAGACAGGGTTCCTCAATACTCTTTATAACACACGACCTGAATATGCCTCGCTTTCTACAGCACCTCTATTTTGATATTTCTTCAAAAAAGAATAAACATAGTCATTTCAAAAGCCAAGAATAAAAGTTCATAGACAGTCGGATCAAAACAACTTCCCCAGTATGGTCGCCAGAGATGTTAGCACCTGAAATGGACCCCAGGCTGAAAGGGGAAAAACAGGGTAACAACTAAACCACACTCAGCCTTGTAGCTAGCCCTACAAGGTTAGGAGAGGGCTCTCTCCGTAAAGATAGATATTTAATAAAATACAAATAGTGGACTGATATTAGGCTAGGTAAAATGATGGAAAAAGTTTTTAATAGAATGAACGAATTTCAGGGATGTGTGGGATAAAATGGGATAGTTGAAACTGGGAATTAAATCAGGACACAGGGTATTTCATGGGGCAAGGTAGGCAGGAAATTTAGCAATTAAATTTTAATAAATATGGGATGGAAAGACTGGTGAGGAGCTGAAAAGGGCACAATAAATGGATCCTTTTCAAACAGAAGAAAAGCACAAAATATGAATGATTTCCTAAGGCAGGGCATGAAAATGGATCCTACCTTTCTATCTTGAAAACATTCAAAAGGAAATGTTCATGGATGAGAGGTGAAACATAACAATTCACATATGAAACAAAGGAGAAAAACAAATGCTAAATCTCATACCACATGGATCCCACAAATCAGAGCTACATCTCTTATTAATTCCCTGTCAAACTGTACAATGGAGCGCAAAATGTTCTTCCACACTATTCCCCTAAATTTGAGTTACAGATTCTCTCTCCTTTACAAATGATTTACAATTACAGTAAATACACTGAAATGTGGGAACTCAGATCCACAAAAGAGGGGCTGTTCGAACAGCTGAAAAACTGAAAAGTAATCATAGAAAAGAAATCTAACAATCTTCCCTAAAGAAGGAACAATATTACATTTGATTTACTTGGGCAGATTTACAATTTCGCCGTTTGAATGATAAATAGGAAATTTGAGGAGCAAATCCCTATCCTTACGCTATTTTAGAAATCTCTATTTTATTTAGCTCTCGGCCAACTAACTGTTTGCTTTGCTTTCCACTATTCGTTTGAATAAACTGACTTTTTCAATAAATATGGTTTGAAATAAAATTGAAATGAAATTACACTTTTAGTGAAGGGGAATTAATTTTCTGTTTAATGGGAAAAGGGAAGGGACGGAGGTGGGACCTGCATTATAATCACAATTAGAATGGATGGAGTGGAGGGAATACTTTATACAATGGAGGGAAGAACTTCCGATGCGATTGGGGGAGGTCCGATGTTGTAATCGCAATCAGAGTGGACGAAGGGAACATAATATATAACGAAACCTTTGAAACGCATATAACCAAACCCTTGAAATACATGTCTGCGATGGATACATAGTGATCACAATAGAGGATCGGGGGGTGGGGTGGACATATTACATAACCAAGATTTCCAATGCGATTGGGATGAGCGGAGGGGAAAACCTTTGCAAATTAAATTAAAAAAAAGTATGTTTAACAAAGAGTAAAGGCCTCTGATGACACAAATGGGCGGAATTACTGTGTGATGGGCCCGGGGTCAATCAGAATCGGAGGTAAAATGGGAGCAGAGTGCAACATATGTGAAACGCCGATGCCGATGGCTTGATTGGCTCTGAGCTGTCGGATCGGTGGGGGAAGATCGACGATTGGGGAATTATTGGAGGGTTTGCCATCGAGGGTTGGGACTTTATGAAAGCGCTGATTGCCGATGGGCTGATTGGCTCTAAGCCTTCGGATCGGTAGGGGGAATCAATGGTTATGATATACATCGGAGGGAGTCAATATAATCGCATCGGGGACTTTGCAAAGGGTCGATCGAGGTGCACAATTAAAAGTTGCGATTTGCGATGGAAAGGACTTTGGTTTGGCGGGGGCATTGTAATATAAGTTTGATTTATATTATAATGTTTCCAAAAGCATGGAGGGGAAGTGGTTTGGGAACGGCCGGGTTTTATTATAAAGTTTTGAACTTTGATATAAAGTTTTTGGAAATGGTGGGGAAGTGGTTTATGAAATAAATCGCATATGTATTAAAAATTATTTATAATGTGATTTTACAATCAGAGGGGGGGAAAAGGGATTATATTAAGGGAAGTATTAAACTTTAAACATAAAGTTTTAAGGGAAAAATGGGAAATTGGGATTACTTGAGGATATAGAGAATTTTAATTCACTTAAGCATAAATTTCAATCTATAAGTCAGTTTTAAGATTATAATATACCGTTGGAAAGCTCTTTCCGGGCTCTTTCTGATGGATTTGCTTGGAAGATGATTTCGCACTGAGCATGATGTGAAAAACTTCTCTGAAGGCAGGATGATGACTTTGTGGAGATGGAAACTTCTGAATTGTGACTTATTACATATGATGATATAAAATTACATAATGAATAATAATAAAGGCAAAATATCATGTTTTCACCTCAAAACATGGTTTTGAGGTGAAAATTACATCAAACTAAATAAAATATATCTTTGGTCTTCCAGGTGTTGTGGCTTTGAGTTTATTGACTTCCTCATGACCTTGCTGATATTCATTGACATTTGACTCATTAATTTGACCATGGTAAGACCCTAGAAACTAATGAGACCAATCCTATGACCTAATGACATGATTTTGAGAATGAAAGTGACTAATGACCAAAGACCATAGAAAGGAAAATAAGCAAGTATTTCATGAGGGAAAACTGACAAAAAATTTCTACCATCAATGAATCCATGACCTAGTGGAATGGTGAAATTTATTCGGTATGCGACTCCTAATATGCAAATGCAAAAGAGCAGTTTTGATCACTGATGGAAGTATGACTAGACTGACACTAACACATAACACAAACATTGTAATAACATAATATCAAACCATATCCACATGATACTAAACTCATAGATATTTCAGGGATACTCTACCCGCTTGATTGCTCATATTTCCAAGAACCTCTTGATGCCATTCACTTGCATAAGCAATCATTCCTCCACAAGAATTATATCTAACAACCCTGTAATACAATGACACACACACACACACACACAGACAAACACACACACACACACACACACACACACACACATATATATATATATAATGATGACAACAAAATTACCAAATATCATAAGGTTGGGGTTAAGAGAACTCCATTTAGCCATGCACAACATGCACAACCTTGAGAACAATATTTCCCAACATATCCAAGTTATTTTATGCCTAAAATACATTTACTTTACCTTTCTCATGACTATGTTTTTATCTTCCACCTACCCCAATGGGCCCATCCAACCCAACTAACTATCATATTCTTGCCTCAGTTTCCCTTATACATGCACTGGGCCTCATACGAGTCTTACATTACTTGTTGGGTTTCATTCAACTCCCTTCGAGCTCCATTAAATTTCCTCTTTTCCCAACCAATTCCCAAGACCCTCAAAACATAAAAAGGCAAGAACCAGAAAAAATAGAATAAAAACCACCAATAGCAATACAAAACCAAAAAAAAAGTGGCATGGACATCCACCAGATATAGTAAAATATGGAAGTCAAATGCAAACAAATTAAAAATTACCTAAAGTATAAAACTAGTAACAAAAACCATGAATCTACCCCATGGTCCCCAATGCTTCCAAGGGAAATATCAACCCGAGCCTTCTTCAATATTTTATGGAAATATCTTTTTCCATGCAATCCCCTACATCATAGTGCCATAAACACACAACTGTCAATACATAAATAAACATAAAAATATACCAGATACCTAACCTTGTTGTACCCAGCACACTGACCTATAACTAAACATGTACATACAACATATTTTAAGGGACTCCAATTCATTGACAAGTTTATCCATAACTAGAAACCAGTTATTATACCTGTCAAATACATCTTCATGAATATCCATATAATGGCACACAAATAAAGGTTAAGAAGACTTCATGTATCATGCAAATCACTCATTTGTTTGGAATTGTAGTTTCCAAACAAAGTGATAGGAATTCTCACCCAATTCCGTTATTTTACCTTTTTCCTTGTTTCAATTGAGTCTTATTAGATGTTATCACATCACCTAATTGTTTGTTATATAAAAAAATCAATTGTTACCTTATCATGCGAATACCAAGCATGTTTCCCTACAATTGTTCACACATGTTAGTCACATGTTTGAAAGATCAACACATCATGTCTATTAATTTGAAATAAATGTTTACCAAGACTAACAACCATGTCATAATCAACTCATAATAAAAAAACTAGCACCCACTTGCACTCAGGTGCATATCAATTGTCTCATCACATATTGTTTTAGTACAACTATCTTAACAAGGTCATCCCTTCATGCAATCTTATAGACACATACTCAATCATGGAATTAATCAAACATATAAACAACATGTAAACATATGTCCATGGTGCACACTAAGGTAGAAGGAGGTAGCTACCATAATGGACCAATATCCAATGTCCAACTATTGAAATGGGATCTTTGAAGTTCTACCCAAAACTTGATTTTAATTTCTCATACATTTTGTACTTTAAAACATACCACATAATCATGCCACTTTACCATTTTTTATATTTCACGTCAGGACTATAAGGGGAGTCAAGTGAACCCCAATCAACTACTTTTCTCTTCATCCCTAATCTTATATGTCCCACGAATATATCATGTTAAATAAACCAAATAAACGACATAATCAAACCCATACCTCAATGTATATTAGGGGAAGATATCACATCTACATATTCATTCCATATTAGTATGACACAATATCACAAGTATATCGATTCATACCTAAATATCATAACCATAACCATTTGCACAGGCCAATCTAGATTAGCATGATACATAATAACATCGATATCTTATATACAATAACCATAGTCATCATGCATACCAAAGTACATATAACAACAAGTTACTACTATGCATAACTACTTGATGCATGTGCATATGACTGCATTGATTAACTAGCATCTATCATGCAAGTAGCCACAACAACAATAGAATGACAGGCCTGCATATAACCACAATTCATATAACAACGATTAACCGTCGTACCTATATGACAAACATACAAACATCTATGACGATACGCTTTTACCCTGAGGTCTAGTGTTGCAACCTCACTCTAATAATCTGCATCTTGTGCTCCATCTCAGCCAACATATTACCATCATAACATACCAACATAATCATGATGACACAAACTTCATAATGATTACCATGATGCATGTATGACCTACTGTGCATGCATAACCATATATATTTAGTCCATCCACTCCAAGTGTTTAAACCTGGAAGCTCTTATACTAATATGTAACACGCCACCCCACACATTTACCTTCTTTTACAAGCCCTTTGGGTAAATGTGAAGTTGATTACTACTATGAAATGACCCGACCTCCTAGTTCCAGTTAAGGAAGTGGGGCCTACAATTGAGACTTAATGACCACAAAATAACATCCTACAGGAACTATTTATCACCCAAAAGTTGGATAAACACCCCAAGTGGTCAATCCCTGAGTTGGAACATTCTTTGAGTGACCTAGAAATATAACCACACCTTTGACACTACCTATATGCAGTTGTGAGCCTCCAATCACACTCACAAGCCTTGATCCATGTGGTTATGACCCCAGATCTCTAGTTTTGTGCCTCTAGTCCCAAGATATGAGCCACTTTTCTAAGCTAGTCTCCAGACCGCTATCTAGAACTTCTTGTAACTTTTCAGAACCATATTTCTCATAATGAAAATTCTAATAATTAAAACTTGAAGTCATAACTTGGCCTAGAATAACTATAACACAATAGATATTTCGTCAAACATATGGTAAGCATGTAAGCTATAGATCATTAATTCCTCTAAGTGTAAATCTCTGTACTTTAGTTTAGAATCACCAACACCCTATTAACTCATGCCAATGAATCTCTAAAACTCATGCCAATGACAACAAGTGAACCAAATACATAAATGCATGAACCATGCATTCAAACCTCAGTAAGGAAATCTCACATGCACCCTATTACCTGCACCACCTTCCTGCTGAAGTTTTTAATCCAACCTTCTCCTTTATTTCATTTTCTCTCCTTGTTTTTCCTTGCTTGTCCCTGATTTTCCTTTTGATTCCTTCGATTGCTTGTTCAAGTGCTTGTTCTCGTTAATTTTCTACACTTGCTTAAAATATGGGCAAAATATATCAACTAATTCTCAGGTTCCTTTTTATTATTGATTCCTCTATTTTCTTCATTTCCCTTCATTTTTCCTCTAATTTCCTTAGCATACAAATTTGTGTCTCTTCACCTTCCTTTTCTCCTATTTTCCTTTATTTCCATAATTAATTGCCAATTAGTGCCTCTTTTCCCTCACCAATGCCTTTTCCAATTTCTTTAGCCATTAATAAACTAAAAGTGAACCCTAATGTGATGTTTTCCCCACCATTTAGCTTGGAATACATGGCTCGTGACCTTGGTCTTATTTTTCCTTTATTATCCTTTAATACATGAACTTTTAACCTGGGGTTGTTACAATTACCTATCTAGTCAATGCCACATTTCCATGTTCTCAATTGAACCTTCTATTTCATGTTTTAGGAGACTACACAACACCATCTTAAATTGATTCGTTGTGCACACTTTGATTCAGTTTTTCCGTCAAAATAGCTTTAATACCATGTTGGATTTTCCCTAGAACTTCATAATCATATCTATGTCTAAAACGTGATAATAAATTTACTAAAATTCTACAACACAAGCACTTTTCACAATCGAAAATGTACAATGGTGAATCAATGAAGTACACAAGGATTCGTGTAAACCAAAAATGTTATATTACAACTTTAAAACAACAAATGTAGGGCTCCCATACCAAGGATCATGGACCTTAAAATTAGCTTTGATACAAGGAAAACTAGGGCCTCATGTGAATAGCATATGATCACTAATATTCCCTTGAAAAAGACACACTTGGCTTACTTGTTGAAGAAGTGCTTACCACATTCCTTTCATTCCACTTTCTTTGAAAATATAGTATGTCCTTTTCCTCTGTACACACATAGATCTTATTGCTCCAACACATCTACCATGATTTATCACAAGGTCTTCTGAAACTTTATATATGCTTACATGATCATCTTGACACTTTTTCCTTCACACGATGATTTTATTCTACAGGGAACACTATACATAATGCCAACAAAAATCTTATCTAACTTTCCTCTAGCTACTCCAGATGTGACTGTACTTAGGGATTCATAAGTATTCCTTCACACAATCTCTTTAAACCATTAAAGAGGCTAATAATAGGCTACATAAAAATATTTTCCATACACAAATCATATGAAAAGACTTTTTAATCCAATCAAACTAACAATCATATCCTTGAAAACTCAACCAATATACCTTTCTTCACATACTCTACTCAACCATGAAAATATCGATCTTGTGCATATAAACCACTTTTATTTTCATCCCTCTTTATGGATCTTGCATCGGCCAAAATTTTTTCCCTAATTTAGCCTCCACAAATATTTAAAATAGTGTGAAAAACTCACCTTTAGGCCCTTAAAGTTATTTTTTATGCCTTAAAAACCTGTAGACCTCACTCCAGCATCATCACAGGCCTTGGGAATTTACTGTGCACAAGCTTCATGGGTCTCAGTTATTGTAATTGTTGTGTTCACATTACTATCAACAAGGGCATGGTCATGGTCATACTTGTCATACACGTGTGATGGATGTTGACTTGGTGGTCCTAGTGGTTCGCACATATGTATTGACAATGTTATGGTTGTGTTAGAAATGATGTCAAATCTTCTGGTCAACATCAACCTCATGATGATTTAGATTAATGGACCATGGTGTGTGTTAGTATGTGTTGGAATTGATGATTGTTCTTGTTGATGATGACCCACTAGATGGCATTGGTGGATGATGAGCAGATCTACATGTGATGGTGATGGTTGATTGCACACTAGTTGAGTAGTCAAATAGGTATTCATATAGGTATTCATGTGTATGCTTCATGGATATTACTTGTTGCAGTGTGATGGCTTCATGATGTTAATGTTGATGTTGTGTTGGTGGTACATAGATTTGCATGTCTATTCATATGTGTTGCATCTTTTCTAGATCTATGATGGAGAGTGGAGGACTTGTTGGCAGACTTGCCAACCTTGCTTGTTGGCCCTTCTAGGTCAACTTGGCAGTGACACTTGGGAGGCATGTTTCATCTACTTGCAGATGTATCATATCCCACATCATATGTATGAAGGCTTGTATAGGAGCTAAATAAGTGGATGTAATAGATGGTAGAGGTCCCGGGCTAACGGATTGATGATTTCCCTTAGTTTTAGCCATAGTCGCATGAAAATAAGACTATGGAAGTGGATGGAATCATATAGTCACATGGATACAGGCTCAAGGGAGAATTTATAGCCCTATTTGAGTTCAGAGAGTTTCAAGGGAGTGAATATGGGATTTCACGATATTTCCTCTGCATTCCTCATGTTATTCGGAAGAAATTTAGATTGGAAATTCCCATAGGTTTCTAGAATTAGTGAAAAAGGTCTCAAATGGTTTGAAAAGGTCCTCTCATGATGTGAATGAATTTAGTGAAATATTAGTGACTCTAGTGGATTAATTTGGTCCAATTTGTGCACCTTTGATCCTAGCCACAAGCTTAATTTCGCCGTACATGTTTTACATACTTGATCTTGGATCTATGTGATGGTCGATGGTGGGTTGATTGAGCTGTGGAAGTTAGTATGTGAATGAGAAGGTATCAGAGAAGGATTTTATGCTTTAGACCTATTGGAGAGTGTATATGCTTCATTCTATGATTGTTAATGGCCAAATAATGAACATATCTAAAGCATGATTCAGTATAGATCAGAATTGGAGTTGTCGGTGTGGAGATTTATTGGAATGTTTTGTGTGATACTAGATAGAGTTTTTGTGGAGACTCTCACACATGTTTTTGCAGGATTTGGTATTAATTTTGGTGCATAGCCTTAGTGTTGTATGTTTCTAATTGTAGTATGCAGAAGTTACATTCTTATGTGATGGTTTGATATCAGATTTTTTGTGGCCACAGTTTTGTATTGGAGAGTGCATGTTTTGTGCATTGTTTTATTTTGGATTCAATGATGGAGATATTGTTGCTGAGAGACTGTATGCAGAGCTGATTTCTTGTTGAGCATAGTGTCTTGGGATCTAGTTTTAAAATAGATGAAAGGAGTTCCACATAGTGGTAGAAGATCCATGACTTCATGAGAGAGGAGCAGTGATAGTGAAGCCTCAACAAAGGAATAAGTTTCTCATCCAATGATGGTTGAATAATTTGGTAGAAATTGGGCGAGGCTCATTGGTCATGGTGGTGACCAATATATCAAAGTTTGTAGAGTTGATTTATAGTTCAGGAGTATTTGGGTGAGGATCGTTGATCATGGTGGCCTTCAACAGAGGGTAATCCATAGATCCTTAGAGAATAGAGTCTTCCAATATGATAAGTAGTATCGAGTATCCTAGCCAATGGGAGTTGGAATTTTGTATATGAGGTAGAGTCTCCATGCTGATGAGAGCCTGGAAACTATGTAAAGGACAAATTTCTTGAATAATATAAATTCAGAGCAGAGAAACAACAACAAGAGTGGTTTTTTTCTTGGTGAAGGGTTTTCAACCAGATATATTGTGTCTTTTATGTGGATGGATTTTGTGGTTTTTTTTCGATGGTTTGATCTAGTATATATTGCTTATATGTTTGCATGTTTATTTTTTTCTCATATGATTCTATTATATTATGAGTTGATGGTGAATATATGTGTGATTCATTTAAAGTAATAAAGGGAAAATTTTGGTAATAAGTCACACCCCTCTTTTGATTCATGGCCCCCCCTCTGCCCCTCTGTCAGTGGTGCTCAAATGTTTTCAAAAATTGGTATCATATCACATTTCCAAAAATTGATATTAGAGTGGGGCTCTTGGTTTCATCTTGATTGTTGGAGAGTAGATTTGGGGTTTGTTGGCGAAAATTGATTTTTTTTTTTTTTTGGCTATCCTCACTCTTGGAAATTAAAATCTATGTAGGAAAAAATTTAAATATCAATTATTATCTCATGGATCTAATATTTGAAGAGTTTTATGTAAATTTTGTGGGAAATATCCAATTTGAGAAAACAATTTGCAGCAAGATGCTCAAGCATGGTGCATAATTTACCAGAATCTTCATGATAATGATATGAAGAGACTAGTGGGTGTGAAACGTGCCAAAGAAATGTGGGACAAGATAGAGTCCATTTTTGGAGATGACACCAACAACAATTTGTAAAATGAGAAGAAGAGAAACAAAAAGAAGAGCCTATAAAAACAAGAATCTTAGCCACAAGAATCTCATTATTCCGGTGCACATGGTTAAGCAGATGATGAGAAGAGATTAGAAAATATTGAATTCAAAGGTATAACTGTTAGTGGTTTTATTTTGAGTTACAATTTTGAGGATTCATATTTAGATCACGTTTATGCACATCTTAAGTATCAGAATGATATTTAGAGTCTAGTATCTGAGATTTATAGAATAGCAGTTGCATGCAAGGATCAAGAAAAATTGTTGTAGATTTGTGATGATAAGGAGACCAAGCTCTCGGAGCAGATTGTGAGCTTGAAAGTTAAATTGGCAGAATATGAAAATTTTGAGGAAGGAATCAAGAAACAATTTCAATAGAAAGAAAAAGAGGTTGAGAAATTAGAAGTTGAAGTTGTTTCCTTAAGAAAGAAGTGAAAGATAAAGAAGAGCATGGTAGCCTTGGATAATTTTCTTGAGATCCAAAGATCATCATTAGACAAATTTGGTCTTGGATTTCAAAAGGCTGAATCTAGTTTGCAAGAAGGTTAAAATACCAAATAAAAACCGAAGAAACATGAAGAAGGCAATACCAGCAACAAAATTTATATCTAAGGAAACAAGAAGCAAAACTAGCAACCAATGCAGCAACAATGAAGGAAATATCAAGGAGCACATGTTGGCAGGGAAAGCTCCCTAAGGCAAGGATTGAAAACCTCAACAGAGAAAAACAAGATAATCAACAAGAAGCACTCAAAAAATTATTCCAAATACATGAATTATCAAAGTTCAATTTGGAGACATACCTGGAGGTCCTACGTTTCATGATGCTCCTGTAGGGTCCAAACCCTCTATTTCCTCCAAAACGATTAGAAATGCAAGTAAATTACCAAAAACATATACATAATAGATAATTCAATGTGCATACATAAAATATATGTTAGATCATCATATATAAGAATATAAACTATTATTCATGAAAATATAACATATCAGAAACAAGACATGAGCTTCTTTATTGATTAACAACAATAGGTACAGGAAACGTACAACTTGATCCAGGCCAAAGGCATCGAAAAATCCTTTCTCCAAATCCATATAGCCCGAGCCACAAAGAAAACCTCTCTAAAAAGCGCAATAATATTATATATAAGGATGATGAGCATCTTTGCAAAGGAAACCAGGATTTCCTATGGACTGGGAGTGCAAGATGCACAAGAAAATAATACTTGATATGGGGAGAAAAATTGGTATAATGTCGACATCCTTTCTCTTGTTGTAATTAGGAATACCCAAGGGTTGTATATATAACACCTGAAATTATTTAATTCCATTACGCCACGGGCTCTTGTAGGTGGGATCTTGGTAAAACTGGTAAACCCCGCCTAAAAAATAACATTTTATTTTATATTTTCATATTTTTTAAGGTATATGAAGGTGCAATGTTCTGGGACATGTGTATGTACGAGATTTAGTGTGGGAAGAGTTGTGTATGGAATTTCAAATATTATTCTTTAATATAAGATCCAGTCTGCATGGGAAAAGGGCTTCCCAAGGCCATAAAAGAGCATTAGATCTACACGAGTGTTGAATGATGCTATAATAGATGCCCCCTAATATATGATATCATAAAGGGTACATGAGGGCTGAAATATATTAAGTATATACAGAGGAGTCATATGAAAACTCAGGAGGAGATCACCAAATTCTAGCTCATTGAATACTTGTGGAAGGAGTCAGAAAAAAAACTCATGTTTGAGGCGGGCATTTCCATGCTCAGAAGTAATAAAGCATGTAATCTACTCAACTATAAAGCAGATTCAAAATGTATACATAAGTTTATAGAAAAATCTAAAGAATACAAAGTGGATCATTAGATCATAACCGCAAAGGAACACAACGGAGCTATGACTCAATATCACATATAGAAGAATGCATGATCAATGATGCTAGAATATTGTCTAATAAATGATGTTGCATGACTGATTCTCATAAAATTACCAAGTATAATAGTGGTATAGCACAGCTTGAGTTCCAACATATAATATGTTGTTGCGAAGGATTGAAACATATAAAGGTGGGAGGTATCACTGGGAGAAAACTGAATGAGTTGTCAAGTGAACCAAGATGTTGACACAAATCGAGGTCTTCACTGACCATTGATGGTACATTTATACACTATGGGAATGAATGAGATGAATTCGACCATGTGAGAAATCATTTTATTATCGGTCATTGATGTAAGTATTAGCAAATGTGAGATAACACATCAATAATGATAATGAGTCTTAAGTTACCCTGGTACAATCTAACAAGTGTGAATATATGTATTGAAGTCGAAGACTTGAAAGAATCTTCCAATCAAGAGACATTGACATATTCTCACTGTCAATAGAAAAGGATTCTGCCACTAATGACTACAAACCCTAAGGTACTGAAAAAAGGACTCCACACCTTCTTCCCATAGCAAAAAAGGAAAAATATCCGCTAGAAGGAAGGAATTAAGGAATCCCACATCAACCATCACGAGTGTAACCCGTGGGCCAATAATTTACAAGAACTCAGATGAAGAGAGATGAAATAACCACTCCAAAGTAAATTTCCATCGTACACAAGATGTTGCTAGCGCACAACATAAATCCTCTGAACCAACCAATAATGAAAGCTGAAATGGAGGTGAGAAATCCACCAATAAGGTCAAATGGAATCTAAAGTACTTCACGAATCCCAATGTGTGATAATGTAAGTTGACGTCAAACACAGTGGAAACCACTCAATCAAAAACCAATAATACTAATTGATGTTTAGCACAAGGTCACCTATCAATGATGTAAATAGGGCCAGGGTGCAACTATAGGTCTACTCTTAGAGCAATTTTTCAGAGTCGATAAGAGCAGACCCACAAATAAGAATTCAATGGGGACCTCTTAACTATCATGAGTGAACGACCATGTCTTTGATGTGATACTAAGAATAACTTGAAATACTAGGTATGGCCGAAAGAAATACATCAAGAGACACCACAGAATGACTGACAATAGGTTTACTTCCCTTGAACAAAAGCATGACTTGATGTGACTTTATGGCAACATAAGATAAATTTGTATAAGTTTTCAATGCAAGAGGAATTTAAAAAATCTCCATACGATTGGAAGAGATAACCAACCGTAGGAGGACTGACTCAATAAAAAGGTTATGGCTTCCTTAAGTAAAACTAAGTCCCATCCCAATGGAGGAAAGACTCATTTTAAGTGATTTTTTCAAGGGTGACATGATTGACTCTTGTTGCCATCAAATGATGAATAAATTATCTCATTCCCGCTCTTTTTTGGAATATTTCAATTTTTTTGTCCTTTTCATATTTAAAACCTAAAAAGGAATAAAATAATTGCTTCAGTACAATGGAGAGAACGAATATGAAGGGAAAGCACACTAGTTCCTAGGATTGGAACATTCATATTCCCAATGAAAGGTAGAGGATGTTGTTCATCAACACTCAGCGAAGTTCTCTCCATGGAAAATGGTTTCAAGTCACAAAGGCTAATAAATGTATGGTTTGAAAATTACAAAAAAGTCATGGTCAAC
The DNA here is from genome assembly GCA_034641835.2 of Pinus albicaulis. Taxonomy (NCBI): domain Eukaryota; kingdom Viridiplantae; phylum Streptophyta; class Pinopsida; order Pinales; family Pinaceae; genus Pinus; species Pinus albicaulis. The sequence goes on along the minus strand of CM076576.1, from coordinate 323,801,866 downwards.
AATGGCTTATACATGAGTCCAACTGAAGCTGGCTTTAGGCCAAAAAAGGGTTACAAGTAGTTAATATGCAATGCAATAGTAAAACTCAAAACATGGGAGCCTCTATAGTATATAGCCAGAAAAATAACGAAGAAGAAGAAGAATGAGGCTCTAATGAAAATTCATGGCGGGACTAAAGAGGACTCCCGAGCCTACACAATACTTGCAGCATGGGTGACATACGCTAGAGAGGATCTAACTAGGAAGCCAATAAGGAAAGGCTCTTCGATTATTTTATGATTTTACAAAATGACTAGTGAGAGGGATTAAAAAATCACAACATAATGGGGTCGACCCTATGGAGAAATATCGCAGTATGAGGCTAAGAAGCATAATGCAATGGAAAAGTGATATGTATTAAACTATATGCCAGTTCAAGATATGATACTTTCAATGATAGGCCATCGATCTTAGAGTCGAAGCGACAGAAAAATATCACTAAGTCATAAAAATTCTTCGTCACCTTGAAAATAACCTTTCCCAACACTTCAAGAAAAGATAAAAATTTCATAAAATAAATACTAAAGTTTACAAAGAAATGAACTTCAGGAAAGTGGGTTTTTAATTTTTTTCTATAAAAATATTTTTTGTACTCACCCCATTTCATTTTCATCATCCAAGTGTTGAGAAGAGGGCTCTTGGAGAACATTTGGGCAAATACATGCAGTCAAATCCACCAACAAATCCAACAAACATGATCTCCACGTAATTCATAACCTTAAACTTGTCCATTCGATCAAATATTTTGTGAATTAAATCGAATTTGTTGAGAGATTTTTTTTATTCCAAAAATTTCTTTGCATTTACACAGGTTGGGAGTTTGAAATCCGTTTATAGAAAGCCCTATATGTGATTTTACTAAGGAAAAGTCATGTATTTACGCGACTATCACTTACAAAATTCGCGTACGCACAGAGTAAGATTAAAAAACCAAATTTCTAACAGATTAAATCCCTCATTTTTATGGATGTCAATCATTTGGAGGGAGAGAGAGAGCATAGTGATGTTTATAATGTGTTAAATGATCAAGATTCATTGGATGTATTAAAAAATTGTGGATTGCTCAAATGATTCATGATGCCCAACTTAAGAACTCAGACTTGATTGTTGGAAATGTTGATTCAAAACTGAGATCCAGAGCGAGAAAAATTCATCATAGATCACATGCCTTTAACAACCGAAGTAGAATATATCTACTTCAAAACATGACTTTACCGGAGGGGAGAAGTATTAAATCTAAAAGGGAAGGCCCGTGGAGGCCTCAATATGTTTGATTACATTGATGTATATTATTCACGAGAGACTAGCAAGGTCAGATCGCAAATTGCGATAAAATAAATAATGAGCTCTCCCATCAAAATAATATTTTTCACTATTGTCACAATAGAAGGTTTAGCTTCATTACATCAGGTTTCACAACCATACATGTTCTTGGTAGTATAATTCCTAAGACCAATAGTTTATGATTGGTGTACAATGCTCTTCATGAATAATATGAAAAGGAAATTGACATTAGCATGGCAGGGGAAGACAAATAAATTTGGCTATGGCACCAGCCTCTACTCATTTTTCTTTGAGCAGGTTTCGACACTACAACCCATAGTAGCTACTTCCATTAGCAGTCCTAGAGATCCTAGGTTGGCCAGATGGGAAGATATAATCAAGCGAATTGGCAGAGGCAACTTCACTCAGGAAACCTTTGATGACAAGTTATTCCACTGGTGAGAGCAACAAGTCGTGGCCATAGAATATTACCCTTATGCAGGATTAGACTTCCGAGCAGACCTAAAGCTAGTAATTCCAGAAGGAGATGCATGGGTTAACATCAATATATATATATATATATATATATATATATATATATATATATATATATATATATATATATATATATATATATATATATATATATATATATATATATATATATATATATATATATATAAACATATTTGATATTTTTTTGGATTTTTAAATATGATCTCAATAAATTCAAAGTCTTTTTTATGTGAAAAACAAATCTTAAAAGATTAAATGATCATGTTACAAAATTATTGGACCAGTGAGACCTGAGGCTCTACCGAGGCATATGCTTCATAGCAGAGATGCGGATAGAGAAGTAGATGAGTCTAAGAGAGTTCTTCTTATTTTTTAGAGGAAATTGGAGATTTTTACTCGCTAGGTTCCAATGGAGGTGGAAGAGGATAACCCTAAAGCCATAGATAGATGATTGTTGGCTTAAGGAGTCCTTATTCAGGTTTAGAGTGTTCTGCACAACCAACAAAACCCTCCATCTACTGGCCCTTTCACTAGTGATCCGCTTGCTCATTCCAAAGTCTCACCTAAAGAAGTATGGGGGGGTGTTGGAGCCAGGTTTCCGCACCCTGAGGGAGAACTATGTTGTAGATCTAACCCTTCCAATCTGATCTAAATACTATTTTTCTGCACAAGTGCCTTCAGCCCAAGTCAAATATATTCTCAATAGAACCCTTAACACCAAAACAGACTTGGGCAATCACAAAGATCTACTCTATCTAGCTACTAACTCATAGGAACCCTTAAATAGAAACATATACAGATATTGCACAATTATATAATTAATTCAAAGAGACACACATCAGTAAAGTAAGTTTTAGCAGATCTATAAGTAAATCAATACATCAATACATAAACATCAATCATGCAAGTAAACAGTATTTTCGCCAAAAGTTTTCTTTATTAGTAGATATTCAATGGTTACAGTTCAATCTCTTGTGCACACATCTGGAGAGTCCTCGCAGAGAGCCCAGGACCTAGGTGTCTGTGCACACAGCCATAGGAGCCTATCTTTACTTAGACGTATCCCAAAAAATTTCCCAAATTACAAAAAATAGATCATTCATTCATCAATTTCCTCTTTCCTTCGACTGACTCAACATTCCTATTTATATAATTCAATTGTGCAAAAAACATGGGCTCAAACTATGGTTTGAGCCCCATGTTTTATCCTTTAACCTATTACAAAAATAAGGACCTTTGACCCACCCTAAAGCCCCTTGACCTACGCATTGTGCCTTAACAAAATAGAAAAAATTGACTCTTCTTTGACCGTAGGGGGCCCTAGACCAACACGCCCCCAACACAAACTCATGACTCTTCCTCACGTCACTTAAGTATAGATTCCTCCATCTTAACCTTGAGTGCCTCAATAGCAACCTGTAGCAGTTGGATGGTCTCAGTGCTTTGTGCTATAGTGTTATATGCTTCTCCAACCAGCTTCTCTATGGTAGGTCCTTCTGCTACTAAATTTATGCTCCAGTCAGTCGGTGTGAGCCCTTTGAGTGCACTATCGATGGTCTGTGAAAGTTTGAGTGCATCCTCGACCCAATGCTGCATTTTGGCTTCTAGCAATTGCTCCCGTTGGCATAGCGCATCTATCTCTGTCTGAATGGCATGACCTTCCTACAGGCGGGATAATATTTGGGATGGTACTAGGGTCAATGCAGCAACCCAGATGTCATTGAATTTTTTCTCTTTAGCTCATAAGTCTGTCCTTAATTACTGAACTATGGGGTCATCCTAGACGGAGGACCAGATTCCCATGGCATCCTCAAATAAATTGTTGCATACCTTCCCAGGGGCAGTGATGCTGGAAGTAGCCTCCTAAACTATAGAAGAACACTGTGCTATGACTTTAGGCAGTGTATCTGGTTATAATTTTGTCTATAGATCTGCAATTTTTTGCTCCAATTCAGTGTGCACGGTAGCTATCTTCGACTTCGAAGCTTTGAGCACGACTACAAAACTTTCTAGATTTGTGGTGGCCATTGTAGTGGTGGGTATTGTCAACTCAAGAGTTTTAGAGTATATTTTATTGATAAGGGACTCTAATTTTGTGTGCTAGTTTTTTGCGGTGCTCCGAGCTTCTTCAACCAACTACGACCCCTTATGCAATGTGTCGGTATTTTTATGGGATTCATAGATGGCCACCGATGCCTTGTATTCTCTGTACTGCATCTCATCGGTGACCATTTTATGTATTGAATGTAACTTGCCACTAGGAAAGATGGAAAAGTCAACTCCAATCTCAGGCCATGCATGAATGGTTGCGCATAGCCCCGAATCATCAAGGGGGAGTGCTACACCTGAAACCTGAAATACTCATCTTTTTGAAGTGGATGGGTGGCCTACGGTATATGCACTTGTTTGTCTCGTGCTCTCTTGATGCACGCTCTCTTGTATCTCAATTTATTGCATTATCAACTTCTGACATCCTTGTTGCACATCATCAAGGATAGACTTGTATTGCAACTCAATGTTGCTGAATGCATCTTCGGTGACTACCTTTACTGTGTTGTTTATCTCATCAAAATCGACATCTGTTAATATCAATGGTTCAGTCTTGGTCTTGTTGGATTCTTTTCTCTTCTGGCACTGTCCCAACGGGGACTGAGGTCCTCTCTTGGTGTCTTGATGCATGTCTGTTGAGGGGGCGTCTACATTGTCTCCCTCATGATCCTCCATTTCAGCATCACTTAGAACATCTATTGTTTCCGTGGGTGTGTTCTATGTCTATGTTTCCATTGTAGGTTCTTGTGTGTACTTCTTTTTATTATTATTTATGCGTCGCTTTGATGTAGATGGTTTTGGCTAGGAAAAAGAGGTTTCTCCAAGATCTGTCACTATAGTCAACCAAACAGGGGTCCATTGAGTTGTATTCTGTGTGAGGTCATCTTCCGTAACTAGGTATGGCAGGTCATACCATAATCCTGCCATGTTCTCCTTTACACGAATTTTTACTTTGTGGAACGTAGCTTTGAATTATTCTATGTGTTTTTATTGATCATATAAGGTTGGAGACAGGCGCAGCTTCAACTAAACCACTTGGTAAATCTATGTCTCGAAGAGAACCCAAAATATTGTTTTTCTCTGTGACCCTTGACGAAATTTTCGTTGCCCACAGCGACATGTAGCATGTGGCTTCACATAAATTGGGCTCAATATTCGACATCTGAGACTGCGCCATTGGCTTCCATCCAATTAATGCGACAAGCAGCAATAGCTAGGCAAAATGAAATAGCTTGTCGCCTTCTTGCACTTTTATGACATTCTCCAAGAATCCTTAGCAAAGGTATTTAGCCCAAATATATTGAACCATTTTGACGCAGCATGCAGCCAATGCAATAACTAGCACCAGTACTTCCTTAGCATGGCACTTTCTCATCATCTTACATGCTAGGATCATCGTAGAAAATAGGACTGCGAGGTCATTTATAGCATTGACTACAAAACCCTAGGTGAACAGCTCTTAAAACTCAGTGAGAATTTTTGCAATCTTAACCACTGTATCTTCATCCCAATAATATCATATTGTGGAAAAAATAGGCTGTTATTTTGTCCCAATATTAACCTTCCTAGATTTAACATGTTCAGTAACATCTGGCAATGCAATCTTAGGTCCAACCACTATGCATTGACCCTTAGACTCGAGAATGTTTATATTTCTTGGATCCTCCCAGTTGTCTTTAGTGATCACATTTCAGCATTCAACTATAGCCTCTAACTGTGCATTCCATTCTACTGAGGCCCATACCACTGATTCTTTTGGCATATCAAATGTAACATCTCGAATATCTTGTAATACCTCATCAATACTCTAGAACCCACCTTCAAAGTTGAACGTCAAAATGAAGCTTTATTTGAGTGCAGTCCATTCAGCAGTATGATGTCACACCTTAATATCCAAGAACCAATTCATAGGTACCTTGCCTAATTTATGGATGAATATGTGAAACCACTAGCACATTTTTCCCAATTTCCGATGGCCAAAATGTCGCTCTTGCGACACCTAGGTGTCACAAGAGCGACACTTTGAGGTGGGAAAAAACGTGGTTTCTTCTAAAGTCAGGCTTTCAATACTTGACTTAAACGTCGGTAGAGCGAGGTTATCTTCGAAGTTTTTTGTTGGTGTCGCAATTCTGACGTTCCAAATTTTTCGTCACTCTTCCAAAGTTTCATGAATCATCGCTCTTCCAACGAACACAAATTTTCGTCACTCTTCCAATGTTTCATGAATCATCCCTATTCTGACGAACACAACCATCGCTAGTCTGACACTGCACCGATGTTTCATGAATCGGCTGACTTCTGACGAACACAAACGTTGCTAGTCCAATGGAACAAAACAATTTTTTTTTAAAGTAAACATCACTAGACCAACTTAGGAGAAACAACGTTTACAAATTTTCGTTGCAAGTCCGACAGTTCTATGTGTGTGTGTGTTTGTTGCTCTTCTAATGGTTTTAAGTGGATAGCATTGTCAGAATACCGATAGAAAAAAACTTATATGGAAAAAAAACAAGGAATTAGCCCCTCTGAGTGAGATTGCCACAAGGTTCAACACATGCAGTCGACACATTTAAAAGACCTTGCCATTGATAAAATTGTGACCATATATTACGAACTAGAACATCTATTTGAAAACCACCAATATCTTCCATCCATAGGAAATCCAAAGCCTTTAATCAAAACATCAATTCTATAAGGTTCTATGCTAAAATCAACTAGCAAATGTGCATCCGAAGCCTTTATTTGACTGATGCCAATAACTTCAAAAAATCTTCACTGCTTACCTAGAGTACACCGCAAGGAATCCCCCTCTTCATGGATAGAGTTGGGATGATGAGGGAAGACTCGTTCACTTTTGAATGATAGCTTTGTTATAGTAATAAAAACGTGGCCTAGTGAGACAAGGATTCTCGAATCGATTTACCAACTACACAATAGGCCTCCTTATGTTGTATAATAAATAGGAGATCAAGCCAAATATATTTGGAAATAAAAATGAGGAACTAGCCCCTGTGAGTGACATTTCCGTATGGTTCTTTCAAACGTTCTTACATTATGAAGGGCCAGATACTACCACAAAGATAATATCTAGAGAAAGCTTCCAAATATATAGAAGTTGTTCAGTCCAATCAAAAGGCAAAGGCATAGAACGTATAAGCTCTATAAGCATTTTTGAAATAAAAAATAACTAATTTGAAGTAACGATGATCCATCTACTAAAAAACTGATCATGCTAATGGGAACCCTGCTTTCACTAGGACATCTTCGGGCATGACCTGGATAGTTCCTATTTCAATGGATCAAAGCCAAAAGGAAAACATAGTTTCAGAAGTTTCAAGGAAAAGAAAAGACATGCATTCAACCAAATACTACTTTGACTGTAATCATTGTTTTATGGTGGTGCTTCTTTGGCTCATATTACCAATGACTAAAGTATAGCCACAAGTTTTCTCTGCCTTTGTTCTTTGTGTGTCAAAAGTGGATATGCAATCATTTTATAATGAAATCTATACTGTAGAATGCCTCATCTTCATGATGTTGAATGATTTTAAGTCTTTATTTTCCACTGTAATAACAACATCAAAGTCACTAACAGTCCATTCTCCGGTTTCAACCTTGTTAGTCACATATATTTCAGCGCCAACATTAATCGAAGACCATATTCTCCTTTTAGGTTTCGTCCCTCGATCATGTAACACCACACCCATCAAAGCATTTATAAGTCAAATATAGAGCATTCAACTTATATTGGCTTTAAGAAAAAAATAGAAGCCAACATGTAACTGGCTAATAAAAGTGGACTTAATTAAGTGGTGGTAAGAAATAACAGTGATTGACACTTCAGATAAAACCTATTGGTACAATAAAATAGAGGAATTACTTGATAGAAGTATAATCGGCTGGAGAGGCCTCCAAGATCTAGCTCTCAGGTTCTAGGGTCACCAATCCATCCTTCTCAACTCTTAGAGGGATAGTCATGGACTGCCCATTCTGGATGTGGCAATAACTGCATTAATTCATGTGCCTGTGGATTACTGTATGGATCACAAATGTCAAAAGGCTTCTTTAGGTGCTTTTATTTGCATTCCCTTCACAACACCATTTGAAGAGACCCTGATCTTGTAGACCCAATCACATTTTCCCACATTATTCTGTTTTGGGTAAGGAGCCAAATCTGAAGTATTTTTCTTTAGCAAGGAGTTGTGCTTTTTATCCATAATATTTTTCCATTTACTATACCACAAAATAGAAGAATGATCAAAATGATGGAAATATGATGGAATAGTTGGGTTGCATGTTTTATGCTGCAAAATGATTACCAATTATTTTCACTGTCTTTGTGAGAACTTATGATTTGTTACAGAGTCCTTCTCATGAGTGTTGCAAAGTTTTCTTTACTCATAAAAACAAAGAATGAGAACTGCATTAGCACATGTATTGAGAACTGCATTAGCACATGTATTGAGTCCACCAGTTTTTGAACCTGTTTATCATTGTTGCCATGTTCACACTTGCCACTAGAACATGCTTGGATGGAATTTTGTTATGAGTCCTAGATCATTTAGGGCTTCATTGTGCTTCAGTTGTACTCCACAACTAGGATGCAATGCAAAATTATCCCAACTTCAGTGTAATTTTGTAGAGAATAGATAACGTTATGGATAATGTCAATATCTATTATTATGCTAGTATATCATATTAAAATCTTAATCATTTGTCTTCATTGTTTCTTAATAACCAAATAAAAAAATAGCACTGAGATGACTAGCATCACCTACCCAGCTCTTGAAAATCTTGCGAAGGAGGCACTTCATTCAACTCTCCATTTCAACTTCTTCTATGGGATTAAATGGAATTCGTAGGTGTATTATAATCACACCAGTCCTCTTGTGGCTCCAGTGGCTCTATGGGGCTACAAGTAATTCATTGCAAGTCTCATAGAACATTTCATTCATAGCTATCCAACCTAAAAACATAAAAGGCCTAAAAACATAAAAAATGCAGCTACCTTGGTGGAATAGAATATGGGTGTGGGTATAGGCCTCCAAATTCCCAACTTCTCATTCACGTTGTACTTTAACTTCTAAACTTTCATCCCCAACAACTACTCGCCGTGAAGGACTAAGTTCAAACTACACAAACATTTAAAAAAAGGATAGTGACAAGATCTCTAATTGAAAGAAAATATTTTAGAAGACCATTCCTAATGCCTTTAATGTTACAGATGAATACTTGAGATCATATGACTATATAATAATACACTCTTTATTTACAAGTTCATTAACCTAAGTTTTATGATGTGCTTAAACAATTTAATAATAAAGATATGAAAAATAAAGGTGAATACATGAAAAAACAATGTGAATATGGAAAAATACAAGGCATACACCCATAATAAAGATGGCGAAAATAAAGAAAATATCTAATTAAAATATAACTAGGATATAGGTACGTCTCACTGACAAAATTTACATTGCATGCAGAAAATATCAACCAACAATGAAGATAACCTACTGCATTTTTTAGCTGTGCACCAACACCAAAGCTCAGGTTGCCAGTAGGTATTGGAAGTACACTTGGATTAGTTATCGGATCAGATATGGGATCAGTTGGCATCTCTTCTTCTGACTGGCATAGTATAGCATTGAACATGGAAACATCTAGTATGGCTACACACTGTTCCATAACTTGCAGGAGGATGCAAAATAACATTACAAACAGTATTAATAATAATCTTCTTACAGTATAGTAAATGTGATTTTACCACTAGTTTTTCTTGCTTGCCATGCAAGATTTTTTTTGAGATATGCATCAGAGTTTTTAAAAATCCAAAACATTATACTACCATACAAGGGAAACAATCATCCAAGTTATACAAGAATCATTTTTAGGTTTCACATGCACAAATAGTAGTGGTAATCCAACAAAGCTTAGATAAAGAATAATATTCTAGAAAAATGTTTGGATTTCAGAAGGTCAAGCTTCAATATTACACACATTTGCAATGTTTCACCGTGTTTCTGAAACAAACAGATGCAGGAATAGGGAAAAGAATCTGGGGGACATGGAGCCATCCCCAAAATTTTAGGAAGCAGCATGGGGAACATAGGGATCCCAAACATAGGGGATCATATATATATATATATATATATATATATATATATATATATATATATATATATATATATATATATATATATATATATATATATATATATATATATATATATATATATATATATATATATATATATATATATATATATATATATTCAATTTTAAGGTCACAACAAAGCCAAACACCAAATTGGTGTATATATGAGAGAAACAATGGTGAGTCCCAAACATCAACAATGAAAACATGAAATAAATATTCACACACTTTAAGCTTTTTGTTTTGTGTTTTAATTTTAAAAATTGATATTACCTAAGGTCAATGGGAAAAAATCGCGGGGAATACCAAGAATTCCCCACTTTTGAGAGGATGGATGCCCAAGAGTTTCCCACAAAAAGGAAACTTCCAGCATTTCTTGGGAAAGTTTCCCATCCTGAAAATGTGGAAAACATGGGAGGTGCACCCCCCACTTGGGGAAGAATGTCCCCTTGTGATACTACATATATGAGCTTCACACTATTAAACATGGATTTTATATTATATATTCATCCCAGTTAGCCTTTTAGCACATCTATCCTTTATTTCGAATCATCAAGATTATACAAGCAACACATATATTTCCCATGAAGGGCAGTGGCAACCTCCAAAGGTAGGGAAGATATTTTGACTTCAAAGGAGCAGAAAAAGGAAACATTGGGAAAGTAGGATGTGGAGGACTCACACAAGTTAGTGAAACGTTCATGTACTTGAAGAGAACTACCACTGCAACTATGGAGATAACCAAAATAAGAGAACTAACACTGGCACTTTCACACCCAGCAGTGGATTGCACATGAAAAATCGAGTACTGGAGTAAAACATCTTCAATAAACACCAATAATTGGTTGATTGTACTAACAAAATGATAATATTTGTGTATGATAGAGGGAAACCCCTATTTATACCAATAAAGAGGCAAAAACCCTAGTTTAAGATTAAGTCACTACTGAGATTGATAAGGCCCTTATTACATAAAAACACTTTTTTTACAAATATTTGAATGTGATAGTATAATTTCCTAGTACTTGAATATCATTACAAAATCATGAGAATACATCCAAATAACTTATGCAGAGAGTCTAATACCCTATAAGGAGTGTGGTTAGGTACAAAATATACACCCTTGGAGTTGAAAACCCTATGAAAATATTTGCCCTCAAAAAGATGGAAAACCAAGCAATAAATGTTGGAAATTTTCCATTAAAACAGAAAAGATATAGTACCACCCGAATATAGTCTAGAGTATGTAGTATAATAGCTTGAAATATGAAGAAACATGCATCTGGATATAGAAAAAATCATCAAATTGATGAAATTTGGCAAGAAAATCCAACTTTTGTCCTCCAGAGTTATTCGTGACGAGTGTGTGCAAATAATAGATGGATACCCTTTATGGATAGGTCACTTGAATATTAGAGAGCGTGATTTGAACCCTAGACCAATTTTTCGAGACTCAAACTCTGCAAAAACTCAGCCAGCTTGGGACTCAACTCAAGACTTAGAAAAACCCAACAAAACTAAAATCAAAATACATGAAATTTTGTGAAAACTAATAATCATAGTGTTGGGTAGTTTTTGTGGATTTTTGGGCAAGTTTTGTCTAGTTTCAGCCAAATATTGACATGTATGATTGTTAGTGAATTTTTTCCTGAGTATTTTTTTCATAGACACAAGACTCGCAAGTATCTATAGAGTCTTAGAACATTTCCCCCAAACCACTTGTTTTAAAAGGTACTACAACCAATTGTACTAAATACATTATTCTATCTAAAGCATGAAAGAAGAAAGAGGGCCATTTTCTAGTCAATGGCTACCCAAGATGAGTGGTGCTCTACAAAATAATAATAATGTCTTACCAAATTTGAACTATATTAGGATCCGCTATGCAACCTTCAAGGAGCTCTTGTAAATGAGCAAGTTCGCTAATTGAGAACGAATTGTGTAGAACTTTTTTGCTCTAGGGAAATCAATGCAACTCCAAAAAATTCACCTATTTCCTAAAAGGTTTCACAAATATTTACCTTATGAAATTTCAGCACTAGGGCTGTTATGACATGTCACTAAACACAATGTTAGAAGATAAACAAGAGGTCATGTAAAAGGTGATCTCAAACTATGAGGCATCCTCCTCTACACTTGCTACAAACATAGTTGCAACCTATTTCTCTACTTTTCCCCTCTTAAATGCACATTAGATAGCATAATTTCCCATCTCATGACATGAGAAACACATCACATTATTCAAGTCCTTCTTTACTATATTTCTAACTTTCTTCTCCTTGTAGCGTTTCTTTCTACCCCTCTTCATGATCCCAATGAGACCAATCACATCTACTTCCCTTTGTTTTTCTGAACAAGGTTGTAACATGAATTCTTCCTACACAAGATCAATCCAAAGCTTTGCAAAATTTGGTAAGGTCTCACGAGCACAAACACTGCGATCAAAGGGAATTTAGGAAGGAACAAGTCCATTCAAAACAATGAGAACCAACACCTTATCCTCCACATATGTTCCAATGGTAAACAAGTTATCTCTCAACTCAATGATTCTATTCAATAGGTCACCATTTTATCTCTCTTGCTCATACAAATTGCTAAAAGATGGTTTTGTCAGAGAACGTACTAAGAAACACAACATATTTGAAACAACTCAATCAAAAGTAAAAAATAAGCATCATAAGTATTTGCAATCTAAGCTTCAAAGAAACAAAATCGGAAGATCCATCCAACTTGTTACTCTCTCTAACACCAAAATAATCCTACACAACCTGAATAGTCCTTAAATGAAAATATCAGCACTATATAAAATAGCTAGAAACCCTTTCAAAGGTTCAATAACTTCTCCCAAGAAACCTAGGTGTGAAACCCTAACAACCTCAACAAGGTCAATACCTCTCCGAAGTATTCTTTAGATGAAATACCAACTCCCTATTACCAGTCCTAATTCCTTTCGTGGTTGTTGGTATAAAAGATAATGCTAATGAACAAACATAGGGGAAAGAGGATATTGATAACAAATTGTATTTATTGTGGTCTATAATTAGCTTACAATATTTCTGTGGAAATTGAATGTCCAAATATACCTGCTTTCATTAGGTAAACAATTTTGGATACATAATGTGCATAATAGTTAAAGACAACCCACTAATTGCAATGCTAAGCAACTAATATATCTCAAGAATTAGAAAATGTGCCAACACTTAAAGGACTACAATCTAGCAAGAGGAAAAGCGTTGAGAAGATTGCAAGGCTCATAAACATGTTGCAAATATGGAGTCTATAAAAGGAAATGAGAATAATTACAGGAAAATTCTCTAAAGACTTTTGAGTACCATATAAGACAATTAAGATGTAAATAAAATACAAATAAATGTGATGCAACCAAGGACATGATAGATGTGTCTTCTTTAAAAGGGAGAGGTCCAAGAGAATTATTGAACCCCTTAGCAGAATGAACCATATCCACTACCGGACAACAATATTCCCATTATGGTAGCTCAATGCACATTCTAACATTGATGGTTCAGTAGCAGTTTTGTTGTTAGAGGTTTTAGTAGCAGTGTTCGGAGCTGGTTGTGGACTTCCGTAGAGGCAAAGGATAGAGGATGGAATCATATTTTATCCACTTACTATTTTCTATTATAACCTATATCCTATCCCTCTGGAACAACAGTGAACACTGATATCTATGTGAGAAAATATTGTTCCTCAGGTTACCACTCAGAAACAAATGATAGGTAGGCTATATAAATAACAAACACCAGAAGAACCAGTTAAGAGATAAATTAACTATAAGTTAAACCTAGCCACTAGAAAAAATAAATAAAGCATATCTCTATTCCAACCAACAAAAAATTGTCTGTCAGATAGCATAGAAACCCTTTAAGGGAAAATATATTTGCAACCCTGTAGGGAGTAGAAAGAATTACTACTTGAAGATTGCCATACAAAAAACTCTGCAGAATGCCCCCTTATAGGGAAAATTTGTATACTTATACAAGAAACACAGTAGAATGTTTTTCTTCAACTTCTTTACAACTTCTAGCTGATGAAGACTGTATGAATTGTTATCACTCTAGTAAATTCTTAAGTTGTGGGATTTTGGTTTTTAGTCAAAGAATACTAGAGGTAACCACAAACCTACTTAAAACTCTAGGATCTAGCCTTCCTAGGGTTCAGAGACAACTCTCTCTTTCAAATTTAACTTTGTTTTAGTTTTGAATATTAGGCTAGTTATTAAAGTGCAGATTTGGTTTTGTTTTATTGGATTTGGTGGGAAAATTTCACTTGGAGAGTAGATAGAGGGAAATCTACTTGTCCATTGGGCTATGGAGTCTAAGTCATTTAAATGTATTTCACAATACAAATCATAATTTATTGTACAGTTTGTATCTATAATACAATTTTGAAATTCTCCTTCATTATTCATAAACTTGTAAATATGTTCATCCCGAGAAAAATCTGCCAATACTTAAGATTATCTGGAATTATTGGCCTATGTTTGACTTCAATAGTATATCTGTGATTAGGTTGGAATGGTAAATTGCATGTACTAGAAAAATTTGCAAGACAATGAGCTTGTATATTTTTCTTTCTAGGTATAACAACAAACTTACATTCCAATAAATCATCATTTAAATCTATGACAGTGTCATTATATATGCTTAGTCTGGGATTGTAAATAAAATAAACTCCATTTAATTGTTTTAATGTCAAATCTGAATCTCCCATGAATAAAATTCTTTTCCCTCGTGAGTTTCTGATGATTTGGAGTCTTAGGATAAGGGCTTCATACTTGGCCATATTGTTTGTACATTTGAAATTTAGCCTGAAAGCACGACCTTCAAAATGGTTGGTTTCCATATTTGTTATCCAGACTCCTGCTCTTGCTCCTAACTTATTCACTGAACCATAAAAGTCGAAATGCCATTGAGATTCATGAAAATTTTTATCATTTTTTGGTACTCTCTTTTTATCTACTAGTTCAGTTTGGATTTCATTTGTTAAAAAGTTACAAAGAATGAAAGAATCAAGCTCAGTTGGTGTAGAGTAAATTGGGTAGTTTATAGATTTTTCAGCACTACTAACCATGTACTTCATTAATGTTTCCCTATATAACTTTTTAGGCTGGCAAAACACTGAGATAGTAGCATAAGACATGTCCAATTGTAGAGATCCCTGCAAATTTTCTCCCCATGAGCGAGAAAGTAGCATAACATATTTTGGTGGGATATCAGCTACTACAATGTCCATTAATATACTCTTACCAGGGTATTGAACTAATGTTACACACAAATCCTTAATTAAACCTAAGCATTTAACCTTACTGGAATCAAAAGAAAACAAATCTCTGTATGGCCTTGTAATTTCTAGATTCAGAGTTTCCATGATGGCTTTTGGCATTAAGTTATGGGAAGCTCCTGAATCTAGCATTGTGTTATGCAAAATTTGATCATGAATAGTGAGACTGATATAAAATGGAGGAACTGCACCATCTGCATGTTTTCCATTTACATCTAGGCCAAAAATCAACTCTGGTTGATCATCATTTATATCTATGGAGTCTTCTCCATCATTCATATTTAATGTTTCAGTTATGGTTGATTTATACAAGTCATTCTTTACCAATTCAGTAAAAGGAATTGGTATTTTAAGTTTTGCAATTTCTGATTGTATGTTGAATGCAGGTTGAGCTTTACTTATTTGAATTAGTTCTTCTTTGGTAACTGTAGTTTGTGTTGGTTTATCTTGCTTTTCTACAGTTGTTTTTTCATTTTCATTTGTTTTAGGACTCTCTGTTTGTGTTTCCTATGTTTTACTACTTCTAACTTTCTTTTCAGGGATTGTTTGTGAAGCAGTAGATGTTCTTTCTGACTTAGAATTTTCAACAGATGATTTTGAAGCAACAGTTTTTGGGTCTACTGTTTTAGGATCAAAAAAAGGATTTTTGGGATCTAAATTTTCTATTTTTATAGAATTAGAAGCTTTAGCAGCGGTAGATTTTTGAGGATCTTTTGTAGCTTGAGAAACTTCATCAGTAATTTCAACAATTTTAGGGCTTGATGCTTTCTCAGGACTAGAAATGTTTTGGGAGGAATTTGAGTTTTGCTTATTTTCCCTTGGGAGAATTTGCAGAACTTTTGTTTTAGGGGCTTCTATTGTTTTCTGATTCTAATTTTGGGAAGGTTTCTTAGTAGAAGACTCATTTTTTTCTTATTTCTAAGGTTATACTGGCTGTGTATTTCACTTATTACATAGTCATAACCTTGCTTATAATCAAAGGATTCACTATAATCTAATTTAAGCTATTTAAGTTCAAGCAATTCCTCATCTTCCTGAGTTAGGAAAATAGTGTTATTGTCATCAATTCCCATTAGATTAATAGTATTCTCCTCATCATCATTATTATTCTGAGAACTTTCAACATAGTTCTCTTAGAATGGTGGCCTAATTGTTTGGTCCGGGGATGTTTCTTTTCCTTTTCCAGAATTTATATTTTTTCTAAAGTTGGGATTTCTGATCTGTTGTTGGTTATCCCACTGAGGTCTTCTCTCCATATTATCTAATCGATCAATCACTCTTTCTAAAGTTTTAGCTATAGCATCCATTTTTGTGTCTAAATTTTCATTTTCTTCTTTAATAGTGACTCTTCTTTCATTTCTAAGTCTAGCTTTTCTAGCTAGAATGTTCACTTCTACACTTACTGCATCAGTTTTCATTTTTTCTAAGGTGTCTGCATCTCTTTCCCTTAACTGGTAAGCCATATCTGTATCAAATCCATCATGGAATTTGAGTAGAACGGAATAAGGAGTAGGTTCCAGATTTGCAAGGATAGTATTATAGACACTATTATACCTGGTGCAGTAATCTTGAAATGACTCATTTGGAGCTATTTTTAAATGATCAAATTCAAACAAAATTTGGAGGCGGTTCTTTTTATTTTCCCATTTATTTAAAAGCAAAGTAAAAAATACAGCTAAATCAGTTACACTACCAACAACTAAATATTTAAACCATTTCTTAACTGCTTCTGTTAAAGTTTTAGCAAACAGTCTCATTTGAACATCTGAATCATCAATTTCATAAATTTCAAAGAAGTCTGTCATTTAATAATATGTTGCTGAGCAATATATTGAGTAGTGCCATCAAACAATGGTATTTTGTTTTGATAGTCTTGTGGCATATTATGAAGTTGCTGTTGTAGGACAAGGGGAGCATATCTAGTAGCCATAGCTTGAAACTTGGCTTGACTAGGATGTAAGGTAGAACTACTTGGAGCTGTGCTGGAAATGATAGTGGATGAACTATAGATTGTATTTGAAGTGTTGGGAAATGAGGATGATTTTTTTAAGAAATCAAAAGGTGAACTAATGGATATAGTTGATGAAGTGATTGGTGGAAATAATACTCTAGGTTGTAGAGGTAATTTAGGGATGAATGGATCTGTAGATGAGTTGGTAGTAGAATTTATAAATGATGTAACAACATAAAGAGATGAATCTCTAGCTGGAATTATTATGGTATGTAATTGGGAAGCTAAAGGACTGTTTGCATAAGTCAATAAATGAGCTAATTCAATAGCTTCATCAATATCCTTTAGAATAGTAACATTAATTTCTTCAAATTTGGTCTGATATTCAGCTTTCTTAGATCTAGAATTTACTGCAATAGATTTATGTTTTGCATTCAAAAATGAAATAAAAGCAGGATCTAAAACAATAGCTTTTAAATCATTTTCAGATTGACTTTCAAATAAGGAATGCTCAAATTTCAGATCAAAATCAATGTCTTCCAGACTTTCTAATTCACTAGGTAATGAATTGACTCTTATCAATGAGATTTCAACCTCTAAATTTTCTGTTTGTTTTTTCTTTTTACCAATTCGGTCTGGGTCATCTACTATTATAGCAGGCTTAGGATCTGGGTTAGACCTGGTATAAGAGACTTTCCTAGAAGCCCAAATTACAATTTTTCAATGCCCACAGCCTATAAAAGAAATCTTAAAGTAAAAGGATAGTTTAAATGATTCCTTTAAGACTAATTTTATGACTGAGGACATGTTATTTCCCCAGTATGATCGCCAGTAGTGTTATAACTCTAGTAAATTCTTAAGTTGTGGGATTTTGGTTTTTAGTCAAAGAATACTATAGGTAACCACAAACCTACTTCAAACTCTAGGATCTAGCCTTCCTAGGGTTCAGAGAGGGCTCTCCCTTTCAAATTTAACTTTGTTTTAGTTTTGAATATTAGGTTAGTTATTAAAGTGCAGATTTGGTTTTGTTTTGTTGGATTTGGTGGGAAAATTTCACTTGGAGAGTAGATAGAAGGAAATCTACTTGTCCATTGGGCTATGGAGTCTAAATCAAGCTAACAGAACTGGGATCAAGGCCTAAAAGGTCAAATGTCTGCAAGGCAAGGTAGATAACCCTTGGAGATCTTGGGAAAATTGGTTTTTGAGATGGTATGATCGGGATAAAGGGCACTTAAGAATCCTTAAATCTGGAAAAGGGAAGTAGAAGATAGAGGTCAAATGGGAGAGGGAGAAATTAAGAATTCCCTACACTGAAAATCAAAAGAAAACAAAGAAATGATAACTAGTCCTATTAACATGTCCTGTAGTAACAATCCTAGTTATACATTTAGATTTAGAATTAAAACACAGATGTATGCATGAAACAAAATAAGATAACAATGACAAGTTTAAGAGAGTACTTCACTCCAGATAGCTTATCACAGGGATCCTGAAGTATGATGCCAAAAAGGTGATCCAGTCTGCTACTCAAATTCGAAATCCAAAGCCTTCAAGTCAACAGAATATCTATAGTAATCTTAAGCAATTTTATTCCACACAAAAATAATTCAAAGAGTGAAGTATTTATATAAAATGTTTTACAAAATATCCTAGATGACTTCTATGAATTAACTTAGGAAAATAAAATATCTTTCAACAATAATAGTGACAGCTTGCTCAACAAACTAGCAAGCTGTCCTTTTTTATTCAAAATAAATAGAAACTGTTTTAAGATAAGAAGCAGTTGGCTGCTTATGTGTCCTTTATGCTGGCCTTTTAGATATTTTTCAGAATCTAACTCGCCTTCACTGATACTCTTTCTCGCTGATACTCTTTTTCACTGATACTCTTTCACTTTTGATACTCTTTAACCTTCAATAAAATTGGTTTCAATTGTAAAAATCTGTTTTGACAGTAAAATCAGCAAACATATTTTTTCTTCTTTATTTGTTTGCCTTTCATTTTCTATATAAAATCAGTCAATGCATGCCACTCCTCACTTTTAGGAATTATAATATTCTTGAGTTTCCTAAAATTCTCGTCAGCCTCGGTGTACCTGGAAAATGTGGGTTTGATGACAAACAAATGTTTGATTTCATGCTGCAAATAAAACAAATCTTCAAAACTTTTTAGCAATACTTTTCCTGTGGGAGTACCTTGACCTGTTGGCTTGTTCACCTTCTCCTTGGCATGTTCTATGATCTTTTTGTCATAATCATTCTAAGGCATTAACTTATCATTGATCACCATGATATCAGGAAGTCCCTTTTTCCTTAAATTGGTGAATTTAACTATGAATCTAATGACAACAATATTCATTCCTTCATGTTTCTCTTCAAGCTGCCTCATCAAATTTATTTTGTTGGTTACTTTCCTAATTTCTAGGATTGTGGCTATCCTATCATTGATCTTTAATTCTTCAGTTTTCTATCTATTCTTGCTATTGAGGAAATTTATTAACCTTACAACCTCTTCTAGTTTATCTGCCAATTCTTCTTGTGTCTTTTGGATCTCTACTTGAGCTGCCAACAGTAACTCTCTCTGCTAAAAAATTACTTGAATTGAAGACCAAACATCATTAATGGCTTCAATTACATTATTCCATAGGTAATTTTTAATATATGATATTTGATCCTTGAGAGTTAATTCTTTCTGGAACTTCTTTACTTCTTCACTCAATCTGTGAGAATTTTTCTCATGTATTTTAGCATCTATCTGAGCTGAATTCCTTGTCTTCTCAAGATTTTAAATTATCTTTTTCAATCTGTTGATTTCATTGGTTTTCAAGGACATCTCTTCCATTGCCTTTACTAATTGACTGCTTTCATATGTAGGTGGCAACATTGTTGTAGAAGATTCAGTTACTAAAGTTGTTGAAGAAGTCACTGGCACTGTAGTGGCCAGTGGCTCTTTGGGTGCCAAATTTTCTCCCAAAGTAGAAGGCAATGTTGATGTGATGACTGGGATGATAGTGGGAATGACTGGTTCCTTAACTGTATCCTTTTCTTGGACAACTTGGTCCATTTGTACTTCCATTTCCTTGATTTGAGCTGTCATTTGAAGTATCAAACTCATCATTTCATCTTTCTCCTTTTGATCTTGTAAAACTTCTTTTGTTTGAGGATGCTTACCTTGAGGAAGCTTGAGCTGTTTCCTCAAGGCAGCTATGTCCTCATTTTTCTTTTTAACCAATGCTTCAGTTGCTTTGATGTTTGTAGGATCATATCCTACCTGCAATACTAACTCTTCTAAGGCCTTTATCCTTAGATCCTTTGCATATAATGAAGCTTTATCCATATTCATTTGGTCCTGCATATTAGAAATGGTATTTTGAAACCTATGAGCACTCATAGCTTTTGTGGTCATTGTGGAATAGAGCATCTCTGATGTTTTCTAGTGAAAATCAATCTAATCCAACTCATGGATCTTATCTGTGGCTACTTCCATATCAACTTTTTTATAGTCAGCCACTGTCTTTGGCACTGGTATAGTGGGCTGTAAAACTGAAATAATCAATTTTTGAGTTGAATAATAAAATGCTGATAGGAATCTGTTTTGGTTACCTGGTTTTTTCTTCAAAAACTGAGAATATATTTTAGTTTTGATTTCCCCATTCTTCAATTTGATTTTCTTGTATTTTTCCTTAATATCTAAATCTTTCTCCTCAGTTGAATGTGAGGAAGAAGCCTCCATACTTTGTTGCATTTCCATCATATGTGTCTCTTCATTATTCAGTTGTTCCTGATTCTGATTTGGCTCACTGATGATTACAGTGGCTACATTGGTCTCTATCTATGCAGTGTTGGTATTTGTTGGAATAGGGTCTCCTACAAGCTACGAAACTGGTTCGATTTTGTATATTTTTTAGTATAGTTAGTCTAGCGTAGGGGTTTTGGGGTGGGTCAAAGCCCCGAAAGCATTGTAACAGGTCAAAGGGTAGACCTCAAGTCTTAAAACCACGGTTTGTGGACCATAGGAAGGATTAGGCTAAAGGATTATAAATAGAAAGACATTTTGAATTGTAAGGCAATAAGATAATGAGATCTTGATGCGAATTGTGGCTTAGTAGATCTGTTTGGGTTTTGGGGGAAAGGAATCCTGTTGGCTGTGTGTGCGGAGATCCCAAGTCCTGCTGTGTGCGGACCCTGCTGCTATGTGCGCAGGTCGGGTTTGGGTATTGTAAGAAGGAACTGAAGGATTAATGAATGAGAAAGGTTGTTTGAGTAACTGAATCCATGTGTATTGTTTATGCAAATATTTGATAGCTGCTGTATTATGTATATTCTGTGTTAAATTTGCGAAAGTACTGTGTAAGTGTTTTTACGACATCTGAATCTATTCTGTTATGTTTGATAATGTTGCACTACTGTCTTAGAAGTATATGATTTTTTGAGCACAGTAAGTATAGTTGACCTTGTACATGTGGATGTGAAGGAGATCTATAGACCTGGTTATGAGATAGGCGATCTGGTCATTATAAATCCAGACGTAGCTCTGCTTGGCTTACTTATCCTCTCTCAAGGTGCGGAAACCTGGTTCTAGTAGCCACCCATACTGCTTCGGGTGAGACCTTGACCTGCGAAAGTAGGTCACTACCGAAAGGGCCAGTAGTATAGGGGTTTGTTAGCAAACCTTCACCTCTGAACCTGGGTCATGACCCCTCGAGCCAACAAATGGTTCCATTGCGAGGACTGAGAGCATTTTGAGAGAGGGATCAAGTAATGACAAGAGAGTACTGGAAGCCTGAGAGGAATGAAATTGAAGATTGGTTTCAAAAGCAGATTTAGGAATTTGCGATAAAAGAGAATCGCAACACAAGGTTAACATCGGAAAATTGGAAGAACAGGTACATTCTTATGGAAAGATACAAAAGTTTCTTTGTAACGTTTTCAATCGAGCTCCAAGAGTGGCAGGCAAGGCTCGTAGAGTTCTAGAAGTGTTGGAAGGATGAACAAGTCACTCAGTGGACTCCAGAGCTAATCCAACAGCTAGAAATAACTAATAATACCATCACTTGCACGGTGGATCATTAGCTGGAAAGTGTGCTAGGAGGTTTTGTGGCAGAATTTTCCATTGATCAATTCGTCTCCTACTCCGAAGCAAAGTGGAGATTCTTTAACGGTTTCCGGGGCAAGTTTCTGAAGACATTACCCCTGCTGATTAAGATATTACTATGCGAAAAGAGTATTCTATGTAGACAAACTGAGTGAATGACCTCGGATCCAGACGAGAGCACGACACGCAACGGTAAATACTATCGAACTAACCTTGAAGGGGGAAGATCTGCATATACCCCTCTGCGAGAGATGGCCACACAGAGCCCCCCGGTTACACCGCCATCCAGGCCGCGCAAAGGTAAGAATTTGCCCATACCACCACCTCCATTGAACAGTGATATGGCTACACACCTAAAAATACCTCCCTTCAAGGGGGTAGGAGATGAGGATATGGACCGATTTTGGTTTGTTTCAGATTCCATATGGACTGTGAAAAATGTGGCAAACGATACGGTGAAGAGGGCACAAATGTCCCTGGCATTCGAAGAAAGAGCTTTGGACTGGTATATGAAATACATATCTCAGAATGGGAATGCATCGATTCAGGATATTAAGGACGCTCTGAAGCAACAGTTCCGAAAGCCAAAATCTTACTCATAGTAGAATATGTGAAGGAATTCAAGCAAGGAGCGTCTGAATCCGTATGGGAGGCTGATCAGCGACTGAAGAGAGCAATTAGGGAAGGAGGATTTGAGTATGATGATAGAAAACATATGGAATGGTTCATCGCTATGTTGTTTCCCCACCTACACACACCAATGAGTCATCAAACCTTCGAGTCGCAGGAAAAAAGCTGCGGAAGTCGCTATGAAACTAGAAGTTGTGCCTAGAGAAGATACTTTGTTAGGTGTACAACAAATTCAGGAGCAGCTCGGAGCTATGCACATGGAAATTCAGAACCTGCGAAAGGAACAAAGAAAAGGAGCTAGCGCAGATCTATGGTGCATGCAATGTCAGGTATCTGGCCATACGAAGGATCAATGCCCACTATTGACAGATTACATAGAGGAAGGAGGACCTAGTCCGGTGCGTCCAGGAGCAAGTGGAGAACCCAACCTAGTGCATCTAGGCTCAATCGGATCTGCGTTATGGTGCAATGAATGCCGCATTGCAGGGATGCATGATACGAACCATTTCCCCCGACTAGGAGCATATGTCCCAGAACTCAAACAACAGTGGTGTAGATTCTGTCGGTCAATAGGACACGATGAGCAGAACTATCAAACGTATTATATGATGCTAGATCGAGGAAACGTGTATAGGGTACAATCAGACCTTGCGTCACCTAGATCTCCCGCGAATTTTAGCGGCTCTCCAGCAAGGGGCAGGTGAGGAGGTCGGGGAGGAAGCGCAGGTCGAGGACGCGGGCAGCTAATCTGCTATAATTGTGGAGAAGCAGGGCACTTTTCTAGGGACTGCCCAAATCCTACACGGCAATCCTGTTGATATTGCATACAGCTGGACCATGTGATCAAAGATTGCCTAATTTTAATAGCAAAAATGCAGGAAAAGTAGCCCACCCCTACGTAGAATGTGCAAAGAGTTAAAGCCGAGCTAAGGAACATGGACCCAAGTGTGAAAGTCATAACATGCAGTAGGATGGCCACCCGAGGACCAAAGGAAGAAGATGCCAAGGATCCTCTGACTCGTCAAGAAGGATCGAACATGAAAAAAGGACAAGAAATAATGGCCACAACTGGCCAGGACTTCACGTAGGACGAAGCAGCTACTGTACAAGTACTAACACACCCCAAGATAGATGAGGGGGTCGAGCCCTTTCTACATGCATGTATGAAGCTGTTACGTAACCCAAAGTCTGTAGAGAACCTTCAGGCATTAATGAATGGTTGCGCAACGTGGCCTGATCCGACCCCAGGGACCAAGGATGTACACAAACTATACAGTTATAAAAAATGCACCCGAAGAGAAATGCGGCTGACTGTACAGATTGGTGACTACGAGATGGATCAGGTTATTTTAGACCTTGGGTCAGATGCGAACGTGTTACCTAAAAAAACATGGAAACACATGGGAGAACCTAAGTTGGAATGGTCCACCATCTAGCTATGCATGGCAAATCAATAGAAGATCATCCCTCTGGGAAGGCTACCAAAAATCATGGTAGATATCGTAGGAGTAAAGGCCCAAGCTGACTTTGAGGTAATAAAAATCGTAGAAGATGCGGACCCCTACCCTACGCTCCTAGGACTGGACTGAGCTATAGATATGGGGGGTGTTATCAATCTCAAAAAGCGAATCATGGTGTTTCAAAATAATGGTACACGAGTAATAGTATCATTGGATCCCGCAGAAGGTACACGATATATAGAGCCAGCGTGCGATGAGGAGGAAGTCGATCACATTTACAAGTTGACTGTGCAGGATGAATATTGGATTAACCCCATGACAGAAGGAGTACTCTACTAGGACAAAGATAGTGAATGCTTTTCTGACTCTGTTGGGGAACTAGAGAATTGGCAAGGTCGGTTGCATGAGGTTTCGGCACTGGGATGTCTTCGAGTTACAAGGAACTTCCACTGCATCTCCTCTGAGGTAAGAGACCTGCCCTGCTTTGGGGACTCGGGTAACATTAAGGAATTTTTATGCGCATTCGAAGAAGAAGTTCCCAAGGGGCGTAGGCTATGGGCCCTTAAGATAGCCCTGCGCGAGACATCTACGCGCTAGTGGGATACGCATGGGAAGGTATTCCGCGATTGGGAGGAATGTCAGGATAGGATGATCCTGTGATTTGAAACTACAACTGTAAGACAGATCCCAAAGTTCCTTGGGTCAGAATATCCATGCAGATATTTGCTCGCATGGGAAACACAGTGGTGTGATAGAACCCAAAAAGAGCGGGTCCACCTGTTTATCCATGCTCTGGGACTGTGTCCTGTTGCATGGTATTTAGATGTAGAGCTACATCAGTGCACTCGCCATTGGGAGACTTTGCGGGATGAGTTTCTGCGAAAATTTAGGGGGGCAGATGACCCAAGAGCACTCGACACAACTCTGCAGAACACTCATGCCTAGACTCAGGATAGACCAAGCCTATACCACGCATCCGAATCATGGGAAATGCAGGAAGGAAAGGATGATCCCCGTACTACCCCAAATTCAGAACTGGACGAGATGTGCATGGTTGCCAAGTTATTTAGGCTGCACCTGAATCACTTTACAACACACCCTACTTTGGCTATAATTAGGGATGCGCAAGCAACACAAATGCTTCATTCGAGGTCAGTAGTTCCGTGGCAAGGCCATAGGGTGCGAACGATGATAGTCAGAACACTGAACTCTAGTAAAAAGGGAATATTACCATTATGGAAAACAGTCGGCTAGAAATTAATGAGGCAATTTATTGTGAGTTTTTACCGTTTGTGTGATGGTAAGTTCCACGTAAGATTCACCTTACCGTTGGACAGCCACGGGCACTATAAATAAGAAAGGATAACTCCGACCAGGGTTCCATATCATCTCTGTAATCTGCATGTATTGTTCTACTGCATGATTTTTTTCGACCTTTCGCGTTCTGTTCATACCCAATCAACTCACTTCAGCTGCCTGTGAGTCTCCAAATTCAGGGCCCCCTCCTTATATTCATATGGCAGCCCCTAACCTCACCGAAGCTTCGGTGCTTACCAACCCAGAGCCTGTGGACATTACGTTAACAGGGTTTGGCAACGTCGAAATTGATAAACTAATTTCCCTCTGGCTCCCTCCAGGGAAAATTGACTACGAACCCTGCGCAAATTGGCATCAAAGCTATATGATGGCAGTTAACCCCCCTTCCCAACCGGGGATGACAACAAGACCCAGCCGAACGGGCTCGGAAGCAGCCACGAAAGATGTTACACAACTGCCATAGATCACTCTGAGAGCTGACACGGTTGACTCGTAGCTAGTCCTATGAATGAAAGGGCTGAATAAAAAAGATACTACATCCTCGGGGTACAAAGCGGCATAGGGAGCTTGCAAAGGGGCCTTGGAAAAAGTAGCATGCACAATGCCCAAAATATGACACAACGCTCACGCTAACTGATGGTGATCTCGAGCAAATCACGGACGCACTTACTCTGGCTACCGAGGATCAGTGGGCAGCCATAGAAGCACGACAAAAGGTTGCAATTGACGCCATGTGGGTTGATCTTTGAGACCTCCAGCCAAAGATGGACACGCTGCTCCCTACCAGTAGTGTCGGGCTAACTGTAATTGAAAACCGTGCTTATTCATTGCCTTGCACTGTCCTAGTCGGCACCCACCTTCTAGTGAATATGTAACTACAATTGGACTTGGTGCAGCTACCCCACGAGGTGTTACAGGGATTACACACTGTCGTGCTTTAGGAGATACATCATCGCGACCGGACCGCGTAGCAGCAGCTCGATGTGGCCATGCTGATCATCACACGATAGACTGCCGATGTCTCCTTGGCTATCTCACAGATGGTGTAGCTCGAAACAATGGTCCACTAGCTTGGCACAGAGGTCCTAGATGAGCTCCTGGCTAGAGCTCCGCTCCAGGCCACAATAGAAGGCTTGGTTGTAGCGCTATAGGCATCCAAAACCGAAATACGGACCCTTAGGATCTAAATGGACCAGAAAATCACCACATTAAATGCCCAATTACAGCCTATCACACCTCCGGAGGTACGAGCCCAGCATGCTGCGCTGGTAACAGAAGCTACGGACATCATTACCAGACAGCTTACTCAGGGTAATCAGTTGTTCGAGGAAGCCATGCAGCTCTAGATAGTGGTCTAGTTCAACCCGATTCTTCAGAACATTAGGAAGGACTTATGCCAGAAGGAAGCCACTTTCAATCAGGTCGAAGCTACCTTGCCCTCCTTAGTCCCTACGTAACACCTGGCACTTTTCAAGACTAGAAACACACTCCATGAAACAATTTCAGATCTCTGACGAATGAGGCATTCCATCACAAATGCTTGAAGCCATGGGCCTACGCTGCCCTCCAGTTATCATAGGATACCAATGGTGCAGTCGAGCGACTCAACCAGATATTAGAGCAGGTTACCACAGCTACTGAAAGACCAACCTCCCAAAAGATTGTAGACATCACACAGAGTGCTGCCACTTAGAGTTAAGAACTATTGCCTCCACTGATCGCAACCCTCAATGCCCTACGTACGCAGGTAGAGACCGCACCACCATAGCGACTCAGGACAAGTCACAATATTGTGTTGGGGGACTGTTGGAATAGGGTCTCCTACAAGCTGCGAAACTGGTATGATTTTGTATATTTTTTAGTATAGTTAGTCTAGCATAGGGGTTTTGGGGTGGGTCAAAGCCCCGAAAGAATTGTAACAGGTCAAAGGGTAGACCTCGAGTCCTCAAACCACGATTTGCAGACCATAGGAAGGATTAGGCTAAAGGATTATAAATAGAAAGACATTTTGAATTGTAAGGCAAGAAGATAATGATATCTTGATGCGAATTGTGGCTTAGTAGATCTGTTTGGGTTTTTGGGGAAAGGACTCCTGTTGGTTGTGTGTGTGGAGATCCCAAGTCTTGCTGTGTGCGGACCCTGCTATTATGTGCATAGGTCGGGTTTGGGTATTGTAAGAAGAAACTGAAGGATTAATGAATGAGAAAGGTTTTTTGAGTAACTGAATCCATGTGTACTGTTTATGTGAATCTTTGATAGCTGTTGTATTATGCATATTCTGTGTTAACGCTACGAAAGCAATGTGTAAGTGTTTTTACGGCATCTGAATCTATTCTGTTATGCTTGATAATGCTGCACTACTGTCTTAGAAGTATATGATTTTTTGAGCACAATAAGTATAGTTGACCTTGCACACGTGGATGCGAAGTAGATCTATAGACCCAGTTCTGAGATAGGCGATCTGCTCATAAAGCCAGATGCAACTCTCCTTGGCTTAGCTATCCTCTCTCAGGGTGCAGAAACCTAGTTCCAGAACCCACCCATACTGCTTTGGGTGAGACCTTGACCTGCGCAAGCATGTCACTGTCGAAAGGGCCAGTAGTATAGGGGTTTTTTGGCAAACCTTCACCTCCAAACCTAGGTCAGGACCCCTCGAGCCGACAATATTCAAGATCTCTGTTTCCTCAACATCGATTGTTACTTATACTTTAGCTCCTGTATCCAATTTTGGCCTCTTATTGTAAACGACTTTAAAATTTCTCTCTATTGTAGTCTCTGTAGTATAAGCCCCTTCTTCTCTGATTCTTTTAGTGGATGTCTCTGGCTATTTGGAAACTTCCAAAGGGTGACTAATATTCCTTTGGTTTACTACCTCTGTTAAAGTATTTTCAACCAACTCAATTTGATTAGCAAACTTCTCTATTTCTGGCTTTGACTCATGGATAAAGGGTGCCAATCTACATTTTACCCTTAGTTTACTTAAGATCCCTTGTGGATCATAATTCCATGGGAAGCTTTCTTATAATTTATATTCTAGTAATTGACTTGCTGCTTCCTTTTCTACTTCTCTTTGATTACATATGAAAGGCCCAATTTGATTTTTGAGTTTAAATTGTGTCTTTTTCTTAGCTTCCATAAAATTAATTGAATCTGAATTCAAGATCTGCCTAATATACTCTAAAGAAAATATCCTCATATATGGATGCTTAGGTAAATTGTAGGGAAACAAGTTAGAACCAAAAACTCCGATTTCAGTGAATTTCTCATATAAATACGAATCACCTACTTTTCTTTGTTCTGATAGCTGTAATATTCTCTTCATTTTGACTTGCTGCTTCCTTTTCTGCTTCTCTTTGATTACATATGAAAGGCCCAATTTGATTTTTGAGTTTAAATTGTGTCTTTTTCTTAGTTGTCATAAAATTAATTGAATCTGAATTCAAGATCTGCCTAATATACTCTAAAGCAAAGATCCTCATATATGGATGCTTAGGTAACTTGTAGGGAAACAAGTTAGAGCCAAAAACTATGATTTCAGTGAATTTCTCATATAAATACGAATCACCTACTTTTCTTTGTTCTGATAGCTGTAATAT
Organism: Pinus albicaulis; assembly: GCA_034641835.2. Taxonomy (NCBI): domain Eukaryota; kingdom Viridiplantae; phylum Streptophyta; class Pinopsida; order Pinales; family Pinaceae; genus Pinus; species Pinus albicaulis. The sequence continues at coordinate 323,772,496 of CM076576.1, read as the reverse complement.
TCCCTTCATTTTCTCACTGATTCTAGGCTACTTTGTTTTTGTCAAGATGGTGGTCAATGGATGTAGAAACAACTCTGCGAACTCTAAATACCTGAATTATGTGCCTTCTTTTTTGAGTATGGATGTCAAGAATACAACTGATAGAGGTTTTCCTTCTATATCCAACTTTTGAAGTGAAATTGGAAATCTCTCTGATTGGAAGAATAAAAACAAGTGGAAAAGATAGGATGTATATCTGAATACTCCTTCCAGACACAAATTATTCAATTGATAGTGAATGCTATCAGCTATAAAACCAACATAGTCAAACACAATTGAAGGTGGTTGTCCTGGAGAAAAGGTGGACAAAAATCCTAGGATAAACTCATCAGTATGCTCATCAGTGAAATACCCAAGTATGAAGGAAAGCATGGATATTACATGCCTTGAACCTTCAGGGAACTTGGAAGTTGAATATGGAGGGTTTAATTTTAGAATTTCAACATGAAAAGGCATGAAAGTCTGGAAAATCATAAACCTTTTAGGGAAATATAAGTTAATGTATAACTTTGTGAGGGCTTCAATAGATAATGGGATTGCTTGGGGGTCTAGTTGAAGCTGCAACATTTGGTTTATTGACTCTACTGTAATGGTAAATAGGACCTCTTTGTTTGCATTCACAATAGCTCTTTGTTCAGGAATGTAGTACTGATGACATATTCTGAAAATTTCTTGACAAGGGTGAGTCAGGGGGACTACATATTTGGGCAGATTGGATTCCCAAATATGAACATCTTTTTGATCATCTAGAGATTTTTAAAAACACTAGTTGTGGATATATAACAGATTGAACTCAACTATACGATCAGATATTTTGTAGTCAATATCAGCTAGAGGAATATGGTCAATATCAACAATTGGGGGTTGTAATGGGTTGACTACAATTGCAGTATTTGGATTCATGGAAGGAGTAGCTTTAGGAGTCTTAGAACCTTTAGATTTGTTTACACTCTATTTTTTAGGCGTTTTGTTTGGCTTCTGCAAGTTTAAACTGTTTGCAGAGGCAATTTTACTATAACAGAGGCTTGATTAGGCAATTTCAGAAAAATAGAATGTCTTTTTGGATTTCATGCTCAATTAGGTCTCTCAAATGAAGTTCAGAGGCTAAAAACTGGTCTAAAATAGAAAACAAGGGTTTTCTAAGTCTTTTGACTGAAAAATGGGCTAAAAATCTATTAAAAAGGATTTTCAAAAGATATAGGGCACCTGCAGAGGACTTCTATCCTTTTAAAGCCTATCAATAACTGTGAAAAACTGATAAATTTCCTTAAAAATGGTGCACAGTAGACAACTAGGGTTCTTGGGAAAATTTTGTCAGGGTTTTTCTTGTTTCTGGGACTTTTGGGCAATTTAATTTGATTAATTTCTTAATTTAAACTGCTTCTTTTTTTCGAAAATGGTTTTTTGAATTAAGTTGCATGTTTGAATCTAAGAAAAATACATGTTTTGACACAAGTATCGGTTTTAACAAGGTTTCTTCTATCTTTTGGTTGAATTGATATCTTCAGTGGTTGAACTGGAGCAATATAGCTCCTCTGCAGTCTTTTACAGGCTTCTTTTGGTGAATTCAGAAAGTTATGTGCATAAAAATGGGCATCAGAGGCTTTTTTCAGCTTTACACAGTCGGGAGGGCAAAACACTGGTTTAAACGTGAAAGATAGGTAGAAGAATGCATAAACAAAGGTTTTATTAAAACGTATGCATCTGCATTGAATGCAGGTCGCATCAGGCGGGAAGCGGTTTCGAATTACACAGTCTTTGAAAAATGGTGATTTATAGCATTAATTTTGAGTGGTAAGTGGTTTTAATGAAAACCAATGCGATCGAATCAAAAGAGGCCACGTGGAGGGAAGGGGTCAGCGGAAAACCGGCCATTTCGCATGGCTTTTGCATTGGAGCAGTCGCACACTTTTTCTATGCGATATCGCTCGTCAACCATCGGATTTGAGAAATGAATGCAAAGGGCTGAGATTGCTTTGAGAGAGTTGTTTTGAAAAGTAAAGGTGGGATCGGGCTTTATATGGGCGGCAATGGTTTAATATTTATGAAATAAATATTTTAAAACACGTTTAAACCATAGCGGCGGGGATAAAATGTTATTACAAAGGCTCTTTTACATAAGATTTTCTAAGCCTTGTTCATTGGTATATATATGCATGGTAGGGACAATGTATTTATTTAAAACATTTGTTAAATGTTTTTTTAATAAAACATAAGCGGGCGGGTTTATATATTGTATTTATACAGTTTTCAACTTTTTTCAATAGTTTAAAAACTATAGGGTGGGATATTTGAATAACGATAACCTTATAGACCAAAGGGATTTATATTTTGGGTTTTTCATTTATGCACATGGGATAATATACTTTGGTCAAAAGTTTATAATAGTGGGTTTTGGGGGTATTATTGAATAAAAGGGAATTAATAACTAGGAAAGGGTATTTCTTAGGGATTTAATAAAATATGTTAAAATTTAATATGAGAGGGGAGTGAAATGTGAAACAAAATACACATTATCTCTAAGTATAGTGCAAAATCAAGCATTGCTTAGTTTTATAATTTCTTTCACTAATACTTAGGATAAATGTAACTTTGTGGGTTTTTATGAATGCTTATGAAGGGATGAAATTAATTATTTTAGGGTTACCATTTTACTAAGTAAGAATGTGTATTTACTTAGGAAAAAGGGGTTTTAATGTATGAATGAAGGGTAAATGATGATAAATGTGGGTTTAACATAAGAACTCAATATTTTTAACTAACCAGTCATGGAGCCTTGGGTCCGGTCCCAAAAAAAGTCAGAGAAATGCTCTGAGCCTATTTGACTGATTGCTTAGAATATTGAATACTTATAAGAGAGGGAAAATTAGTGATTTTTCCCAGTGATGTATTATTTACATAATTTCTCCACTACTTTCTACCTACCCAACTTGTATTTCTAACATTTTTTCTTCATTTTGCAAGTGCATTTAGGCTTGCAACCTTAAAAAAATTTCTTTCAAAGAACAAAACTAATCTATATATATCTTATTTAATCTGAGGGCTCAGATTAAAATGTTGATCTCCTCATTATTCTCGACCTATCTACTGATTTTTCAAGTTCAAAATGTTTGAAAAATCTTTATTCAATATCTAAAACATGAAATTGAAAGCATGAAAAGTTAAGATTGAACTGTTTAACTGATCATGGACTATGGAATTTATTGACACTCTGCACATAATCATAATTCTTGCAGTAAAGTAAAAGGAGTGGCATTTGGAGTTGCTCACTTTCATATATTATTTCTTTTTATTTTGGGGTATATGTTTTTCTAAGTCCTTTGATCTTTCTTTTAGGACTTTTTACCCTCTTTTTGATTTTTTTTTATTTTTCATCTTTTAAAAATATGGGAAAACAACTTGCAGAATGCAAGGTATGTAGATATTTACAAGACTTATCAAAGTAAATTCAAAATTTTATGAACCCTATTATTATAGGACCCTAACACGAATAAACATCTGCATCAAAATAGCACAAGTTTGCGACAACTTCATCCCTAGATCTCAGAATATTCTCCCTTTGTAGTCAAACATGCCGCTCATATAAGGGCATTCTCCAGCAGGGTAAAGAGGATACGAAGCATCCCTAACCCATTTCTCCAAATATATATCACACTGCACTTTTGGTTTTTCATTCTTTGTCACTATATATACTTTGCCATAAGTCCTTCTGTCGATTACTTCGCCAAATTTCGAGACGTTTTGAGATTCATGTACTGGTAGAGATATTTTTTCCCCAACATGCTCTGCATATCTCTCGAGTTGTCCTCTGCTAGACACCAAATTCTCACCACTGTGATTCTCGCTTAAAATTTTACCATTTTTGCAGCCATCACTGTCTACACTAAGATTATTACCATGCCAGACTTCTGAAGTACTAATTTTGTCTCCATGATTTACTATTTCAAAAGTATTTTTCAAAGGAGAAGCAAATAGAGCCAAACTGCCAATATCTTGGGAGTTTGGATGAAAGTTGAAAGTTTTCCTAAGCCTACGATTCTCGATTGTTTATTGACCTTTTCACAGTTCAGAGGAGAATTAAATAACAAACGAGACTGCACTTGAAACTATAATAAGATAAGTAATCTTGTTATTTGCAACCTGCTTTAGATATGCATCTAGGTAACCCATGATTGGGAAAATAAGGTATAGCAATGTGTCGACCGATGATAAATTTTTATACTTATACAAGAAACATGGTAGAATGTTTTTCTTCAACTCCTATGCAACTTCTAGCTGATGAAGACTGTACGAATAAACATATGCATCAAAATAGCACAAGCGCGTGATAACTTCATCCCTAGACCTGAGAATATTCTCTCTTAAGAAAACGAACAAGCGGAATTACCACCGAACAAGCGGAGCAGGAAAATAAATTTGAATAGGTCGATTAAGATTTTAGAGTAGCCACCAAATTAAATTTCCATGTGTTTTCCCTTAATGTCGTAAGACCGATGTTTTGGCTCCTAAAATTCGAAAGACCGACACTTGGCCCTAGATGATACAAGACCAACGGTATCCCTAAATGTCGCAAGACTGACATATGTCTCCTAAACGTTGGTATTCCGATGGTTTTTTCCTTAACATCGGAAGACCGACGGTATCCCTAAACGTCGCAAGACTGACGTATGTCTCCTAAATGTCACAAAAATGACGTATGTCTCCTAAACATTGGTATTCCGATGTTTTGTCCTGAAATGTTGGTATTCTGAAAATTGTCCTAAACTTCGTTGTTATGATGATACTCTAAAAAAATCACTAAAGCAACGCTTGTTGGTGGGATTAAAAAAATGAGAAAAATTGGGGAAATTTTTGACAATACGTCAAAAGTGTCTGAACTAAAGTGTTGGAATTTTGACCATATGTACTAGTGAACCATTCTGGTTGTGATTCTTCTCCCCAGACTGTAGTCCAATTAGCTAAATGAATGCGCGAATCCTCTATGCATGAGTTTGTTCCTTTCATTCGAGTGATGGGGCTACCAAACCGTAGACACATCATTTGATGGAAATCCTTGCAGGTAGCAATATTTTCTTTATGAGTTCCCTACCAACACATTGGGGTTGAGCGCAGAGCTAAGTCAAGTGCACGGAACCATTGTTCCTCCGAAACATCCCTTTCCATTGCATATAAAACCAAATTGACATCACCTATACCATCATAATAAGACAGTTCATGTAACCCAACATATATACATCACAGAGATCCGGTATCCCGATTATAGCACAGTGTGGATACTTTGTGTAATTGATTCTACCATTTTTCCAATTCTTCATATGATTCTAAAAAACACGAACTATCCTTCTCCTAACTAAGTTGGCCATCTGTTGTGGGATTGGTTGGAACAAGGTCTCCTACAAGCTACGAAACTAGTCCGATTTTGTATATTCTTGATTATATTTAGTCTAGCGCAGGGGTTTTTGGGGTGGGACAAAGCCCAAAAGCATTGTAACGGGTCAAAGGGTAGACCTCGAGTCCACAAACCACAATTTGCAGACCACAAGAAGGATTAGGCTAGATGATTATAAATAGAGAGACATTTTGAATTGTAAGGAAGAAGATGATGAGATCTTGATGCGAATCGTGGCTTAGTAGATCTGTTTGGGTTTTTGGGGAAAGGACTCCTGCAGGCTGTGTGCGTGGAGATCTCTAGTCCTGCTGTGTGCGTAGGTCAGGTTTGGGTATTGTAAGAAGGATATGAAGGGTTAAATGGATGAGAAAGGTTTTTTGAGTAACTGAATATATTTGTACTTTTGATGCGAATCTTTGATAGCTGTTATGTTATGCATATTCTATGTTAAGCTGTGAAAGTAACTGTGTTAAGTGTTTCTACTATGCAAACCTTCGATCTAGGTCTGTTCTATTATGTTTTATGCAAAGAATAACTGTAATGCTGCACTACTATTTTAGAAGTGTATGATTTGTTGAGTACAGTAAGTATAGTTGACCTTGCGCACATGGATGCGGAGGAGATCTATAGATCAGGTTTGGGGATATGCGATTTGGTCATTATAAAGCTGAACACAGCTCTGCTTGGCTTACCTATCCTCTCTCAGGGTGCGAAAACCTGGTTCCGAAACCCACCCATACTACTTCGGGTGAGACTTTGACCTACGCAAGCAGGTCACTGTTGAAAGGGCCAGAATTATAGGGGTTTGTTGGCAAACCTTAACCTCCGAACCTAGGTCAGGACCCCTCGAGCCAAAAAATGGCTCCATTGCCAGGACCAGAAGCATTTTGAGAGAGGGATCAGGTAATGACAAGAGAGTACTAGAAGCTTGAGACAAATGAAATTGAAGAGTGGTTCGAAAAGCAGATTTAGGAATTTGCGATAAAAGAGAATCGTAGCATGAGGTTAACGATGAAAAATTGGAAGGACATGTACATTCTTACAGAAAGCTACGAAATTTACTTTGTGACATTTTCAATCGAGCTTCAGGAGTGGTCGATAAGGCTCATAGAGTTCCAGAAGTGTTGGAAGGACAAACGGGTCACTCTGTGGACTCCAGGGCTGATCCAGCAGTTGGAAAGGACTGATAATACCATCACTCACACGGTGGATCACTGGGTGGACAGTGTGCTAGGAGGATTTGTGACAGAATTTTCCATTGATCGATTTGTCTCCTACTCCAAATCAGAGCAGAGATTCTTTAAAGATTTCCTGGGCAAGTTTCTGAAGACATTACCCCTAATGATTAAGATATTACTATGCGAGAAGAGTATTTTGTGTAGTCATACCGAGTGAATGACCTCAGATCCAGACAAGATCACAATACACAGTAGTAAATACTATCAAACCAACTTTGAAGGGGGAAGATCTGTCTATAGCCCTCTGTGAGAGACGGCTGCGCAGAGCCCCCTAGCTACATCGCCGTCCAAGCCGCGCAAAGGTAAGAATTCGCCCATACCACCCCCCCCACCGGACAGTGATATGGTTGCGCACCTAAAACTACCTACCTTCAAGGTGGTAGGAGATGAGGATATGGACCGATTTTAGTTTGTTACAGATTCCATATGGACTGCGCAAAATGTGGCAAGCGATACGATGAAGAGGGCGCAACTGTCCCTAGCATTTGAAGAAAGATATTTGGATTGGTATATGCGATACATATCTCAGAATAGGAATGCATCTATTCAAGATATTAAGGACGCTCTGAAGCAATAGTTCCGAAAGCCAAAATCTTAGTCCCAGTTAGTAGTAGATGTGAAGGACTTCAAGCAAGGAGCGTCTGAGTCTGTATGGGAGGCTAATCAACGACTGAAGAAAGCAATCAGGGAAGGAGGATTTAAGTATGACAATAGACAACATACGAAATGGTTCATCACTATGATGTTGCCTCACCTACGCATACCAATGAGTCACCAAACCTTCGCGTCGTAGGAAAAAGCTATGGAAGTCACTATGAAACTAGAAGTTGCGCCTTCAAGATACTTCGTTAGGAGTACAACAAATTCAGGAGTAGCTCGGAGCTTTGCACATGGAAATTCAGAACCTGCGAAAGGAACAAGGAAAAGGAGCTAGCACAGATCTATGGTGCATACGATGTCAGGTATTTGGCCATATGAAGGATCAATGCCCACTGTTGACAGATTACATAAAGGTAGGAGAACCTAACCTAGTGCATCCAGGCTCAAGTGGATCTGCGATATGGTGCAATGACTACCGCATCGCAAGGCTGCACGATACAAACCATTGCCCCCGGCTAGGAGCGTATGTCCCAGAACTGAAGAAAAAATGCTACAGGTTCTTCTGGTCAGTAGGACACGATGAGAAGAAATGTCGAACTTATGATCTGATGATAGATTGAGGAAACTTGTATAGGGTACAATCAGACCCTGCATCACCCAGATCTCCCGCGAGCTTTGGTGGCTCTCCAACAAGGTGCAATGGAGGAGGTCGGGGAGGAAGCACAGGTTGAGGACGCAGACATCTAATTTGCTATAATTGTGGAGAAGCAGGGCACTTTGCTAGGGACTGCCCAAATCCTACATGGCAATCATGCCGATATTGCAGACAGTTGGACCATGTGATCGAATATTTCCCAATCTTAATAAAAAATATGCAGGAAAAGTAGCCCACCCCTACGCAGAATATGTAGAGAGTTAAGGCCGAACTAAGGAACATGGACCCAAGTGTGAAAGTAATAACACACAGTGGGATGGCCACCCGGGGACCAAAGGAAGAGGCTACCATGGATCCTCTGACCCATCAAGAAGGATCAAACATGAAAAAGGGACAAGAAACAATGGCCATAGCTGGCCAGGACTTCACTAAGGCAGAGGCAGCTACTGTGCAGGTACCGATAGACCCCAAGACAAATGAGGGGGTCGAGCCCTTTCTGCAGGAATGTATGAAGCTGATACATAACCCAAAGGCTGTAGAGAACCTTCAAGAATTAATGAATAGCTGCGTAGCATGGCCCGATCCGACCCCAGGGACCAAGGATGTACACAAACTATACAGGTATAAAAAACACACCAGAAGAGAAATTCCGTTGACTGCGCAGATTGGTGACTACAAGATGGATCAGGTTATTTTGGACCTTGGATCAGATGCGAATGTGTTACCTAAACAAACATGGCAACGAATGGGAGAAACTAAATTGGAATGGTCCAACATCCAGCTGCACATGGCGAATCAACAGAAGATTATCCCTCTAGGAAGGTTGCCAAAAATAATGGTAGATATCGCAGGAGTAAAGGCCTAAGCTAACTTTGAGGTAATAGAAATCGTAGAAGATGCGGACCCCTACCCTGCGCTCCTAGGACTGGACTGGGTTATAGATATGGGGGGTGTTATCAACCTCAAAAAGTGAAGCATGGTGTTTGAAAATAATGGTACACGAGTAATAGTATCGTTGGATCCTGTGGAAGGTGCACGGTATATAGAGCCAGCGCGCGATGAGGAGGAAGTGGATCACATTTACAAGTTGACTATGCAAGACAAAGATTGCATTAACCCCACGGTGGAAGGAGTACTCTTCTGGGAAAAAGACAGTGAATGCTTTTCCGACTCTGAAGGGAACTAGAGAATTGGCAAGGCCGGTTGCATGAGGTTTCGGCACTGCGATGTCTTCGGGTCACAAGGAACTTCCACTGCATCTCCTCCGAGGTAAGAGACCTACCCTACTTTGGGGATTTGGGTAACATTAAGGAATTTTTACGTACATTAGAAGCAGCAGTTCCCAAGGGATGCAGGCTATGGGCCCTTAAGCTAGCCCTGCACGGAACACCTACGCGCTAGTGGGAGACGCATGGGAAGGTATTTCGCGATTGGGAGGAATGTCAGGATAAGATGATCCTGCGATTTGAAGCTCCAGCTGTGAGATGGATCAAAAATTTCCTTGGGTCAGAAGATCCACGCAGATATTTTCTCGCATGGGAAACACAGTGGTGCGACAGAACCCCAAAATAATGGGTCCACCTATTTATCCATGCTCTGGGACTGCGTCCAGCTGCCTAGTATTTAGACGTGGAGCTACATCAGCGCTCTCGCCATTAGGAGAATTTGCGGGATGAGTTTCTACGAACATTTAGGGTGGTGGATGTCACAGGAGTGCTCAACGCAGCTCTGCAGAACACTGAGACCTTGACTCAAGGTAGACCACGCCTGTACATCACATCTGAATCATGGCAAACACAGGTACCACACATGGTTGAATACTACAGCCTCAACCCAAAGGAGGGAAAGGATGATCCCCGAACTATTCCAAACTCAGAACTGGACGAGATGCACACGGTTTCCAAGTTGTTTAGGCTACACCTGAATCACATTACATCACACCCTACTTTGGCTATAATTAATGATGTGCAAGCAGCACGGATGCTTCATCCGAGGTCTACATATCCATGGGAAGCCCATAGGGTATGAACGATGATAGTCAGAACACTGAACTCTAGTAAAAATGGAATATTACCGTTAAGGAAACAAGGCGATTGGCAATTAATGAGGCAATTTATTGTGGGTTTTTACCGTTTTCTTGATGTTAAGTTCCAAGTAAGATTCACCTTACCGTTGGACAGCCACGAGAACTATAAAGGAGAAAGGATAAATCCAACCAAGGTTCCATATCATCTCGATAATTCGCATGTATTGTTCTGCTGCATGATTTTCTAGACCTTTAGCGTTCTGTTCATAACCAATCAACCCACTTCCGCTGCCCGTGAGTCTCCAAATTCGGGATCCCCTCCTTACGTTAATATGGTAGCCCCTAACCTTGTGGATGCTTCAGCGCTTACCAGTCCAGAGCCTGCAAACATTACTTTGAGGGGGTCTAGGGATGCCGAAATTGATAAGCTAATTGCCCTCTGGCTCCCTGCATGGAGAATTGACTTCGAACCTTGCACAGATTGGCATCAAAGCTATATGATGGAAGTTAAAACCCCTTCCAAACCTGGGATGATTGCACGGTCTAGCCGGATGGGATTGGATGTAGCCATGGAAGATGTTATGAAACTACCGCAGATCACTGTAAGAGCTAACACGGTCGATTCGCAGCTAGTCCTACGAATGAAAGGGCTACCTAACAAGGATACTACATCCCCCTGGAGTACGAAGCAGCATAGGGAGCTTGCAAAGGGGCCCCGAAAAAAGCAGCATGCCCACCGCTAGGAATATGACGCAACGATCACACTAAATGATGGTGATCTCGAGCAAATCACAGACACACTTACTCTACCTACAAAGGATAAGTGGGCCTCCATATAGGCACAACAAAAGGCTACAATCAATGCCATGCAGGCTAAGCTTCGTCACCTCCAGAAAAAGACGGATACACTGCACCCTACCATAATATAGGCACAAGCACCCATGACACCCAGCAATACTAGGCTAATTGCAAAAGAAAGCCATACTTATTCATTGCCTAGCACTGTCTTGGTCGGCGCCCACCTTCCAGTGGATACGAGACTACAATTTGACTTGGAAAAGCTACCCCACGAGGTGTTACAGGTTTCCACACCACCGTGCTTCAAGAAATCCATCATCGTGATCGGACTGCATAACAACAGCTCGATGTGGCCACGCTAATCATTGCACGATAGACTGCAGACGTCTCCCTTGCTATCTCGCAGAAGGCGCAGCTCGACACAGTGGTCCACCAACTCGGCACAGAGGTCCTAGACGAGCTCCCAGCTACAACTCCACTCCGGGCTATAGTAGAAGGCTTGGTTTCAGCACTAAAGACGTCTAGAACCAAAATGTGGACCCTCAAGACCCAAATGGAACGACAATTCACTGCATTACTGGCACAATTACAGCCTACCACACCTCCGGAGGTACGATCCCAACGTGCTGTGTTGGTAACAGAAGCTACGGACATCATTACGGGACAAATTTCTCTGGGTACTTAGTTGCTCGAGTCGGCGATGCAACTCTGGACAACAGTCTATTTAAACCCGGTTCTTCAGAAAATCAATCAGGACTTACGACAGATGAAAGCCGCTTTCGATCAGATCGAAGCTACCTTGCCCTCCTTAGTCCCTGCATAGCGTTTGGCATGCTTGAAGACTAGAAAATCACTCCAATATAGGATTGAGGAACTCTTCCGAACGAAGCATGCCATCACAGAACGCTTGAAGCCATGGGCCGAAGCTACCCTCCAGCTATCACAGGATACCGATGGCGCGATCAAGCGACTCAACCAGACATTAGAGTGTGTTACCGTGGCTACTGAAGGACCAACCTCCCAGAAGCTTGTAGACATCGCGCAGAGTGCTACTGCTCTATTGAGATTAAACAAGACGACGAGCTTAGTGAAAAGAGTCGCCTTCACTAAGTGGGCCCGTAGGCTATTTTTGGCACAATTCTATTTTTAGACTATGTCTATTTTTAGATATGATGATCATATTTCCGAAGCTGCAGGATGCTATTTTTGGATGGTTGATCAAGTTGGAAAAATAGATGAAATTATATTTTTAGAATATTAGGCGAAGTCTATTTATAGATCGTTGATCTAAAAATATATGCATGTCGATTATTATTAGCTCTTAATAATAATCAGACACTAAACATCAACTTATTCTCTTGGAGCACTTTGTTTCAGTGCACAGATGTGGCACATCAGTGGACTGAGCGAATTATGCAATTCCCAAGGGTTTACTGGAGCTAATGCATGGAGGACTCAGTTAGAACTTAAGTGGCAGAGTTATGACACAGTTAGAAGAAGTAGTTGTGGAGTTGTATTCAGTTTAACTCAGTTAGACTTAGTTGAGCTAGTTGTATCTAGTCTAACTGATTGATACACTAGTGAGAGTGGAATGAATTAATTAGTTAATTAATTCACAAATAATAACTCATTAATCAACTAAACAATACAATAGTTAACTACAGTGCATGTCAGTTTCAGTGGAGACCCAGTGGAGAGATAGGTGAAAGGGCAAGATAGCCTATCTGTTGTGACTATAGTGATGCATTGATTGCATCACACACACATTGGAGTTGCCAATGAGGATTGCGTAGTCAAGGCAAGGGTAATTCGAATTCATTCAGAGCTATTCTTCAACAAGGATTGCGCAGTGGAGGCAAGCTAGCAGGAGGCAAAGATTGGTGCATGGATTTACAAGATTGTTCCTGGTTAGTGTATGATGATTGTATTGTACTGAGAGCTTGATAAGATTTATATGAGGATTTTCATATGATTCCATGATACATAATATATAGTTGGGGTTTTCAGCTTTAGGCTTTCCCAGTTGAAAATTGTATTATGTGTGATTATTTATTTTTATGCTTTACATGTGTGTGCAATTAAATTTTCTACAAAAGATTAACAAGTGGAATAGATTCAGTATCTTGCATAAAGTTAAATAGTGTGAGATTAAGTGGATCTAGGACATATGCATGCTTAGTGCACATAATTTCTACATGGTATCGAAGCATTTTTGATTGAATATTGCAATTGTAAAGTGAGTTTGTGCTGGTGGACAATTCGAATTTGCTACAGAAGATTCTTGGTGCAGAAGTTGAGTATACATTGAAATTGCTTTCAATGGGTTGCGATTGGAGTATGCCCTTGATGGGAGCTCAAATTAAATAGCATAGAAGGACAGGATGGAGGCAGTGCTAGAGGATAATAGACTGAAGGAGTTCATCGATAACGATGTTCCTAAGCCGGGATCTAGCGATGCTGCATTACTTGACGCATGGAAAAAGAAGACAACAAAAACGAGAAGGATTCTGTTGGAAGGTGTGAAGGACCATATTGTATCCAGAATTATTGGGAAAGCCACTCCATTCTTAATTTGGAAGGCTTTGAAAAAATTGTTCCAAAGCATAAGTGACCAGAGGAAGTTGGCGCTTAAAGACAAGCTCAGAAAAATAAATTGGAGAAAGGCGACAGTATTCCAAAATACCTCACGAAGTTTGTCCACTGCAAGGATGAACTGGGAAGTGTGGGGGTTACTGTTGATGATGAATAATTGGTGAGATTGGCTCTCCTTAGGCTTCTGAAGAGTTGGCATAGCTACAAAGACTCTGTCAATGGACAAGAGAAACTGTTAGGATGGCAACGACTTTGGTCGGATCTTGTGCAAGAGGAGATAAGGTGGGGTACCAGGGATGGATCTTCACCGAAGAATGAAGATGAAGAGAATTGAACTTTGGCTTCCAAAGAAATGAAAGGGAAGGGGAAGAAACATCTTTCAAAATCCAATGCTAAAGTCAAGAAGCAATATTTTTCCAAAGTGAAGTGTTTTCACTGTCACAAACATGGGCATTTCGCCACTAACTGTCCACAGTAGAAGAAGAAATGCTATTGGATCTGTGGCTGGAGAGGCCTTAGCCTCACAATCTGAACTTTATTTCTCTTTGATTGCATGTTTGGTTTCAAGCTATATGGGATCAGTGTGGTATCTTGATAGTGGTGCGTCTTTCCATATGATGGGAGACAAAGAGTTGCTTAGTGACTTGGAGCAGAAGGACCTCTAGATGCATATAGAGATGGGCGACGATGGTTGGTACAGTGTGACTAGCATTGTGTCCATTAACTTTGAGAGGGAGTCCAGTAATCCATTCTTGTTGAAGAATGTTATACATGTTCCAGTTTTGAAGAAGAACTTGGTCTCAGTCGCAATGCTGGAAGACAAGGGTTATGATGTTTTTTTTAGTGAGGGAAAACCTTCCTTCGACATAAAACAACAGGTCAAACCAAGAAGATAGGGGTTAAAATTAAGAATCTCTACAAGCTGGAGGTAGATGGCTACGCTGCAATGGTGGGAAAAGTAGAAGAAGTGGTGAGTCTGGATGAGGGCGAATTATGGCACAGGAGATTGGGCCATCTTCACCATGGCACTTTGAAGATTTTGCAGCAAATTTCTACTGGAGTTCCTAAGAGTACTCTTGCGCAGTCAGATCAGTACAAGGGATGTACTATGGGTAAGTTTGTGAAGACCACCTTTCATGAGAAGGAGAACCATGCTTCGGTGATCCTGGAGAGAATTCACACAGACATGTGTGGACCTTTCTCGATTGCTTCAACAGCAAAACACAGGTATTATGTTATATTTGTTGATGAATATTCTCGTAGATGTTGGATCTTCTTCATGCATAAGAAGATTGAAACGTTCTCAAAGTTCTGTGAGTTCAAGGCATTGGTGGTGAAGGAGTCGGGGAAGTAAGTGAAAGCTCTACGGAGCGATAATGGTGGTGAATAAATTTCTGGAGAATTCAAAGAATTCTGTAGAAAAGAAGGAATTAAAAGAGAACTCATAGCGCCTCATAACCCACAGCATAATGGGGTCACAGAGAGAAAGAGCAGAATGATCATGGGTGATGCACGAGCGATGCTGCATGACCAGGGCCTACCAATGCACTTGTTGGTGGAAGCATGCAACATTGTGGTTTATGTGCGAAACCGTTGTCCTCCTAGAGTACTTGGCATGAGTACACCTGAAGAAGCTTTTACTGGTAAGAAGCCTGATATTTCTCATTTGAATATTTTTGGCTCACTTTCTTACATTCATGTGACAAAGGACGCCAGGAAGAAGCTGGAGCCGACTGCAGAAGTTGGGATATTTGTGGGGTACACAAAAACTCCCCATAATTATCGTGTGCATGTTACAGATAGTCGGATGACTTTTGTGTGATGGGATATAAAATTCAATGAGGTGAAAGCCATGAAGTTGTCGCTTGAGAGGGAGCTACACTTGCATGCGGAGGAGGAACTTCTTGTTCCCAAAGATGAGCCTCTGGAAGTGGATCAGTCACAGGAGGAGATTCATGGAGTGGAGGAGTTCACTCATGCAAAACCAAACATCAGACAAGGCATAAAGCATACCACAAAAGCTGAGAGACTGAAGCTTGATGCGGCACAGAATGTAAGAGTCTCTACTTCACAACACAGACATAGACAGTCACCTGATCGATTTACTGGATACATGGCTCTTATGAGCAAGTGTATCATGATAGAGCCATCTTCTTTCGAAGGAGCCCACATGGGTATATGCTATAGTGGAGGAGTATGACTCCATTGTTAGAAACAGTGCTTGGGAGATTGTTCCAAGGCCAGTGGGAAAATCAGTTGTAGGATCAAGATGGATCTACAAGGTAAAGCAAGCCATTGATGGGAGTGTCGAGAAGTATAAGGAAATATTTTTAACCCGGGGCTTCTCACAGATTGAGGGGATTGACTATGAAAAAACCTTTGCACCCATCGCACGATATTCTTCCATACGGACCATCGTTTCTCTCTCAGCGCAGATGGGTTGGCATAGTCATCAGATGGATGTGAAGAATGTGTTCCTTAATGGGATCATTGAGGAAGAGGTGTACATTTAGCAGCCTGAAGGATTTGAGATCTTCAGCAACGAGTCGCATGTGTGCAGGCTCAAAAGAGTGTTGTATGGGCTAAAACAAGCACCCTGTGCTTGGTACACTCGGATTGACAGCTATTTCACTAGACTTGGCTTCACCAAGAGTGAGGCAGATGCAAACCTGTACCAGATTGTGGTGGAGGGTAAGCTTTTAATCATTGTACTTTATGTTGATGATTTAATACTAACAGGTGATGAGAAGTTTATACACTCATGCAAGGTAGATCTTGCAAAGGAGTTTGAGATGAAGGATTTGGGCCTCCTTCATTATTTCCTTGGATTGGAAATATGGCAGCGGGAAGGTGAACTATTTGTGCCTCAAGGCAAGTATGCTCAGAGATATTGGAGAAGTTTCACATGTAAGGCTACAAGCCTATTGACACTCCTCTTCCAGGAAATTGGAAGAAAGAGGATGCTACATCGACAGAGGTAGTGGATGCCACTATTTATCGACAGTTGGTGGGTTCACTCATGTATTTAGTCAATACAAGACTGGACATATGATTTGCGGTGAACCAACTTTCACAAGCGATGGTTAAGCCTACCAAGCTCTTTTGGAAGGCAGGAAAGCATGTTTTGAGATATCTCAGGGGCACATCTGAGTATGGTTTATGGTATAGACAAATGGATGAGGTGAAGTTGCATCGCTTCACGGATGCAGATTGGGCAGGAAGCCCAACAGAAAGAAAGAGCACATCAAGGGGGATTTTCAGTATCGGATCTACGGTAGTTTCTTGGTACAACAGGAAACAAAGATCTGTGGCACTCAGTTCAGCGGAAGCGGAATACATGGCAGCGAGTCAAGCTGCATGTGAGGCTATCTGGATGAGGAAGATCCTGGTTGGTTTGTTCGGTTCACATTTAGATCCCATGGTGATACATTGTGATAATCAGAGTTGCATTAAACTCTCAGTTAATCGTGTGTTTCATGATAGATCTAAACATATTTATATCTGGTATCATCATATCAGAGATTGTGTGCAGTGGAAGGTCATGTTGCTTCAGTACATTCCTATGGAGGATCAGGATGCAGATATTCTAACGAAGGCACTCACCAAGAGAAAATTCGAATACCATAGAGGCAGGATTAAGGTGAAGGATAATCCCTATCTTGTTGAGAGGGAGTGTTGAGATTCAAAAAGATGATGTGCTTAGTGAAAAGAGTCGCCTTCACTAAGTGGGCCCACAGGCTATTTTTGGCACAAGTCTATTTTTAAACTATGTCTATTTTTAGACATGATGATCATATTTCAGAAGTTGCAGGATGCTATTTGTGGATGGTTGATAAAGTTGGAAAAATATATGAAATTATATTTTTAGAATATTGGGCGAAGTCTATTTATAGATCACTGATCTAAAAATAGATGCATGTTGATTATTATTAGCTCTTAATAATAATCATACACTAAACAACAACTTATTCTCTTGGAGCACTTTTTTTCAGTGCACAGATGTGGCACATCAGTGGACTGAGGGAATTACAAAATTCCCAATGGTTTACTGGAGCTAATGCATGGAAGACTCAGTTAGAACTCAAGTGGCAGAGTTATGACACAGTTGGAAGAAGTAGTTATGGAGTTGTATTCAGTTTAACTCAGTTAGACTCAGTTGAGCTAGTTGTATCTAGTCTAACTGATTGATACACTAGTGAGAGTGGAGTGAATTAATTAGTTAATTAATTCAAAAATAATAACTCATTAATCAACTGAACAACAAAACAGTTAACTATATTGTATGGCATTTTCAGTGGAGACCCAGTGGAGAGATAGGTGAAAGGGCAAGATAGACTATCTGTTGTGACTATAGTGATGCATTGATTGCATCACACACACATTGGAGTTGCTAATGAGGATTGCGCAGTCAAGGAAAGGGTGATTTGAATTCATTCAGAGCTATTCTTTAGCAAGGATTGCGTAGTGGAGGCAGGCTAGTAGGAGGCAAAGATCGGTGCATGGATTTACAAGATTGTTCCTGATTAGTGTATGATGATTGTATTATACTGAGAGCTTGATAAGCTTTGTATGAGGATTGTAATATGATTCCATGATACATAATATATAGTTAGGGTTTTCACCTTCAGGCTTTCCCAGTTAAAAACTATGTTATGTGCGATTATTTATTTTTATGCTTTACATGTGTGTGCAATTAAATTTTCCGCAAAAGATTAACAAGTGGAATAGATTCAGTATCTTGCATAAAGTTAAATAGTGTGAGATTAGGTGGATCTAGGACATATGCATGCTTAGTGCATACAATTTATACACACTCAGAGTCAAGAAGTATTGCCTCCACTGCTTGCAGCCATCAATGCCCTACGTGCGCAGATAGAGCCATCACCACCACAGTGACTCGGGACGAGTCACAAGATTGTGTTGGGGGACTGTTGGAATAGGGTCTCCTACAAGCTGCGAAACTGGTTCGATTTTTTTTATTCTTGTTTATATTTAGTCTGGCGCAGGGATTTTTGGGGTGGGACAAAGCCCGAAAGCATTGTAACGGGTCAAAGGGTAGACCTCGAGTCCGCAAACCATGGTTTGCGAACCACAGGAAGGATTAGGCTAGATGATTATAAATAGAGAGACATTTTGAATTGTAAGGAAGAAGATGATGAGATCTTGATGTGAATTGTGGCTTAGTAGATCTGTTTGGGTTTTTGGGGAAAGGGCTCCTACTGGCTGTGTGCACAGAGATCCCTAGTCCTGTTGTGTGTAGACCCTGCTGCTGTGTGCGCATGTCGGGTTTGGGTATTGTAAGAAGGATCTAAAGGGTTAAATGAATGAGAAAGGTTGTTTGATTAACTGAATCTATTTGTACTGTTGATGTGAATCTTTGATAGCTGTTATGTTATGCATATTCTATGTTAAGCTGCGAAAGTAACTGTGTTAAGTGTTTCTACTGCACAAACCTTCGATTTGGGTCTGTTTTGTTATGTTTTATGCAAAGAATAACTGTAATGCTGCACTACTATTTTAGAAGTGTATGATTTGTTGAGTACATTAAGTATAGTTGACCTTGCGCACGTGGATGCGGAGGAGATCTATAGATTCGGTTCAGGGATATGCTATCTGGTCATTATAAAGCTGAACGTAGCTCTACTTGGCTTACCTATCCTCTCTCAGGGTGCGGAAACTTGGTTCCAGCACCCACCCATACTGCTTCGGGTGAGACTTTGACCTGCGCAAGAAGGTCACTGCCGAAAGGGATATTAGTATAGGGGTTTGTTAGCAAACCTTAACCTCCGAACCTGGGTTAGGACCCCTCGAGCCAATAGGATTGATCCAATCCTCGTCCCTAGCAGTCAATTTGTACATGTGATCGATATCATCTTTGGCATATTCATCGTGGACCGTCTCTGTGTATCGTGCTCCTTCTGCTGGATCTAGAGGGACCACAACCCTTGTCCCATTACTTTCAAATACCATGCTCCTTCAATTGAGGTTAATAATAGCATCCATATCAAAATCCCAGTCTAAGCCTAACAGCGCAGGATATGGGTTTGTATCATCAACCATCTCAATGACTTCAAAATCAACAAACACCTTGACTCCTTCAATGTCGACTACTACCCTAGGGGTTTTTCCCATGGGGATAATATTTTTCTGGTTAGCCATGTACGTTGAACCATGGACCATTCAAGCATAGATTCTCCCATTATTTTACATGTTTTCTTAGGTAGTACTTTTGCTTCAAATCCCACATCTGTAATGACTTGGTCCATCTCAAAATCTCCTATTTGAGTAGTCAAGCACATTTCCTATCCAATCCTTCTCTTGCTTTTGTAGATTTTTTTGACAACCCTACGTTCCTTCTGAGGTTGTTCCTTCTCAGCGCAGCTATAAATCAATGCTTGCAAAGTTTCAACTGCCTTCTTATTGCGCAGAAACTTAATACAAGCCTACAAGAACATTTTTATCTTAGCCGGATCAGTCACGTCTGTCATATCAAAATTTTTAATCATTTATTTTGATGTCAATGCACTAGGGTCCATAAAATTCTTCTTAGCTTCATTAATAGTATCCTTTTCCTTCCATAATTTTAACCCTTCCTTCTTCTTAGTAGCTTTCCAAACCCAGAAATTTGTATTAGGCTTGTTACCTTTAGCTTTGTTTTCTCCAATTGCCACACCACTTTTGGTCACAATATTAACGCTAGGCTCTTCATCACATGGCTCTTCCCTCATCATATGAACATCTCGTGTAGGTATAGAAGTCTTATTCTCATGCATATTCACAAAAAACACAAGGAAATCTTCAATTACATGGTCAAAATGCCGACAATACCTACAGGATTATTCTTTGGGTTTGTGTAGTCGCACGCGAAATGGTCGACTTCTCCACAGTTGTAACAGATTATCTAGCCTCTTTCTCGACCAGCTCCTCCTCCTCGTCCACACCCTTGGCCCTGAAATCCCCAGTGTCCAAAGGGTAACGTAGGTGAATCTAGACCTCTATTTTATGACTACATCATGTAGGTCATAGCTTGGTAATTCATTAGGTCAAAATTGCGACAATGCTTCTCATCATGGCCTACAAATTGAAAAAAGTTTTAATAGAGTTGCTTCTCCATCAGAATATATTTATGCAACCTAGGATAGTATTATGTAGGGTGTTGTCAAGCTAATTGACATATTATGCACCATATTATAGGGTTCACACCTGGTGGTGGTCCAACCCCTGGAGTAGGCTTGATCGGAATTTTTCCTCCAACTGCCATATATTCACCAAATACTGGGCATTACTCCTCGTAGTGTCCTTCAACTTTGCAGTGCACACACCATATCTCTACGTGCACATCCTTTCCATTATCCTTCCACAAGATTTGTAGTTCTAATTGTAGGGTAGAAAATAGACTCTGAATTTGTTGAACCCTGACCTTCTCATTCTGGACCGGAGAAGCCTCCAGCTTCATTGTGATTTCCATGGCTTTAGCCTAGGACATGAACTTCTATTGAGATAAAGGCAGGCGCATATGCGGTAGTAACATTGTAATGAACCATGAATTATGCTGATCATCACAGATAATGAAGCCTTCCTCTCTAATGATGCATTTTAAATATTGTTCTGCTTCCCATACGGTCTCATTCACTTCGTGACGAATATCATTTAATTCAATAACACATTGAGCATATGATTTCGGTTTCCAAAACTATTCCTTCAATGCATATTTGAGATTATCTATCATCGCATTAGGTTTATTTTCTACATACTTAATATACCATTCCAGCATGCATTATTTAAATGCAATAGAGAGTTGTGCCTTCTTAACATCATCATCATTAATCTATTGTTCCTTCCACATAGCCTCCGTGACGAACCAAATTTGTTCAATGCCTCCATTTCTGACACCCTTAAAAATCTAAATCTTAATAGATTTATCCATATCGAATACTGGTGGTGGAGGTGGAGGTGAAGTGGGATGAGGTGGAGTGTGAGGTAGATTTTGGAGTGGGATGGATGGGATCTGAAGTGCAGTTGTAGCCCTCACTTCAGATTGTGTGGATTCACCAGAACTACTTGTTTTAGACTCTTTTTCACTGTCAGATTTTCCTTTGATGGGAATGTACACAAAATATCCATTTGGATCTGTATTGTAAATTTTCCCATAGTGCGTAGAGCTGGGTTGACCTCTTCTGAACATTCACTCAGTATGGTTGAACATAGTACCTTTTTCACATAAGAGAATTTTAACCCACAAATTTAAAGAGCGTAGTAACTTACCTCGAGTACCTTTCAAAAACCTTCTTTCAACTTTAGAATATGACACATAGGTGTCAATAGAAAATTCAGTAAAAAATCCACCCAAAATGACATTGATCTAGTAATATACTGCATGGGTGATCTTATTGCTATATTTTTCCAATTTTTGAATCAAATCAGGAGTCCACTTGGTGATTGTGTTGTCTGTCGCACAGGTTTGAAACTCAGCAAGTCGAGATAACCACTCGTGTATTTTTTTTGTGAAGGATGTGAAGAAAATTTTGTGTTGCTATTTATAAATAAATCTTTGTTCCCACTCTTCAACAGATAATCACAGATTCCAGTTCTCGTGGATGGCGAATTTATGCACCTGTTTATCCAACCAATCTTGTAATTCAGGCTTAGTCAAATGACACAACATCAAATCTCCCTCAAACAAATCCCGGTCTCTGAAAAAGAACCATTTTTTGGCTTAAGGGGTCCTGACCCAGGTACAAAGTGTTTTGCGCAACCAGCAAAACCCTCCAACTACTGGCCCTTTCGAAAGTGATCTTCTTGCGCAAACCAAAGTCTCACCCAAAGAAGTATAGGGGGGTGCTAGTGCTATCACTCCACTAGATTCCCAAGGCTGGGGAAGGAATCCCAACAGAGGTAATTAAAAACCAAGATTTTGACTTGATAGATAGCCCTATCAAGCCAGAGTGGGCTCTCTCAAAAAATTTCACAACCAAGAGGGCTAGAGAAATTAGGATTTTAGGCTAGTTATAGAGTGCAGGGGGGTTGTTTTTAATTGATTTGGTTTGGAAAATAAGTGGATAAAGGAATTAGGTCAAGGAAAACCAGGTCAGGGCAAATGAGTTAGGGTTGCAGGGATCAATGAGGCAAGGTAGGTACAATGAAAATCACTTGAAATAAATGGTTTTGGAATGATTTTTAAACTGTAAGAAGGATGAAAAAATCATAAGGGATTTATTTCTCTTAGACATAAGATAACGAACAAAATATGATCAGTTACCCAAAACAGAGCATGGCAGACATGTATTCTGAATTTCTAACTTGTAAAAGATCATAAAATAGACATGAAAGTTAAATTAAAAATATTTTGAAACATATGTGATTGAAGAAGAAAATATTAAAGACATTCAATACCACAGGTATCCCATAAATGTATTTGCAACTCCTCTTTATTATCTTGGCCAAAACTGAGTACAAGTTCCCTTGATCAACTAGAAAAATCAAACTGATTCCAATCTCCAACCTTTGAAAATGAGTAAAAAATGACATGATATAGGCCTCAAAAAACCTCTCCCAACCTTAGGGGTCGAATCCATGAGAGGAGGAGCTGATCCACTAAAGTCTAAACTGAAACCTAGAGTGTAAGGTGGTCAAAGTGACTCATCCCTAACTTTTGTGAACTGATTCATTACAACTCGTTTGCTTGATTTGCCTAATGTATTTACTCTAGGTAATGGTAAAAAAATTATAATTACATTTACATCATCAATTAAATGAGGTAAAAACATTATTCCCCAAGATAAAATTCAAATTTGTAGAAAAATTCAGAAAAAAATCAGTCAATTGTTAAACGCGCAGTGCCATTTTACCCCAACTTGCAGACTATTTTTGACTAAGTTGCAGGTGTCCATATTGGCTCCAAGATAGCTTTTTGGAAAGCCCTTACAGTATTGTTTCCAAAAATACCTTCAGTTTACAAAATGAATACCAATTTCCCTATCAAAAATCACTTCTCTCAAGACTGGTAAACACCAGCGACTAGGCAAAAATTGAGGGAGAAACATGGTTTTTTGATAGTTTTTTGTCTTTTTCAGTGACCAGTTCTCCTCAAAAAGATTATATAATGTACAGGGTTGATGTCCTCATCATTATTAATCTATTTGTGGTGGCTTTTTTTCCATTAGATGCCTCAAAAAAGATCACAACGTCCAAGGTGATGTGCGTTTAGCAATTTTACTGTGCAAAAATTAACCTTAAAAACACATAAATGTACCAACATGCTAAATTTTCCAAAATTTTGTCAAAATTGGTGGGATATTTTCTGATCATGTGTTTTAGGCATGGAGTGTCACTTTGGAAAGTATATCTAGCTTCCTTTTCTCTTCTTGCTTGGTCAAGTCTTCAATTTTGGCATTGCCTCTTTTGAGCTTGGCCAATGCAATTCTCTCTTTCCAGGCATGAAGTTTGACCTTTGTCCTCAATAAGTCATTATCCTTGTTGGCCCTCTCTAGTAGATGTTCCAAGTGTATATTGGTTCTATCAAGCCATGGTTCCCTGTTCTTACTGATTTCTAGCGCAAGTTTTTCATTTAGGGTAAGCTGGTCTACTAGCTTAGCTCCCCTTTGTCTCTCTAGGGCTAGAGCTCTTTTCAGCCCTCTAGTCCTAGGTCTTGTCTTGGAGGTTGATCCTCATCATTATCAGGTTCACCAAACTTCTATAATGTCTCTTCAAGCAAGGATTTAGCCTTCTCTGTCTCTTTTTTTGCTTTGATGCATCTCACCTCATCAATGGTGTGTTTGGTCTTCAACTGCTCATTTTCATGCTCAAGAAAGTGAATCACATATTTATCCATCTTAAGACTAGATTGGAGCTCACTAATATTAACCACTTTACCTTTTATTACTACATTTGTGATTTTGTCTTCATCCTCCTCATTATGACTTATGTTCTTCTCTTCAGCCATGATGTTCTTGGTGTCAAAACCCTAGGGATATGATGAAATGAAATGAAAGTGTATGAAGTGAAGGGTGGTGTGAGGAAACAGAGGAGATGGGAATATGGAAGGGAGCCTAGGAAAGTAAAACCCTAGGACTTTGGTTTTTAAAGGATATGATTTGTTAGGTAATGGGGATATAAAATTAGGGAGTTGGGAAAATGTTTTAGGATTGTGAGGAAGATTATGTGAAGGTTTATGGACCAGCTTTGAAATGTAAATTAGTTTTTAATAAACACTAGGGTTTTTTAATTTAGAAGTAGGTACTAAATTAACTTAAGCACAATAACACATCAAATTGATATTTGATAGAATGGAGGGATGAATTTTTTTTACTTATTGGCATATGGAGGCATGAAGACTCATTGTGACGAAGTTTTGGCATCAAACTGTGAAGTGGCAATCTGGCAGAGAATTTTTGGAAATTTATGGGTGAAAGAAAAGTGACCCAGGAGAACATGCAACATCCTATATAAACACACAGTGCAGTTAGAAATTACACTGTGATTTTGGCCAAACGCGCAACGACCCTATTTTGCACAATTTCACTTAAACTCTCACTATGTGTTCAACACCTTTTTGCAGACCACATTTGGAGGTATTCCTGGCATCCAAATTGGGCCCCCAATATCTAGTTGGAAATCTTATCCTGTCTAATTTCCAAATATATATATATATTTTTATGATTTGAGATGATTTTACTTGTCAAAACTTAGTTCTCCAAAAACTAGTCAAAAGTGTTGAAAGAGGGTGCAGAAATGCGGAGTGTTGTTGCATGAAACTTTTGGAGGCCTTCCTGAACTCCAAATTGATCTCAAGATAGCTCATTGGAAATTTATCTCAGTACAGTTTTCATTTGACTTATCCAACAAGTAATTTGGACACTCTAGCTAGGATAAAACTTGATTTTCCTAATGTCACTTCATAAGTGTAGCAACTCTCTTGTGGCACCTGTATTTTTGAAATTTCTCCAAAACCATGACACCTGTGTAAAAACTAAAGGGGGGTTTTGTTCCTTGACCTATGATGGATAAAAAACTCTCTCACTTTTGTTAAATTCATCTATTTTTTGTCAGAAACATAGTTTTAAGTAAAATTGGCCCTATGAGTGGCAAATGACATGACCCTTGGAATGATTTCTTAAAAAATGATAGAGACATGATCTTATGAGTTTGGAATGGCCTCATACTTACT
Organism: Pinus albicaulis; assembly: GCA_034641835.2. Lineage (NCBI taxonomy): Eukaryota > Viridiplantae > Streptophyta > Pinopsida > Pinales > Pinaceae > Pinus > Pinus albicaulis. The sequence goes on along the minus strand of CM076576.1, from coordinate 323,746,993 downwards.
GAAATGACCTCCTTAATGCCTCCTCTACTTAGATATCTCTTTTTCCATAGCAAACCCTAGCTCAGTGGGAGAGGAAATTAGGGTTTAGTGCTTGTGAACAATGATGACTTGGGAACCCCTGGGAAAAATGGTTAAGAAAAATAAGTGAGGTCAAATATAATGATGGAGATGAGGTGAAAGCAGATTAAAATAAGGCGGGATGGGTGGGATGAAAATACCAGTGCTAACAGTTGGAACCAGGTTTCCACACCCTAAGGGAGAACTATGTTGTGGATCTAACACTTCCAATATAATCTAAATACTATTTTTTTTCACAAGTGCCTTCATCCCGAATCAAATATATTATTAATAGAACCCTTAACACTGAAAAAAATTGCGCAACCACAGATATCTACTTTATCTAGCTACTAACTCAGAGAAACCATTAAATATAAACGGAAATATATTTTTCACAATTATATAATCAATTTAGAGAGATACGCATCAATAAAGTAAGTTGCAGCAGATCTATAAGCAAATCAATACATAAATACTTAAACATCAATCATGCAAGTAAACAATATTTTCACCAAAAATTATCTTTATTAGTAGATCTTAAATGGTTATAGTTCAGACTCTTGCGCACACAGCCCAGGACCTAAGTCTCTGCGCACACAGTCGTAGGAGCCTATCTCTACTTATATGTATCCCAAAAACTTTCCCAAATTACAAAAGATAGATCATTCATTCATAAAGTTCCTCTCTATTTCTACTAGACTACAAATTCCTTTTTATATAATTCAATTGCGCAAAAAAAATGGGTTCAAACTATGTTTTGAGCCCCATGTTTTATCCTTTAACCCATTACAAAAAGAAGGAGCTTTGACCCACCCCAAAGCCCCTTGACCTGTGTGTTGCGATTTAACAAAATAGAAAAAAATTGACTCAAATTTGACCCTAGGGGACCCTAGCCCAACAACGAGTGGTTGGAGTACCACGAGAGTGGGTGTGACTCTTCCGATGAGTGAATAATTTCATCATATTCTTTTGATATGCTCATCGAGGGCAGGGCCCACATACTTAGATTTTGGATGACTAATATTTTTGTTTTTTTTTCTATATGGACATGATCGAGCTTAAGCCCTAATTTTGTATGAAATTTGTCCACATTTTGTAATATTTTTGCATACCATATCTATCTATGTACAGAGACTTTGTGATGATTCGATCATATATACAAATTATTTTTTGATATTTTGATTTAATGTGATGAATGGTTAATATGCCAATCCAATTATTGGTTAAATATACAATCATAAATTTAATTATCTGATTGTGGAATGTGAATTAAAGTAATAAAAATGAATGATCTTTGCAATAATATCACTCTTAGAAATTGGCAATGTAATAAAGGATCCCTCACAATATAAATATTATTTAATTGATACACAACCAGTTACGGATCTGAATAAACCACAAGTAATTGAAAATCGTAAGATATTTCTTTAGATAGTAAATTAATAATGGCACTTTACTCAACCATATTATTAGAAGCAATACTGATATATATGCCTCTTGTGACCAACAACTAACCAGATGGATAATATATTACCCAAGAAGCCAAAGCTAAATTCCAAGTATGTCTACAAGCACCATCTGTGAATCCTAAATACACCAAATCATGCATCGAATCCTGCCAAGGCAGACCAAAAATATCATCATCACCACGATACCTATAGAAAAAACACAAGACCATATACAATATTTAAAAAACAAAGAAAATGTTAGGCAAGAGCCTAGACATAATACTTTTTGAGATAGAGCCCATTTCTGGGCTTTGTCAGCACATTTAATTCAAAATCAATGAATTCATAAGCACCCTTCTTCAAGGCCCTTTTAAAAATAAAAGGATCATACCACATAAGTTGGAATTTTCCTACCCCCAAGGTGTATTTATCTTGTTCATAGACCAAGAAGAGGTCACCTTCAGAGAAAACACTAGGTCATACATTCTTGTCATACTAAGATTTGAATCTTTTCTTATGAGCCTCATTCATTGTGGTTGCATCCCCACACTGCTCATCAAGATGTTCCAAATGAATAAGGAACTCTTCAAGACTTTAGTTTTCTAGAAGAAGTTGGACTTCCAAATTAAGGGATGGAATCTCACATTCTATAAGAAATATCGGTTCCAAACCATAAACCAACTAAAAAGGAGTAACACGTGTATTAGTATCAACAAACATTTTGTATGCCCAAAGCACAAGATATAGCATGTTGTGCTAGTTGGACTTAGCTTAATTAATCTTCCTTTGTAGGATAGTCTTAAGGGATTGATTGATGGCTTCAACCTGTCCATTAGCTTGAGGATAATAAGGAGACGACTTCTTCTACTGAAATCCCAACTTCAAATCCAACTCAGACATCATCTTATTCTGAAAGTGATTGACATGATCACTGACAATCTCTTTATGAATACTAAAGTGTGAAATGATTTGATTGAACAGGAAAAGAGTTGATGTATCACTGTTGTTATTAAAAGTATGCATAGCTGCAACCCACTTGGTGAAGTAGTCTACTGCTACGATAATATACTTGTGGCCCTTAGCTGAAACCATATTACATATAGTAAAATCAATACCCCACTTACTAAACGAACCAATGGTGATGACAAGAAAAAGTGGATATGGATGAGCACATATTTTTTTAGTATAAACTTGACAAGGATGGAATTTCTTGACCTCTTCAATACAATAGTTAAAATCAAGGGCCAAAAATAACCTGCATGCAATATTTTTTGGGTTGTAGCAAGCCCAGATCACTACAAGGAATTTAAGACCCTCTAGCAAATATTTTTGACGAACCCCTTATAAAAATACCCCATACATATGTTTCTAGTGGAGGTTACTAGAGGAATTTGGTGGGCGAAGGGTTTTGCAGATGTTTTCCGCTCGATGCGCTTATCATACAACATCGCACCGATGCTCCTTACAAGAGAAATCACCAGTGAACACAAAACATTGGCACATCAGACACCGTACGCTCTGTACACACCCACTCAATGCGTTGTATTACTGTAGATCACCAACGCTTCACAACTCTTTCGCGCTGGTGCATCATAAAACACTGCACCAAAACTGAAAAACGCACGGTACGGTATCAAGAACCCGCACCGGTGCATCATAAAAAAATGTGCCAAAACACAAACTGACCAGTGCATTCGTAAGAAACAACACCGGTGCAACTATAAAGCATGCGCACCGGAAAAGGGTTAAAAAAAATTTACGGTAAAAAACCGGATTTTTCACCTTTTTCAGTGCTTTAGAGCTCTTAATTACTGGTGCGCTCTACAAGAGAAGGCACCAGTGCCCAAAAACTCTTCCTCGTCGATGCATCATAAAACACCTCGCCAAAACAAAATTAGACCAGTGCATTCATATGAAATAGCACCGGTGCACCTATAAAACACACACACCGAAAAAGGGGTAAATAAAAAAAATTACGGCCAAAAAACCACATTTTTCACTTTTCTGCTCTCAATCACCAGTGCGCTCTATAAGAGAAAGCACCAATCTCACAAAAAATTGGCACATCGGATACTATGCACTCTGTACACACACACCCAGTTCGTCCTATTACTGTAAAGCACTGGTGCTTCATGACTATTCCGCCTTGGTGCGTCATAAAACACCATGCCAAAACTGAAACATCCCAGTGTAGTGTTAAGTAACCACCTTGGTGCATCATAAAAAAACACGCAAAATCTGAAACTGCCCAGTTCGTTCTTAAGAAACCACATCAGTGCACCTATAAAACCCCACACACCATAACAGGGTTAAATAAAAAAAATTACGGCCAAATAACCGCATTTTTTACTTTTCTCAGTACTCCAGAGCTCTCAAGAACTGATGCAATTTCTCCTTCTCTGAGCCACCTTGACATCGGTGCTCCCATTGCACCCATTGCATGCACTACTGTTATGCATTGGCCACCAATCTCCAGCTTGCATTTTGCAAAACGGTGGGCAAATTCTCTTTTCCAAATTCTATAGCCAATATGCCTCCTCGAAGGCGAAATGCATAGGTATTTTTCTAGTTTTTCTATAATTAAGCTTTCTAGTAGATTAGAATTTGAAATAACCTTAAAATTAACGATTAAAAAAGAAAATAAAAAAAAAATTGCGTGGTGTGCATGAGCCGTTCAGCTCACACCAGTAAACGGTGTTGCAGGCCACACCGCCACCAGTGCTAATGGTATCTGCATCATTTCCAGGGCGGTACCAAAAGGCACCCTGCATTATTTTAAAATTAAAAAAAAGTTTGTGGTGCGGTCATTTAGCTGGGCGCACCATTGACCATGGGAATTGTTAGCCGCCTATGAAATTTTGACAACCAAACAGGGGGCTAAATGTTTTGAGCCTTCAAGGAATGCATTTCCTCTTAAGACACATCATCCTTGAAGCCTCCTGGTGCCTTTTGTCCTTTGATAAATTCCCCTCTGCTGATTCCCATTTTAAAGCCTCTCTGTTTGTGAAGAATGCACAAAGGCCTCCTTTCCCTCCTATTTTATTCCCACTAAATCCCACTTTCCACCCTCTTTTTTCCCTTTTTAAATCCCTTCCTAAACCTTCTAAATCACCCTTCTTCCCTTATAAGCCTCACAAACTCCCTTTGTTTGGCCAAATAGCCTCATTTTCCCTCTATCGTTATCCCTTTCTGGCCTTGAATTTCATTAAAAATGGGCCAAAAACCCATATTCTTTACATCTCAGGTTTATCCCCTTTCGGCTCAGCCCCAGAACCGTTTCCCCCCACATGACCCAGTGCTGGAACCAAACGCTAGCTTAGAAAGTGCTTATTGCATTTGGATATCGGGAGCACTATCAACCATCTATCTGTACAGATCGGACGGTCTTTGCAAACTCCATAGCATTAGTGCCCCCCCCCATTCCCCCTCCGATGGCATATCCACCGTCGATCTGATCCGCAGATTGACGGTCCACTTTTCACCTACCCCAGTGGTCCCCGTGCCAAAGCACTGCTCAAAACCGTTGGTTTCCATCACACTGCTTTTGGAGGGAAGGCTATATTTTTCGTTTCGGAGTGATGCCATTCACTGCATGACGCATGGCTCCGCGCACTATTCAAAAACCACCCCCCATCGCGCATTAACGTTCGACCGTGGACCCAACGCGATATGCATGTACATTGTCCGATCTGAAGCTGTCCATCCAATGGTGCTCGTGCCACAAAGATGCTCGGGAGTTAATCCAAGGCAAAGGGACCCCTGGCCCACCATTTGTCACCCTCCGATGCGTTCTCAACTGTCGATCTCCTCCTGAGATCGGACGGTCCAGATTAAATGCATGCCCTGCCATTGACCGAGTCCCGCCACGTCACCATTCCACGTTTGTTTAAATATTTTCGTCACATTTCCGCCTGGCACCTTTGTATTTCATTCAAAGGTCAAAATGTCGAATGTCCGCATTCAAATTTTTCTGCACTCGGCCAACTTCCACCAATCCATTTCTCCATTGTTCGCTGCATTTTCCACCATCACCCTGCACTGTTCCACCATTTCACCAGGTCGTGCTGCCATTCTCATTGTTCCCATTGCATCCACCCTCCCCATGCATGGTTTTCTTGACGAGTTTGTGTGTTTTTCAGCGTACCAGCGTTAAACGACTGCCATGATTCACAGTCATTGTTACAGTGGCAAAAATGCAGGGAAGACCATGTGCAGAGATCGAAATTATGAAGGAACGCCTAGGAAGGTGTTTTTACATGAATTTCATTAAAGGAACAAAGTAAAACTCTGTAAAACCTTTCCAGAGCCATTAAAGTGCTGATTTCGCAGACAGAGGTAATCATGGAGCGGCAGAGAATAGCAGTTAAAAAGGCAGAGAGCTTAAAGGCCTTTAATTGAAGACTTTGAGCCTTAATCCAATAATTTAAAGGCGAAGTACCAGACTAAAAACCTCATGAATCACACGGGAAGTCCGGTACGTAGAAAATGATATCATCAAGGTTTCACATCAGCATGATGTCTCCCTTGAGAAAGGACATGGTACTCATTATTGTCTCAGTCTACATTGTGTCCATGAGAAGTTTTCCTCCCTAACAACAGTCCTATGCTATCAGAAGCAATTTTTACTCGGTATGGCAGAACTGAAATCGTTGATTTGCCTTTTTTTAGTTCACCAGGGTTCTACAGAGTGCTACAACAAGTACATCAGAGACATACTTGGAGTAAATTGCAGCCTGACGTAGACCACTCTTTCATCCAAAGAGTACCAGAGATAAATACTCAGAATTTAAAACAGAATGGGGCCTCAGCCCTCTTCCCCTCCCGAGTCTTAATGCTACATTTATTTTTTCACCTACCTCCTCTGCCTCTTTTAAGCTATAAATTCATGAAGAAACTCATTGTAAGGGTTGTTGATCGGATATCTGAGAATTGCAGGCTGTTTCTTTTGAGACATAGTCTCTGTGTAAAGTTGCAAGATAGGTTGAGGAAGATGTTTTCAGACTGAATATCAAGCTATTGGTAATGTTGTACTTGACTGGTGTTGCTCTTTAATATGACAAGCACATTTCTTTGGATCCTTATTTAAAGCAGCAGTGATGTTTTCTGTCTTTGTCTATGTTTTTCCTTTTTAGTTCATTACATTTCATTTCTTCTGGCACGCATCAGAAATCTGGCATAGGATTTACCTTGGTTAGGTACCCTATGTTTCTGCTCTCCCTGCCCTCAATGTTTTCTGCAGAATGTGTTATCTGAGGATTGATTTCAAGATAATTTAACCAGCGTAGTGGTTCCATATGCTACTAGCTGATGTATGAATTAATGAATCTGTTCTTAGATGTTCTTGGCACTTTTTAATTGAATGAATTGGGATACTGGGAGTTTAGAAATCTGTCTCTATCTCACCAGGATCCTTTTCAATTAATTTAACCTTCCTAAGATCCCTTAAGCTAGAGGCCAAAGCATTGAGAGTTCAAAGTCTCTCTCTGATCTCAGGTTTTCACCTTTGTGTCCAAATCTTTGATGTTTCCTTGTCTGAAGAGTTAGCCTTTAGGTTTTAGATCACAGGTTGTCCAATGGCATGTCCTGTCCCTGGATCTGATCTCTGAAGGTCACCTTGGAGGTTTCCTTGCTTTCACCTTCTCTCTTACCATTTCATGCCACACTATCATCTTTAAGATCGAATGCTTTAGATGACTAGCCCAACTGAAAGCCTGCACATTGAATAGCAAGTAAACCCTTTCCCGACTCCATTGCCCAATGGTCTTGATGTTCTCTGAATCATCCTTCCTTTGCCTAAAATCCTCTTTGCTCATCCTTGTCTTATATTTAACCCTTCTTTCCTGATTCCCAACAACCAAACAAACCATCAAACAAACAAACCCCAAGCCTTATAACTAGCCTAACATCTTAACTTTTGAGCTTCAAAGACATAAAACCTTTGCTTATATAGAGAGATCCCTCTCTGGACCTAGGAGGGCTAGATCCTGAGGTCTGAAAGTGGTTCTAATTTTGTCTCATCTTTTGTTCTTGCCAATCTGGGCAAAACATGGGAACCCCAACATAATGGCGACTCCGTTGGGGAAGGAACTTTGAATACCATTAACTGATATATCCTCTTTTTGTGTTTCTCACACACTCTTAGACAGAGTCTGGAAAGGGCTAGGTAGCTTTCAGATCTCATCCTCTTTCGGAGGTGAAATATCTGGTAAATTACCTCCCAGTCAATCTCTGGTTAGAGTTTGCTGTGTTTTCAGGATATCCTTGGAAATGTATATCTTATAAGCACTGTGGTGGATAGTGTATCTCCTAGAAACATCTTAAACCCTCCACCTGGCGACTCCATAGTTCCTGAATGATTAAAAGACTCCACTGGTGATCAGTAGGCCTGCTGATTATCTTGGTTCACATAAGACTCCACTGGGAGACCAGAGCCCATTGCAACATCAGCCATAATAGAAGCAACAAGTAGGGTTAAGCTGCTTTGTTGGAAAACAACATTCTGGCTTCAAGAACCATTCACACAAGAGCTTATCCTAACCCAAACCCACCTGAAATAGTTGACAACCTTGAGAGAATCCTCCAGAGATCTCCTACACCTAAAATACCAACTATTTCCAGCAACATCCATAAAGCTAACTCTGCACCAGAAGACTTTACAACTCTACTAGTCCCACCTTTTGACCTAGACACACCAAATAGATTACCAAGAACTAGGTAATTCACTGTTCTAGACCAGCCAGACCTTGAGCTCCCTGGTTCACCATCTCATAGTGGTCAACACATTAGGGACAGAGAAACCCCTCCATACACACCTCCTGATATTCACTCCACTCAAAACTTGGGGCTCCGCCACCCTAGGTCTGCCCAACAGACTTCTGCTGGTCCTAGTACCCTTGTCATCCAAATACCAACTGCTCAAACCAACCCCTTACCTCTGCAAAACATCATCATGGCAGCCTGGTATGCACCTCTGCTATTACCCTAGCCTCTAGTGCCCCTACCCAATGATTACCAATCAAATATCCCACACTTCACTACAAAAGATGCTACCACAGCTCAGCACCATGTCGACAGGATGGAAGATTCATTTGATTACATGGAGATAGATGATGATATACTCAAAATGAGAATCTTTGCCCAAAGTTTAGGAGGTGATGTGAAAAAATGGTTTAAAGGCCTACCTCCTAATAATATTCAAGACCTTCCTGCTTTGTATCAAACCTTCAAAAAACAAATGGAAAGTTAAGGCTAACCCTCTCCAAATCTTAGCAGAATACAAGAACCTGAAAAGAAACATAGGAGAGAGTGTCCATGACTACTCTACAAGGTTTAACAGTGTTTACAACGCTCTTCCTCCACACATGAAACCTCCCCAAGGTCTGGCCCTAGTGAAATACCCTGAAGGATTTGATGCTGACATGGCCTACCAGCTTAGGGAGAGAGATTACAACACATTGGAAGACATGAAAAAATGAGCAGTGAGTGTAGAGGCTAATTTGATTGAGAAAAAAGCAAGATTGAGAGACGAGAAAAGGGTAACATATAGAGATGACATTGTAGCTTTCTATTGGCGAGGAAACAGGTCTCGCAGGCAAGACCTAGGTTCAAGGGTTGAGGCCAACAAAGGAATCCGCTGTAGTTTAGAACCACGCCATCATTATCACCCTACTCCGGGGAGCAGAGAGTCTCACCCGAGGCATGCCGCAACCACATGCAGAGGGGGAATAGATTGATAGTAGGGGAAGGATCCGCATCTCATGATTATCATTGAATTGATTGCATAAAAATAGGTATATACGCAAGAACATTCATAGAGCAAGTAGGTATTAAGAAAATAAAATTTTAAATCACCATAACCATCATGCATGCATATGAATTACCCAATAGGACAACAACCTGCAATTGTATTGATATCTTCATCCACATCCATAGTTACATAGCTTCCACAAGGAGAGCTTACAGTCTGATACATATGTCTTACATAACAGAAAGGTAAATGAGAGAACCCTAGGAACTACAGAGATATCCTGTCCAATCTCCTTCAGTTGCTCTGCCTTCTGTCTCCTGGTTTCATCATCTTCTTTCGGCCAGGTGACTGCTATTTATTCACCCACTATCGCAACTGTTAGTTCCTCTTTGTGTTCTTCTTCAGCTGCTTCGGGCTTCTCTCTTGTTTTCTGCGTGTTTCGCTTTCTATCTTCTATTGTATATCCTCATGCATATGCTTTCTTCAGCTATCTCTTGCTTCTGCGCCACCTCTATAGCTCCGTGGCTTGCTGTAGTTATGACTTGGTCGCAATTGCCATGTGTCATCATGCCGCAACCCAAAAATCCCTCCTGTATTCAAAATTCAAAATATTCAATGGGCGGGCAGAGTTCACGAATTACCCATTTGGCCACCGCTGAGTTGGCCTCGGTTTGCTGAATCTAGACTTCAAGCTCGTCCACCTGGGCATATAATTGGTCCAACCGCATGGGATCTGCAGTCTCTTGAATTTCCCTCAAAATCTGCTGCAACTGCGTGGAAATGGGCTGTGTTTTGACTGTAAGGGCTAGTGAACACTCCTGAAGACCTTTCAGAAGGTCTTAAGCCTCACGTGCCATAGAGTTAAGGGTTGCCTGCATTTGAGCAGCCTGGCCCTGCTTAGCTGCAACCTGTGCGGAATATACAATCTCGGGGTCGGGTAGCGCTGGCCGTGCGGCTAACGCTGCTTGAAGCTCCTAGTTCTCCCTTTATAGGCCATTGTAGGCAATCCGGAGGTGGAAATCCTACACGATGAGGCTGGTCTTCGTGACATCGGGAGGCAGCTGAGGGTAATGAGCCCCGACATGTGGCCATAGTTCGAAAAACACCTGAGTGATGTTGCTTAGCTGTCCTTCCAGCTGCTCCTGTGCCATTCTGAGATGGTCGCGATGTTCAGTAAGCACGGTAATTTGTTGTTGCTACTCTTCGCACCGTTGCTGGAGGTTCGAATGAAGCCTTTCAGATTGCTGGGCCGCTCGTTGAATAAATAAGTACAGCTGAGCTGTACCCCAGGTCTCTAAGTTGGCGGTCCCTGAAGTGCCCTGTTTCGGCATCCTTTCCTGCAAGGGTTGCCCACTGGAAACTAATCGATTAGAATGCTTGGGAGGGGATGGTGGTGTGGCCTCTGGGTGTGCTGAGTCAGCCATATTTAGATCCGGCCGTTCTTGCTGATCTATGTGGCTCGGTTGTGGAGGGACAATTGCCTCAGGCTAAGTCTTAGCAGAGTCAGACACAATGTGTGTCTGCTGTGTGAATATATCAATAAGAGAAATGTGGGGTTCTCCCATTCGGTCGATCGGTGGTACTACTGCGGCAGTACTAGAGTCAAATTTGGCCACGCAGTCCCCACCAAGGAGTTCCAGGATGATGGGGTCGAACACAGTAGCGGATGAATTGGATGGGGCGGATGAAGTGGTAGGCGGATGAACGGTGGGTGGAGTGGTGGACGGGGTGGTGGAGGGATGTGGAAGGCGAATATTGATGAACTCGGATGGGTCAATGAGGGGTTCTTCTTGAACCAGCACCCCTGGGCTCGGTGGCAGTGGTGGATCATCAGCAGGGAGGTCCACCACTGGATTTGCCTCGGTGGTGTGGGGCATCTGGTTAATCCGTAGGCTTGCTTTTCTCTCCCATCGAGGTTGTGATCGGGTTTGCTGAGGTAAAGAGGACAGTAGGGATGGGGGAGGTGAGAGGAGTTTTATGGGGGTGCGAGGTGGAACGAGAAAGAGGGAACTCGGAAAATAAAGGGAAAGGAGCGGCACCGCTAGAAATGACCTGGGTCGCCGCATTAAAATTTTGTACCTACATGTTCAAGTGGCAGACGATGGGAATGAGCGGCTCAGGGAGTTCTGGTGGTGTCACCTCCGCATCAGGTCCGGCAGGCTGTTGTTGCAGCAAAATTTGCTCAAAGTTGTACCTGGGCACCCTAGCTCGGATTTCCATCGCAACCCTCGGCCATGAGCAAACTTCGCGGTGGAATGCGGCATCCTCAAGCTGAAATTTCAGCAGCTTCATGCGAAAGGTGTCCCCCGGCATACAAGTGAGTCAGAGGTAGGTATACCTGTGACTAACCCTGAAACACACTTGCTCGCTATACTCATCCAACAGGTTCCTGGGCACCCGTTACTGGCTGGCCACCACGTCCGTCATTAGACTGTACCAGGACTGAAATGCCTCTGCATTCACCTGTTTAGTGCTGGGATCGGCTGACACCTTCCACAGAGAAAACTTCAGCGCTAAAGGCTGGCCCTCTGGAATGTCCATGAGGAACCAGATGAGGGGAGTGTGCCATTTCCACATGGAAAAAGCAACGATCAAATATCCATAAATAAAACTAGTAGCGCGCTTATAGTTCTCCTTGCACGCGTCGAATAGTTCCTTTAACAAGAAGGAGCACCAATTCAGCTTGGTGCCCTAGACACAGTGCTCTGCAATGGAGATAGTGTCCAGAGTGCATTTTCCCTTGCTGTAGTGTCGCATTGTCTTGCTGGCAATGAGGTAGCAGGCGAATCTAATCTCAGGCTTATTGATGAGGTCTATCTTGGCTCCTTTGCCCCCCCCCCCCCCCCCGGCGGGTGCCATATTTGACATAGAGGTATGCGTCTCCCGACTTTCGTGCGCGCTTGGAGGAGGTCTGACAGGCAGTCGCGACGTCTGCGCCATTCTGTGAAAGCCCTGTGAGACAATGAATGTCCTCAGCGTGAATGGGAATTTCCTTGTTCAGCCACAAGGACTCATTCTGGATGTGACTGAGGAGGAAGGATGTGCACTACAGAGTCGGTCCTGTGGTCCCGAAGACTGGAAGATTTCTTAAGTTCATCAGAGACGATTTATGAAGGCCCCTGAACTCTGGTAACATTCGGCTGGCTGAGTTTCTAGCTATGGTATAGTAGTGCTCCATGTACACCTGCCAATGGAGTGCTGAGAATTCGGAAGCATCTGAAAGGTTGGCATCGATCAGAGCTGCGTTATCATATTTCTCGACAAGGGACTCGGTATTGTGAATTCGGCTGTCGAGCTCTGGTTCAGTGATGGCTGGGATGGCCTTCGGCATTTTTTCTCAGCGTTGATAGACCTGTATAATTCGCCTTAGTGTCCTCTCTTGGTTCTGTGTGTTTTGAGACTTCAACTGCTCTGGTGCTGCTACAATTTCTAATTCGAACTGGTCTAGCATTCTCGTGCTTTTAGTTTTCATGCAAGTTATGTAAGCACTTGGCACGAGTGGAGTTGATGAGACCCCCAACGAGTTAATTCCTACTGGCATTCTTTTCTGCGATAATCATGCGATCAATCGCGTGCCAATGGGTATTCTGACAGTTGCTGACGGTGGTCTGGGGAAATGAGCGGACGTGACAGCTGAGGTAACTGCGGATGATGGCAAGGTTACTTCCAATTATGGTAATTTATGATTCAAATCTAGACGATCCTACGGACTGACACAAGTACTGATTGAAATGACCTGGACTGACACTAACACGTTATGAATCCTACAGGGATGACATGCTAGACGTGCCCCTCCCTGACCACAGTCGGTTGCGGTGCGGTCCCGCAACAGAGCGATTATTGACAATTAATGCAAGAACGAAAAACACTACCTATGCTTATCCCGATTGCGGGAGAGTTATTCGACTACGCTACTCTATGGGTGCTCTCGGTTGCGAGATTTATTGATGAATGTTGGAATAAACTTACTCCTGGTAGGGTTTCAGGCGTGCACCATTCACCCATCCTAGTAAAACAGTATCGTCCAGCTGAGCCAACCGAACGACGCTGGACTCTCTAATCTCGATGACAAAATAAGGTCCTAACCAGTGCATCTGTAGCTTCCCTGGAAACTTTTGAAACCTGCAGTCATATAAGAGGACCTTTCTGCCAACCTGGAATGTCTTGTTCTTGATGTGGCGGTCGTGCCACGCTTTCTGCCTGTCCTTCTGAACCTTCTGGTGAAATTCGACCAGGAACCAGGACTCGTCCAATTCCTGTAGCTCATGGAGGCATTCCTGAAGCGAATCCTCTTCTGAGAACTTGAGGGATGTGGCAATTAAAAGACTTGGTACAATGAACTCGGCTGGAACCACAACTTCCCGGCCATACACCAGCTGGAAAGGTGTCTGATTGGTCAAATGCTTCACCGTAGTCCGGTAGGCCCATAATGTAGCGGGTAGGTGCTCATCCCAATCTTCGCGCTAGGCATTGCAGATCTTAGTTAAGCCCTTTTCAAGAATTTTATTGAATTCTTCAACGGTACCATTGGCCTGCGGGTAGTATGGGCTTCTTTTATGATGTTGAATCATAAATGTGTTCAGCAGCGACTTGACCGTGTCATTAATGAAATGCGTACCCTGAACACTGGTTAAACTTCGTGGGCAGCCAAACCTGTTGATGATGTTTTCAAAGATGAACCGTGCTGTTGTATCTGCGGTGCAATCGCGTACCGCCGCTGCCTTAGCCCACTGGGTGAGGTAGTCGGTTGCGGTAATGATGTAACGAGCCTTGGAGTGCCTGGCGACCAGGGCTATGGGGCCTACGAAGTCGACAACCCACTTCTCGAACAGCCGCAATACATGCACTGGGTGTAGCAGAAGCTCGTCCCTATGAGAGGGCCTCCCCATTCGCTGACAGACATCACAATGCTTCAAAAATTTCTTACAATCTGTATGGACCGTCGGCCACCATAGTCCCGCCTGGAGTACCTTCCTCGCAGTGGATTTTTCTCCCACATGCCCTCCCGCAACTCCGCTGTGGCATTCCCACATCACAGCTTCGCACTCGTGGTCAAGTACACATCTGCGTAGTACCTCATCGAAGCCCAGTTTGTAGAGCTGCCCCACAATCAGTTGGTATTCGGCAGCGCGGACAACCAAATGTCGTTTCTGGAGCGGGGTATGGTGCTGAGGGCACTGCCCTGTGGTCAGATAGGTGGCGATGTTGGCCAAGTAGTCCGGTACAACTTCGACTCAGAAGAGGTCAGCATCCGATAGCTGATCATCAAGAGAGCCGTCGTTCACCCCTGTCTCCAACTTGGATAAGTGATCAGGCCCGAAATTCAACCTCCCGGGCTTGACAATCACCTCAAACGTGAATTCTTGGAAGAGTAGAAGCCAGCGACAGATCTGTCCTTCTAACACAGGCTTGTTCACCAAGTACTTCAATGTAGAATGGTCCGTAAAGAACTTGAATATTCCTCCTAGAAGGTAGTGGCGGAACTTCTGGAGTGAGTACACCATTTCCAAGGCCTCCCTCTCAGTAGTGGTGTAGTTCTTTTCCGCATTAGACAATTTACGACTGGCGAAGTAGACCGGATGGTCCATTGTTATCTCTCTGGGTTGCACCAAAACAGCCCCAAGTGCAATACTGGAAGCATCAATATGCACATGGAACTGCTTGTCCCAGTCTGGGTGAATGAGAATATGTGCTGTCACCAGCTTTTCCTTTAGAGTGTCAAGGGCCAACCGACACTCCTCTGTCCACTGGAATACTTTGGACTTCCGAAGGAGCTTTTCTAAAGGGGCAGTGATCTTTGCATAATTTCGGATGAACCACCTGTAATATCCCGTGTGCCCAAGCAGCGCTCCCAACTGCTTCACTGTTTCGGGGGCCTCCATGTAGACGATCACCGCTACCTTGGCGGGGTCGACGTAGACCCTTTGCTTGCATACCACGTGTCCCAAAAACATGCCGAAATGGACTGCAAAAATACATTTCTTCAAGTTCAAGGAAATCTGCAACTGGTGACACCGTTCGAACATGATATGCAACAGGGTGGCGTGTTTCTTCAACAAGATGTAGACAGTCCAATCGTCCATGTAGACCTCCAGGAACTTGTGGATATACTCTCGGAAAGTAGCGATGACAATCCGGGAAAACACGGTCGGGGTGTTCTTCAAGCCAAACGACATTACGTGGTATGCGAACGATCCCCATTCGGTGGTGAACGTCATCTTTGTCTTGTCTTCCTCTGCAATGCGCACCTGATGATAACTAGAAAAACCATCAGTGAAGGAGTAATATTCATTTCCCGCAACATGATCCAATACTTCGTCGCTGAACGAAGTTGGAAACGGATCATGGATGCAAGCATTGTTCAGACTCCGGTAGTCGACACAGACGTGTATCTCCGCATTGTCCTTCTTATTCTGAATGACAATGGGACTCACCAACTCTGCTTCTTCCACCGAAAAGATGAGACCTGCGGCCAACATCTTTTCGATCTCCATCTTGACCTTTTCTTGAATCCGCAGGTTCAACCAGTAGGGCCGATGTTTTATGGGCCTGGCATCTGGTTTCAGTACAATATGCATTTCTCCGAGGTCACCTTTTATGCCCTTCAAATCGGCAACCGACGAGGGGAATAAGTCCTCGTACTCCTGGAGGAGGTTGAAAATTTCCTTTGTCGCCTCCTCGTCCCAGTAATCCCCAACTGTAGCCAGCTTGGGTTTTTCCTCCGTACCTATGTTCAACTTATTTGTCTTTAGCGGCTGTAAATGGATGCCTTCGGTAGTCGATTCTTCATTGATATTGCTCTTGCTCTCCTTCTCTTCGAAGTATAAGTGCCTGAGGTCCTCCAAACTGTCATCGTCTGGATCGCCGTTAATCTGTTAGCAAACCAACTCGTGCCTGGCCTCAAGACATGGTGCAAACGTGCCCCCATCGGGCTCTGGGTTGTGGAGAAACAATACCCCCTTGATAGCCTGTAGTGCCCTAGTCACCAGCTCGGTCTCTCCCTCGAATGAGAAGCATCAAAAAAACTTGTCCGTGACTTCCCGCCAGGAGCCGGTGCCCCTTTTCCTCTCATCTTCCAAGTACCAGGCCCGGGGGATGGTATCTAAGGAGTGAATGAACCGTTGTACCCACAGCTCTTGCGGGTATCCTAGACCCTGCCACTGTTCCTCACAGCTCTTCAGGTGGTCCCGCGGATTGGAAATCCCTTTGTACCTGTGCCTGCTCTGAGGGCCTTCGTCTTCTTTAAACTGGGCCCGCAATGCCATCGCCACGCAACTCCACTGCGATAGGGTGTTGCGGTGGTTCCTCCACCACCTTGCTGACATGGACTGTAGTGCAACATCCAAAAGTGGTATCCTGTGGCCTTCCAGAACCATGTCTTCCACTTTGGCGATAAAGGTATTGACAGCCTGCATATTCGACAGGGTGGGGTAGTTTCTAAACTCAGCCCCAATCCAACGGACTCGGGCAATGGTAGCACATCTCCATGTACTGGTCTCGTACCCACCCTATTGCCAATCTTCCCACGCGAGTTCCGAGCCCAGCTCCGAGCTCTGGACACTACGCCAGCTGACGGAGCCAATTGCAATCAGGTTGATATAGTCCTCCCTCTTCCCGGCAATCATCTGGTAAAGGTGGTCCATCATCTAAGCCTCCCCTCGGTTGTCCATGGTTTCGGTATATCGCGGGCCTTGATATGGGTCAAGGGGCTGAGTGACCTGGACCTCTCCATCCTCGAAGATCATCAACTCCTTTTTAAGGTCAATGATGGCGTAATTCTCAAAAGCCCAATCGATGCCTAGCAGAGCAAGGTAAGGATTATTGTCTCCCATAATATCAATAACCTCAAAATACATGTAAGTCTTCACCCCCGCAATGTCAACCTCGACCCCTTCGAGTCGGCCGATTGGCACGATGCAATACTGATTTGCTATTCGAAGCTGGATCGGCGAGTATGTCATCCATGGCCTTCCCAGAGCCTCCCACGTCTTCCATGGTAGGATGTTGACGTCAGATCCTAAGTCAAGCATAGTGTCGCTAATCTGGAATCCCTCCACCTGTGTATTAAGCCGGAACTCTTTTCCCGTACATTGCTTGTTCCACTTGACACGCTGCACATACTGTGGTGCTGTGTCCACAGGTTCCCTGGGCCTGGTATCCCCCTGCAATGCATCCTGCAGAGTACACATGAGCTGGTCCCGCATCGAAGCATCATCAACAATCTTGAGGAACAACTGTAGCCAGTCTTCAATCAAGGTCCCCGTAGCGCGCTATTCTCTGCAGCCCGTCGTCGGGGGTATCTCAAGGCCCCCGGTTTCCCTCAGCTGAGAAAAATCCTCCACCGCCTCCTGGAAATACTTCTTCTGCATGTCCGGCCAGATCAGTTGCTTCGGGAAGGCAAGCCAAATAGCTCAGACTGGCTCCTTCCCATGAGCGTCCTCTCCCGTCTTCTTGCCACCCCGCGTGATGATTTCTACCTTCTGCATGGCCAGAGGCGCGGTTCCTAGCAACTCAAAGCTTACCAAATTCGTGCCCGTTCCTCCCACTTCTTGATGAGTTCTGGACAGTCCTCTATTGCATAGGTGTTCATGCAGCGCTGGGAACACCAAGGACATCGGGGAAGGGGGCATTCCTGAGCCATGTGACCCTCCTGGTCACAGTTGTAACATTTCACTAGACTGCATCCCCCTGTGCGGCCTCCCTACATACCACTGCCTCTGCCTCGGGAAGCCTCGTTCACCCTATAAGAAGGACGGTCCAACCAGTCCGCAAGTGCATCGAGAGCTCTGCATTGCTCGGTGTTGTGAGTCATGGAAGCATAGAACTCACAGTATACATTGTTTGGGACATTAGAGTACTTCTGTAGTATCAGGCACATCCGAGGTGGATGCAACATTGTCTGGTAAATCTTGCAGTACTCCGTAGAGGTGGGGTTCTGTTGAGAGGGGAACCCTGCATAAGGCTGTTGCGGCTGGTATACCCCCTGCGGACTCAGCCCTGCACCACACCCTATGGGTGGACCCCCTTGGATTGCCGTAACAGAAGGTCCCACACCCGTTCCACATAGCCGAGGACATTCGGTCGCAATGTGGCCTTCAACCAGGCAGTGAGTGCACCAAACATTCGGCCTGGCTGGTCTTATAGGCTGCATTTCCTTGAGCTTCTCAGTCAGACTAGCGATCTGATGCTGCAGTCCCACCAAGGAAGGATCCTGTGGGGCCGGCCCTCCCTGATATTCCTGAGGGTAGCCCGCCATGGCCTCTATCTTCATGGCCTGTTCCAAAGCATCCTGTAAGCTGTCAATCTTCTGCTGAGTGAGGGGGGTTCGTGTCAAGGGAAGTAAAGCCTTGATGAACCAATCCCTCTGATGGTTTGGATCGATCAGGTAGTTGAGTTTCCTGATCGCGTCCTTGAATTTCCGCATCAGCTCCCATGCAGTATCTCCTTCTTTCTGCTTAATCTCCCAGAGCTCAGACAAGCCCTGCTGGTCTATCTGGGGAAGCTTGAATTCGCGGACAAAGTCTCGCTTAACGTCAGCTATTACCGGATTCGGATGGGTCTCAGACCATTTGATGAACCATCGCAGAGCCCTCTCTCTGAGTGTAGTTTGGAACTCTATGAGCTTCTCGGTGTCTAGCATCTACCGAGCCCTCCATATGGCTTCATAGAGATACTAGTGTTGCTCGACATCATCGTTGCCTTGACCAGAAAATTCCGGGTACCAGGTGAATGACCCAGCCATATTTACTTGCGGAGGGTTGACTAGGATAAATCCTCCGGGTCCTGGTTGCGTAATTGTTCCACTAGGGAATGCAATATTGCTAGGGACACTGCTAGTCACAGGTGTTGCCGTCGACAATGAACTGCTGGGCAACTGACTTAATGCTTGTAACTTAACGAAAATATTACTTAAAGGTTGATAAAGTACCAGGGGAAGGTAGGGGTCTGTGCCATGCAAAGTAGGGCTTCCTGGAGAGATGAATGTCGTCTGCTCTTGAAAAATCCGTTGCATCACGATGTACCATTCGCCATCGGAACTTCCTTCGAGCTGCCTGCCTCCATCGCCTTCGTTAGTCATCTTCTCCCATTTTCTCCTGGTCAGGCTCCCATGCACCCGTCATGCACCCACAACGGTGTCCTCCCTTTCCTGGGTATCCACCGGAGTAGCCATAATCCCTATCCTCTGAGGCACCTCCTCTTGATTCTTCCAGTCGCTTTCCCGTCATCTTAACTCCCGCATCACCCTTTCTCGCCACCTATCGGCGATATGCACCCGCCGATGTGCACGTCGCTCCCTCAACCTCCTTGCGGCCTCAACATCCATCCCCACTCCCCCCTTTACACTTCACGTAGCATCGGTCCCTTCAACCCTTCCCCCAGCACTGGGGGTTTACGCTTCCATGCTCAACTTTGGAAATTCCATCAGCCCTTTGTCCACCATTAGGGCTTTAATCCATAGCAAAATCTCCTTAAGCAACTTCCCTCTTAACCCAGAATGGAAGATAGCTTCAGCCTTTGAGAAGGACTGGTAGCATTCTTCTACAAACTCCATAATGTATCCATCCAAAGTGTTCTCTACCCAAAAATCCACCACGCAGGTTAATTCATTGTCCAACCGATGCAGGGCCACCAGATCTTCGTGCACCCACTTTCGGTTTATCTTCTGTGAGATATCCCTAGGCACCTTCATCTGTAACCTCTGCAACCAATTATAGAGGTCACTAGGGAACTTTCCCCAGAGGATCTCGTAAGTATCATTGGCGGAATCTGAGAAAAGGACAAGATCATTAAGCACGCTTTCCTTTTGATTTGTTAGCTCCGCTTGCTAAGCAACGAACCGGTCCAGATGATTATCCCACCATCTCCATATTTTTCCTTCGTAGATCCTCGATACCATGATCTAGTACCCCTCATAACATGCAGGTCCCGGCAACGGAACCATTTTTTGGCGAGGAAATAGGTCTCGCAGGCAAGACCCAGGTTCAAGGGTTGAGGCCAACAAAGGAATCCGTTGTAGTCTAGAACCATGCCAGAATTATCACCCTACTCCGGGGAGAAAAGAGTCTCACAAGAAGCATTCCAAAACCACGTGCAGAAGGGGAATACATCGATAGCAGGGGAAGGTTCCGCATCTCATGATTATCATTGAATTGATTGCATAAACATAGGTATATATGCAAGAACATTCATAGAGCGAGTAGGTATTAAGCAAATAAAATTTTAAATCACCATAACCATCATGCATGCATATGAATTACCCAATAGGACAGCAACCTACAATTGTATTGATATCTTCATCCACATCCATAGTTACATAGCTTCCGCAAGGAGAACTTACAATCTGATACAGATGTCTTACATAACAGAAAGGTAAATGAGAGAACCCTAGGAACTACAGAGATATCCTGTCCGATCTCCTTCGGTCGCTCTACCTTCCATCTCCTGGTTTCATCATCTTCTTTCGGCCAGGTGACTACTATTTATTCACCCACTATCGCAACTGTTATTTCCTCTTTGTGTTCTTCTTCAGCTGCTTCCAGCTTCTCTCTTGTTGTCTGCATGTTCCGCTTTATTTCTTTTGTTGTATATCCTCATGCATCTGCTTTCTTCAGCTATCTCTTGCTTCTATGCCACCTCGATAGCTCCGCGGCTTGTTGTAGTTGCAACTTGGTCGCGATTTCCATGTGTCATCATGCCACAACCCAAAAATCCCTCCTGTATTCAAAATTCAAAATATTCAAAATGGGTTTCCAAAACAAGGGCCCCAACACTTCCACATATGATCCCAATTATGACCGCCTATCTAAAAACATGGAAAAGCTACAACAAATGATGGAAAAAATTGTTGTCACAGTTAGTAACCAAAACAGAAGTCAAAATCATAACCAGAACTAGAACTTTAGAAGAAACAACGCCACTCCCAACAGACAAAGAGAATCAGATCAACAAGTTATTCCCCCTTTTCAAGAGAACTTTATTGATGAGGATGAGGGAATCATAGAAGAGTCTGAGGGAACCACAATAAACATGTTTGAAATATAAAACTCAATCCACAACTGTTCCACAGAGGAAGATCAGCCCTTGTCCTCATACTGGGATGAGGAAAGGTTAGAATCTGAGGATTACAGGCTAGGATTTGAAAATGCCATCATGCAGGTCAGGGAAAAATATGAAATTAGAAGAAAAAAGAGCCTAGACACTTTCAAACTAAAGGCTTCTGAGTTTTCTATCAAGAAAATGCCTAATAAAACTTCTAAAGTAACTGCTGAAAGTAACAAATAAGCAGCTGAGAGTTCTGGGAAGAACAAAGAAAAGGACAACCAAAACACTGATAAACAAAGTCAACCAACTAGTAGCACTAGCACTGCAGTTAGTGCTCCTGATAAAACAGTTCCCAATCCTGTACATAGTGAGAATTAGCCCACTGATTCAGCAACTAAGGCAGTGGCTAACAAAACAGAGTTGAGTTTCACAAAGAGCTAATCTCTCTTCAATTTGGAGAGTGAGATTTCAAAAATTAAAATATCTGTCCCACTCTCTGAACTGGCCACTCAGTATGTATATAAAGGCCAAATTTTGAAAGCATTAAATCTAGGGGAAAACAGTGACACTGTCAATTTGAGTGATGATCAACCAGCCCTTCTGTCTGGTCCAAAGATAGAAGGAAAGTTTCAGGAGGGGGTATGCCACCTTTTTATATCAGTCTCAATATCCATGACAAGATCCTTCAGAATGCAATGCATGACTCTAGGGCATCACACAATCTAATGCCTAAGGTAGTGATGGAAATTTTAGGCCTAGAGATAACTTGACCCTACAAAGACTTATATTAATTCAATTCTAGCAGGGTAAAGTGTCTTGGCCTAATCAAAGATTTATGTGTGAGCCTTACCCAGACTCCAGCCAAGTGTCTAGTCATGGATGTTGTAGTGGCAGATGTGCCACCCAAGTATGGCATGTTATTATCGAGATCATGGGGAGCCAAGCTGCAAGGTACAATGCAGATAGATGGGGCCTATGCCACAATTCCAGTCTTTAGCCAACTTAGAAGACTGTATAGAGAGGCTCAAATGAAATTCCTAGTCAGCAGCCCAGAAAAGCCTGAAAATTCACCTTTATACTTTGTACACACAAATCTTGACTCCTTCATCCTTTGTAATGATGAATCCTTAGAGGGGTTAGAATTCAAGAACAGAGATACAAACAAGGAAACAGAGCCCATGGACTTTAACATAATGGCTACTCTAAACTCAGAGGAGAACAATGTAGAAAACTTTGGACAGTGCACTGAAACATAAACTCAGAGTGAACAAGAAATAGAATGCAGTCAACTGATTAGTCACCCTCCGCAAGCCCATGCACCACACCAAGAAAAAAATGATGTTAAGCCCGAGAGCGAACCTCTATGGGAAATGAATTTCAATGGGTCATGCACCAGGGTACATAACATCAAGAGTGACTACGTAGAGAGTCATGCCTATAACCTGAAATTCAAATGTACAAACAATATCGCAGAGTATGAAGCTCTTATCCTAGACTTGAAGCTGTTGAGAAAATTAGGAGCTCATAGGATAATTGTGCATAGGAGACTCTGATTTCATCATTAAACAAGTGAATGGTGAATACAAAACGAAACATCCTAGGCTGAGAGCATACAAGAATGACGATATGGATATATTGAAAACCTTTGTAGAATACGAACTGGTGTTTGTCCCTAGCAGTCAGAACGCAATTGCAAATGGATTAGCCTGCATGGCTAGTGCGTATCATAAGCCTCCTAGTGACCAAAAAATCATCATTTAGACCAAATTCAGACTTGCAGTGCCGGATAACGAAAAATACTGGTAGGTCTTCGAGGGTGACAAACAGATTGAGGATTTCCTAATAGGCAGGAACGAGTTTGGATTTTCTAATTCAGACTCTAAATCTGACGATAGCTGCCTAAGTGAAGAGCCCTCCGATGAGGAAGAACCACCCTGTAACATAGAAATAAACACTATAAACAAACAGATTGGAAATCCAAAAGGAAAATGTGAAAACGCAGATAATGAGGAAGTAGAGGTGCTGCACGCCAAAGATAAGAACATACCCCGAGGTTTGGCACCTTTAGAAGATTTTTTTGACTTTGATGATGTAGCAAAAAGGCCCACTATAGAAAACTCAGACTCTGATGTCGAGGAATGCAACATAGGCACTAAAGATAAGCCCAAAATGATCAAATTGGCTAAGTCCCTGCCTGCAAACATGAAAAAGAGATACATTGACCTTTTCAAGGAATTCATTGATGTGTTTGCTTGGAGCTATGGAGAATTGAAGGCCTATGACACAAACATCATACAACACAAAATACCTTTGAAAGAGAACTAGAAACCTTTCAGACAGAAACTTCGCAGAATAAACCCAAAACAATTGCCTTCAGTGGAAAAGGAAATAAAGAAGATGTATGAGGCAGGCATAATAGTTCCTGTGAGGTTTTCTAATTGGGTCTCAAACCTTGTAGCTGTGAGAAAGAAAACAGGTGAGATCAGATTGTGCATAGATTTCAGGAATCTTAACAAAGCCTCACTCAAAGACAACTACCCTTTGCCAAAAATGGATCACATTCTTCAGAAAGTAGTGGGCTCAAAAAGGATCTCCCTGTTAGATGGTTTTTCAGGTTACAACCAGGTTTTAGTACTCCCAGAAGACCAACTCAAGACAGGTTTTACCACTCCATGGGGGACTTTTGTGTACGTAAAAATTCCCTTTGGACTGATGAACGTTGGTGAAACCTTCCAACGAGCAATGGACATAACCTTTTCAGATGAAATAGGACACTTCATTGTCATCTATTTGGATGACATAATAGTCTTTTCCAAGACTGAAGAAGAACACCTAAAAAATATGAGAAGAGTGTTTGAAAAATGTAGAAGGTTCGGTCTATCATTGAATCCTAAAAAGACTATATTTGGACTCCAAGAAGGTAAGCTTCTTGGCCACATCATATCCAAGAAGGGGATTAGGATAGACCCACAAAGAGTTGAGGGAATACTACAAATCACACACCCGAGAAACATCAAAGAGTTACAATCCTTCATTGGGAAAATCAACTTCCTCAGGAGGTTTATCCCCAACTTAGCTGAACACCTTAGAAATATAACCAACATGCTAAAGAAGGGTGTAGGAGTTAAGTGGACTATTGAAGCTAAGAAATCTTTTGAATTAGTTAAAATTGCACTCACCTGGACTCATGTCCTAATCAGTCCTGATTTCTCAAAGGATTTTTTGATTTTTTCATTTGCCTCCGAGCATACAGTAGCTGCAGTTCTGCTACAGAAAAATCCAGAGGGAATCGAACAACCCATCTCTTTCTTCAGCAAAGCTCTGAGGGATGCACCCTTGAAATACAACATAATGGAAAAACATGCCTATGCCCTGGTTAAGGCCTTGAAATACTTTAGGGGGTACATACTGCATTCCCACACCATAGCTTACGTGCCAAACATAGTGGTTAAAGACATCTTGTCCCAAGACCCAGATGGGAAGAGGGGCAAATGGATTGTTGTGATCTTAGAATATGACCTTGAGATAAAACCCACAAAACTAATCAAGGGTCAGGGCTTAGCTCAACTAATGGCTGAATCAAATTTGCAAGCCCTCGACATAAACATGGTAGATGCCTTGGATGAGCAGGAAGGATTTCCTGATCCCATTGTGGAGGAGAAGTTTCAGAACTCTCCTTGGTATTCTGACATTTTGTATGTGCTCACAAACCTCAATGCTCCTCCTGAACTATCAAAGACTAAGGCCAGATTCCTGAAGCTAAAAGCCAGAAACTATTGCATTCTGAATGAATGTTTATACTGGAAAAATACAAATGGCTTGTTGCTTAAATGTTTGCCTGAAACTGAAGTTGAGAGGATTAAGCAAGAGTTCCATGCAGGAGAGTGTGGAGGCCATCTGAACTGGAAAGCCACTGCTAATAAAATACTCAGAGCTGGCTATTATTGGCCTACACTTTTCAATGACATCCATAAAATGATAATTGCCTGCCATAAATGCCAGATTTTTGAAGGCAAAAGAAAGCTCCTACCTCTACCTCTACAACCTATCACTGTTGAAGGTCCCTTTTTGCAATGGGGCCTAGATTTCATAGGAGAAATACACCCTGCTTCCTCTGCATAAGACAAGTGGATCTTAATAGCCACAAACTACTTCACTAAGTGGATAGAGGCCATACCTTCTAGGAATGCCATAGATTCTGTCATCATTAGGTTCCTAGAAGACCACATCCTCTCTCGGTTTCGATGTCCAAGAAAAATAATCACTGATAATGCTATCGCTTTTGGACCAAGAAGATGGTTGATTTTTGTCATAGGTATCAAATAGCACTCGGTCATTCAACTGCCTATAAGACACAAGGCAATGGGTTAGTGGAATCATCAAACAAGAGCCTGGTTACCATCATCAAGAAGTTGCTGGAAGAAAACAAAACATGGCATAACAAGTTATTTCATGCTTTATGGACTGACAGGCTTGCGAAAAAGAAATCCATTGGCATGTCACCATATCAGCTTGTCTATGGAACAAAGGTAGTGTTTCCTACTAGCCTGGGGGTACCAGTGATCAAACTTGTCTAAGAAATTTAGACAGAAGAGGACAACATGGTAAGGAGAATAAACCAAATAATTCATCTCCAGCAGACAAGGGAAGAGGTCTATAACAGAGCCATGAAAGTTCAGGAAAATATAAAGAAGTTGTTTGACAGAAGAACCAAAGCTTCTGACTTCAAAATTGGAGATAAAGTTCTGAAGTGGGACTCAAGGAGAGAGGAAAAAGGAAAGCACGACAAGTTTGACAGTTTGTGGCAAGGTCCATACATCATCCAGGCCACTGTGGGTCCAAATGCCTTTTTTCTACAAGAACTAGATGGTACAGAGCTGTTTGGGGGTCCTGTCAATGGCAGGATGCTCAAACACTACTTCTGCTGATTTTCAATTTCCAGTTTCCATTTCCATTGTAAATACCATTGTTGTGTTTGTTTTCAAGAAAAAGGAGAAAATGTTCCAAAAAATAGAGATAAAGGAGAGGTTCAGACATGCTCAAAACATGAACCTCTGAGGTTCAAAATATTGGCTCTAACATGATCAAACCCGAGCCAGCAAAGAGGAAAGGGATCAGCTCTAACATGCCCAAAACAGAGCTGAAATGAAAAAGAGAAAGTGACTCTAACAAGCTCAAAACTTGAGTCACAAAGCAAAGAAGGATGCTTCAAAGTTTCAGTTTTCAAACCTTCAAGTTTTTGTTTTTAGTTTTCTGCAAATTTCTGTCCATGTGCAACTATCTTTATGCCTTGGATCCACAACAAACTAGACTGTCTAATCCTAGTTTGGCTATTTTAAATTTCTGTTGTAGAATGTAGAGAAGAAATCTGCTGGACAGTCTAATCCCATCAGATATTAGATTAGGTAGAGAAACATATGAGACCAACAGTTTAATCTGGTCTCATGGAGAAATAAGGGTACAAATAGAATAGGTTTATTTTCTTGTTTGTAAAAAATAAATGATGTAAAGGGTCTACTAGTCCAAATGCACCCTGGAAGAGAAAATGATAGGACTATAGTCTAGGTAGGTAGATCGTTTGGGAATGTTTCTGCTGATCTATCATGTTTGTGGCAGTTGAAAATAAAAGAAGGAAGATGGCTCAAAGATTAGGCATTTGGCCTACCTCAAAGATCATTTCTGAATTCTTGACTCCTTCAAGAAGAAGCCATCCCCATGTGGAGCCACTGTTAGCCCCCTATGAATTTTTGACAAACAAACAGGGGGATAAATGTTCTGAGCCTTCAAGGAATGCATTTTCTCTTAAGACACATCATCCTTGAAGCCTCCTGGTGCCTTTTGTGCTTTGATAAAGTCCCCTCTGCTGATTCCCATTTTAAAGCCTCTCTATTTGTGAAGAATGGCCAAAGGCCTCCTTTCCCTCCTATTTTATTCCCACTAAACCCCACTTTCCACCCTCTTTTTTCCCCTTTTAAATCCCTTCCTAAACCTTCTAAATCACCCTTCTTCCCTTCTAAGCCTCACAAAATCCCTTTGTTTGGCCAAATAGCCTCATTTTCCCTCTATTGTTATCCCTTTCTGGCCTTGAATTTGATTAAAAATCAGCCAAAAACCCATATTCTTCACATCTTAGGATTAGCCCCTTTCGGCTCAGCCCCAGAACCGTTTCCCCCCACATGACCCAGCATTGGAACCAAGCGCTAGCTTGGAAAGCACTTATTTCATTTGGATATCGGGAGTGCTATCAACCGTCGATCTGTACATATCGAACGGTCTTCACAAACTCCATAGCATATGTAGCCCCGGCGCCCCCCCCTTCGATCGCATATCCACCGTCGATCTGATCCGCAGATCGACGGTCCACTTTTCACCCGCCCCAGTGGTCCCCGTGCTAAAGCACTATTCAAAACCATTGGTTTGCATCGCATTGCTTTTGAAGGGCGGGCGGTATTTTTAATTTCGGAGCGATGCCATTCACCGCATGATGCGTGGCTCCGCGCACTATTGAAAAACCGCCCCCCATCGCGCATTAACATTCGACCGTGGACCCGGTGCGATATGCGCGTACACCGTCCGATCTGATGTTGTCCATCCAACGATGCTCACGCCACGAAGATGCTCGGGAGTTAATCCAAGGCAAAGGGACCCCTGGCCCAACATATGTCACCCTCCGACACATTCTCAACTGTCAATCTCCTCCTGAGATCAGACGGTCCAGATTAAATGCATGCCCCGCCATTGAACGGGTCCCGCCACATCACCATTCCACGTGTGTTCATATATTTTCATCACATTTCCGCCCGGGACCTTTGTATTTCATTCAAAGGTCAAAATGTTGAATGTCCGCATTCAAATTTTGTTGCACTCGGCCAACTTCCACCAATCCATTGCTCCACTGTTCGCTGCATTTTCCACCATCACCCTGCACTGTTCCACCATTTCACCAGGTTGTGCTACCATTCTCATTGTTCCCATTGCATCCACCCTCCCCATGCATGTTTTTCTTGATGAGTTTGTGTGTTTTGCAGGGTACCGGCGTTAAACGACCGTCATGATTCACAGTCACTGTAACAGTGGAAAAAATGCAGGGAAGACCATGTGCAGAGATCGAAATTATGAAGGAAGGCCTGGGAAGGTGTTTTGACATGACTTTCATTAAAGGAGCAGAGTAAAACTCTGTAAAACCTTTCCAGAGCCATTAAAGCACCGATTTCGCAGACAGAGGTAATCATGGAGCGGCAGAGAATAGCAATTAAAAAGGCAGAGAGTTTAAAGGCCTGTAATTGAAGACTTTGAGCCTTAATCCAATAATTTAAAGGCGAAGTACCAGACCAAAAACCTCATGAATCATCATCAATGTTCCACATCAGTAGAATGTCTCCCCTGAGACAGAACATGGTACTCATTATTGTCTCAGTCTACATTGTGTCCATGAGAAGTTTCCCCCCCTGACAATAGTCCTATGCTATCAGAAGCAATTGTTACTCAGTATGGCAGACCTAAAATCATTGATTTGCCTTTTTTTAGTTCACTAGAGTTCTACAGAGTGCTACAACAAGTACATCAGAGACATACCTGGAGTAAATTGCAGCCTGACGAAGACCACTCTTTCATCCAAAGAGTACCATAGATAAATAATCATAATTTAAAATAGAATGGGGCCTCGGCCCTCTTCCCCTCCCGAATCTTAATGCTACATTTAGTTTTTCACCTACCTACTCTGCCTCTTTTCAGCTATAAAATTCATGAAGAAACTCATTGTAAGGGTTGTTGATCGGATATCTGAGAATTGCAGGCTGTATCTTTTGAGACATAGTCTCTGTGTAAAGTTGCAAGATAGACTGAGGAAGATGTTTTCAGACTGAATATCAAGCTATTGGTAATGTTGTACTTGACTGGTGTTGCTCTTTAATATGACAAGCACATTTTTTTTATCCCGATTTAAAGCAGCGGTGATGTTTTCTGTCTTTGTCTATGTTTTTCCTTTTTAGTTCTTTACATTTCATTTCTTCTGGCACACATCAGAAATCTGGCATAGGATTTACCCTGGTTAGGTACCCTATGTTTCTGCTCTCCTTGCCTCAATGATTTCTGCAGAATGTGTTATATGAGGATTTATTTCGAGCTAATTTAACCAGCGTAGTGGTTCCATATGCTGCTAGCTGATGTATGAATTAATGAATCTGTTCTTAGATGTTCTTGGAAGATTTTAATTGAATGAATTGGGATACTGGGAGTTTAGAACTCTGTCTCTGTCTCACCAGGATCCTTTTCAATTAATTGAACCTTCCTAAGATCCCTTAAGCTGGAGGCCAAAGCATTGAGAGTTCAAAGTCTCTCTCTGATCTCAGGTTTTCACCTTTGTGTCCAAATCTTTGATGTTTCCTTTTCTGAAGAGTTAGCCTTTAGGTTTTAGATCACAGGTTGTCCAATGGCATGTCCTGTCCCTGGATCTGATCTCTGAAGGTCACCTTGGAGGTTTCCTTGCTTTCACCTTCTCTCTTACCATTTCATGCCACACTATCATCTTTAAGATCCAATGCTTTAGATGACTAGCCCAACTCAAAGCCTGCACATTGAATAACAAGTAAACCCTTTCCTAACTCCATTGCCCAATGGTCTTGATTTTCTATGAATCATCCCTCCTTTGCCTAAAATCCTCTTTGCTCATCCTTGTCTTATATTGAACCCTTCTTTCCTGATTCCCAACAACCAAACAAACCATCAAACAAACAAACCCCGAGCCTTATAACTAGCCTAACATCTTAACTTTTGAGCTTCAAAGACATAAAACCTTTGCTTATATAGAGATATCCCTCTCTGGACCTAAGAGGGCTAGATCTTGAGGTCTGAAAGGGGTTCTGATGTTGTCTCATCTTTTGGTCTTGCCAATCTGGCCAAAACATGGGAACCCCAACAGGAATAGCAACGTGATGCGTTGACGGATATATCCACCCCGGTATCTATCAACGCACTGCATTCAGTATTCCAAGAGGGTCAACAGTACGGCTGGGTAAAAGACCGCACCATTGACTATATAATTTGTCAGGAAGTCAGTGCGCTGACAAGACTATACATGTCGGGGAATATATTTTAGTCAACGCACCACTCTTCTGGCACCATATATAGTCAAGGGGGCTTGAAAAATTTTCAGGTGCACCACATACAGTGCATTTTATGTGATCTCGGGCACCGCTTTCGGTGCTCTACAAAAAACAACCACACCAGAACCAGTGCATGACTGTTTTTGTGGCACATCAACTGGTTTGTTTTTTTTTTTTCCAAAAAAAATTATATATGTATATTTCTAAATACATGTATGATTTAATAAAAAAAAAGTATTTAATATTTCAATGATTCAAAGAGAAGAGGAGGAACAACAGCAACAACAGGTGGAGGAGTATGACATGCTTCGCCAGCAAGAGACATGAGAGAGGGAGAGAGATGTGTGCCCTCGCCCTATTACCGCAGATACCCAGGGGCTCCTAAGGGAGGAAGGCCTCCTCAAGTTCTATGAGGAGGCTACTTCCCTAAAGGCTCATAGTGTCTTTTTGAGACATCTTATCCGTAGGTGGAATACCCACCGATGGGCTTTCCAGGTTGGTCCTCACCAGTGGTACACACCCAATGAAGAGGATATTTATTTCATTATAGGTCTCTCGAGGAGAGGGGTGGATTTTCCCTCATTCCTAGAGGTTCCAGTGGGTTTTGTAGCAAAGATTTAGTTAGTTTACTCCCAGAGATACATTGGAGCAGATGTACTGTCTCCTTCAGAGTTTCAGGTCCTTGGAGGTCAGCTACATATTGGTGCATTTGGTAGATAGGACATGCAATGCCTCTCACTTCTCATTTCGACCATTTGACACAACACCAGTGTCAGGCAATGCATTAGTTTCCCACTCCTATATTATGTTGATTCTTTAGTACAGGAGCCACGACTTGTCAAGTTGTCTGCCATTTTTTTGCGGTAGTTTTGTATGGCCTTAGATAGATGTCATGCTCATGCACAAGGGAGGGTCAACTTCCCTTTTGCTTCATAGATTTTTTTCTTATTTTTTGAGAGGTTTCCAGAGATGAGGCCTGCTTTTTTTTGGAAGCCTCGTAGGCCGATGTTGGAGGCCCAAATGCACATGTGGGGGCAGATGATGCCCAAGAGGGGAGAGACTATGTTTCCAGCCAGGATATCGCATGATGCACTGGACTTACTAGCCAGTGTTGACCAGCTGCATCCCTTCATTATGGTCCCTTGTCCTTATGCTGAATTGGATTGGCAAGGGAGTGCCAACATCCTCTTCAAAGATGATGAGCTGCCAGATGATAGAGGTAATATTACTATTTTATTTATATTTATTCTAACTTGTTATTTAACTTGTTTTTATTAAATTGTGTAATGAAATTGTCTAATTATTTTTGTGTACTTGTATATATTTTACAGACATTGACTCTTTTGATGGCGAGGAGATGTCGGAATGACCACATGATCCAGGTGTGGATCCTGATGACGATCAGGACATGGCAGATGCTGAGGATCATGATTAGGAGGCCAGTGGAGAGAGACATGCTCCTCATGCTGGTGCACCGGTACCACCATTTTCTAGTCGCGGTAAACCTGATACTCGATACAGGATGGAGTTGGGCAACCAACTCAGTGCATTGATTGTTTAGGCGGGCATCAGGCCTGCTCATTATAGAGACATACAGGTCGATGATAGGCTAATACAAATTTTGAGAGGAATGTTGTGTAACATGTACATCCTGATGTGACATGTCGTAGGAGCTACGACAACTATTACGTGACTGAGGAGGACTGTTGCATGTTATAGGCATGGTTGAGTTGCAGCACGTGCTGGAAAATCCGTGAGCAATGACTCATCTCATGATCGTTCACCTCGCGTCGCACCTGATGAGCATGATGCTCCACTAACATCTAGCAGTCATCATGGAGATGAGGCTAGACCATTGGCCACGTCTAGTCATCAGTAGCCTGCAGCATCCAACAGTACTAGTCATGATCATGAGCAGGCTGGACCATCGAGCGTCGAGGCTGCACCATTGACTAAACACGCCTATACTAGTACTGCGTATATTGATGTTGTACTACCACAAGTTGATCCATCCATCAGTACTAGTCATGATCATGAGCAAGCTCGACCATCAACCATCAAGGCTGCACCATTGACTGAGCAAGCCTCCACTAGTAATGTTATTGATGTTGTACTACCACCAGCTGATCCATGAAATTTATATTACAGTTGTATATTTTTAATATTATTCAGTTATCATTTAATGTTTAGCTTGCAGATAGACGTGTATGTGATAGCATGAGTTATTTGACATGAGATGTATATTTGATGTTTGTGTTGTGATGATGTTAATATATAATGTTAATTTAATGTTTGAATGTGTTTTTTTAGTCGAATATGATGTTTTTATGATGGTTATGATCATGATCGTGATGTTTATTAATTAATTTAATATTAAATTACCATGATATTTATTAAATATTATGTCATGATTGTAATTGAAATTTAAATGTTAATTGTATGTAAAATTGTAAATTTGTATTTGTATATGTAATTGTAATTTTAACTGTAATTGTATGTAAAATATTTAATGTAAAATTTTAATTGTAATTGTAATATTTAATTTATTGTGAAATGATTGTAATTGTAATTGTATATATGACCAATTGTAAAATTGTAATTGTAATTGTAATTGTATGTAAAATTCTAAAATTGTAATTGTATTTGTAATTGTAATTTTAATTGTAATTCTATGTAAAATATTTGTAAAATTGTAATTTTAATTGTAAATGTAATTATAATTCTAATTCTAATTGTATATTGTAAAATATTTGTAAAGTTTTAATTGTATTACTGTGAAATGATTGTAATTGTAAAATTTTAATTGTAATGTAATTGTATGTAAAATTAAAATTGCAATTCTAATTCTAATCATAATTGTATGTGAAATTGTAAAATTTAATTCTAATTGCAATTGTAATTCTAATTCTAATTGTATGTAAAATATTTAATGTAAAATTTTAATTGTAATTGTAATATTTAATTTATTGTGAGATGGTTGTAATTGTAATTGTATATATGACAAATTGTAAAATTGTAATTCTAATTCTAATTGTATGTAAAATTCTAAATGTAATTGAATGTAAAATATTTGATGTAAAATTTTAATTGTATTAATGTGAAAATTTTAATTGCATTAATGTGAAATGATTTTATTAAAATATTTAAATTTGTAAATTTGTAAATAATTGTAAAATAATAAATCTAGAATAATATGAATTTTTGTAACATAATAAAGTTTAGAAAGTAATGCAAATAAATTCATGTACTTTATAATTATCATTATTTTATTATGATCTTACATACAAAAAAAAAAAACTTTATACAGTTCGGTGCGCTTATCATCATAACACGCACCGATGCGTCTTACTCAGACGCATTGGTGATTCAAAACTATTCTAAACCAGTGCATCATAAAACACCACGCCAAAACAAAAACCTTGACCTTACAAACCACCCGGTGTGCCTATAAAACAACGTGCACTGGAACAAGGTTATTCTGTAAAGTGCAGTATTGGAGCAGCGAAAAGTTTGAATTGCGGGCAAGAATTTTTCTGAGGAGATGAGGGTTTGAAAAGACGAGAGTTTGAATTTTGGCTGAGAAGTTTATAGCAGAGAAAATGAGTGATTCAAACAGAAAGACGGACAAAGACGCTTACAAGGATGCAGACGACTACAGAGCTCGACAGAGTAGAAGAGGAGTATAGGTTGAGATCGGCAAAGAGCATTCGATTGAGGCCAACGATAGGGTTAGGAGGTCCCATGATGGAGAAATCATGGAGAGCAGAGTTGATGGCAGAGAAAGATCAATCGAGGCAGCTGATAAAGCCAAGAGGCACCATGAAGGGAAGGATTCTCATTCCCTTAAGAACAACAGAGAAAGATCAATTGACGTTGTTGATCAGGCTAGTAGGTCCCATGAAGGGAAAGATTCTCTAGAATGCGTTTAAAAGCAGCTGGGAGTATTGTTCGAGCTTTGGTTGGCGTACATAAACTTTTACCGGCAAAGTTGACGTCGCATAAAACCACATCTTCGGCTTTCAATTGAACCTGAATGGCATCTCTAACTTGTCTGAGTTGTGGTCCTATGGATGAAACCAGTAAAAAGTCTACTTGTATTATAAATGGAAATCCAGTGACCATTTCTTGGGAATAAAAGCATAGATACTTACAGCTACCATATTTCCACCTGCAAATCGGTTTCCCATTGGAAAAACTAATGTAATAGCCTATTTTTCAATGTCTTTCCTCAGCTCAACCCTATACTCATTTTCTATGGGAAACCATTGCCTCCACATTTAATAACTACATAGTCTAGTCGAAAATGAGTCTTCTTCTACTAACAAATGTAGAATGAAGGACTTGTTGTCATTGCTCCAAGAACATTACCCTTCTGCAGATTATATGTACTAATTGTTGGCAGGCCATCTATCTATCTACAGATTATATGCTAAAACATATTGGTTGCAAATAGTTAAGTGCCAATTATAATAGGTTCACATGCCACAATTGCCCACTTGGGCCATGTAGTATTGCATATTTACACGGCCCACATTACATTCTCTCCACATAATCAGTGGGGACCTCCTGCAATAAACAAAATTGTTAGAATAGTTATTTCCATCAAGAATTTATCCAATTCCAAAACTCAATTTTAATTCTAATTCTAATTCTCAAGAATAAGAAAAATTAAAATTCTCAATTTCTATGGTTGGAGTTCACTAAATTTTGGTGTACACACCTAAACGTAATTTCGCTGCCTTAACCGAAAATTGGTGCTACTGTACATATAACCACACCAATGCCGGTGTTACAAAAAGATGCACCGGTGCAGTGCTATTAAGTGACGCATCAGTGAAGAATAAATGAAAATAAAAAAATCACAACTCTATTTTATTTAAGTGAAAAAAAGCGGCAAATTGAAAAATGGGCAGCAAATATTTTCGAAAATATAATTTCGTAAAACAATTATTTAAATACTAAACACTTTTCATTATTTCACTATTTTTGCTAAAAATTTTAGCCTTATATTTGTAGGAGACATACTTGGAGCAAGAGAGCACGAGGGCACTATGGAGCAACGAAATACATTTGAACATAAGTATTCAGACAATCATAAATCAAACCTCTCATGATTCAAACCTTGTATTATAGAATTTAAAACCATCTCGTGATTAAATTTGATTATTTTTTTTACTTTTTCTGCAGTTTTTTTACTTATTATGTAGTTTTATCCATTTTTACCCTAAACCCTTCATTTTTTTGTTCTTGTCCTTTCTTCTCTCTGTTTCTATGATTTTAGAATTAGGGCTTTTCATTTTAGATTGACATCCAACGCACGAGATGACTTGCATAGTCGGATCCCAATCCATTCGGCCATTGCGTGATTTTTTGGAAAAAATGGATTTTTTTTATTGGTGTGCTCTGCGTAAACTAGCACACAAGTGCACTTTATTATAAAGCACACGATGCAAGTACTATGTAATAAAAATTTTGAAAATAATTTTTTTAAAATTAGTGCGCCATATCTGAAATAAGGCACCGGTGGTCCATGTTACAAGGATAGCACCGTACGATCTATTACACTATTTTTGCGGTGTGTTTAGAAAACCCCACACACCGTATAGTCTATTATATTGTTTTTCGGTGCGTTGGTAATACCCCCACGCACCAGCGGTGGTGCGTACATCAGGAAAGGCACACCGGTGTCTTGAGTTTTTTTTTTACCTGAAAAGTTGACAATTTATTTATAAATATATTAATGAATGATATGGTATAGGTTCCATATTGATAAAGAAATGACTGACAAGAGATCAAGTAACAAAAATATTGATAACACATCAAGAAAAGCAAAAAATGCAAGTTCTTTGTAAATTATTTATAAAAAATATTATTTTTGAACTATATGTAAGTTTAACTAATATGTATTGTTTACTATGTATCATGCAGAGCCACAAAATGACGAAGCTCGATAAGATTATTTCTGATCTAGGACCAAAAGAGCGTAAAAGCTTGATGGAAAATTTGCAAAAGGATGAATCAAGTGAATGAAAAAATACTATCAATCCAATATGAGTTTCTTTTTTTAATTATCATTAATAATATACTTAAAAATTTTAGATAACATGTGTCAAATAATTTATTAATTCATATTTTTTTAATGTTCTACAGGGACCAACAACTCAGAAAAGGAATGTTGTTCTAAGAAAAGAAAAAAAATAGAACATGCAAATGAAAATGAATTGCTCCTTAGCTCATCTGGAGTGGTGTTGGAAGTTAACGAAAGGGGGAAAAACTTTTACAAAAGTTTGAGAGATCTAGTGGAACGAATGTATAGAAGTTCTCTCCACTTACAATAAAAAAATCAATCCAATGATTCTAAGAACCAAATTTTATCTAAACTATAGGAAGGTTTTCCAAAGAATTGGTCAATGAGACATGTCAGATTTTTAATAGCAAAAACGTACAACAACAAAAAAGAAGGAATGAAAAAGTAATATTCCTTTAAATGTTTGTCTAGAATTATTTATAAATATCACTTTTGTTATATTTACTTTTCAGATATCAATATAAAAATTAAATATTTTATTGTCATGTTATATTTTTAGGAAGATTATGAAAATCTCAAAATATGAAAGAGTTGATATCAGAAATATGCCAATAGGAATGTCCAAAAAGGTGTACAAGGAGATGGTCAAAGAAATGGACAAAATTGCATCGCAGGAGGAGCCATCTCAACAACAACGTGCTTCAAATGTAATATGTAATAGTTCAATTTTTCGATCATTAGGTACAATAAATAAAAGATTTAGCATTAAATATTAATTCTCAAGAATTTTCTTGCAGAAAAGAAAAGAAAATGGAACCCATTCAGCGCATAAAACATGACAACAAGGACGAAAAGGGTTGATATCTAAGTTTATGAGTAATTGTCACTTCCTTATAACAAATTGACTATATTTAATTTTTGTATTTTTTAAGTTGTTTTACAAAAATCATGATTTAATGTCTTTAAACAGGTGCTAACATACAAAGAAGAACCATTAGACGAATTGATTGAAATTGGGATAAATATGGGTTGTGATTATATGTTGGTATATCATAAATTAATTGTGGAATTTGTAAGCATCTATCGATCTTGTTTTACTTAGCTCTGTCTATAACTAATAGAAAAAAAACATATTTTATATTAAATATATGATTTTTTATGGGGTATAAAACTTGCAGGAAACAAAGTATGGAACTGCACCAATAGATGAAATTTTGAAAGATGGCATGGTACATGGTTTTGAAAGAATGTGTATAGTTTATGAGTTAATTGTTGTTATGGTACGTCATTTTTCTTTTCAATTTACATTGATGTATATTTTTTAATATTTCAATTTTAATTATTCTCACCAATGTATATACACTCATTTCAGTTTATTTTATGTTTGTAGATGGAAGGTGAAGAAGAAGAAAAAAATCAACACCATGAACAAAACATTCCTGAAACTAACTCAAGTCATGGAAGTAGCTCTAGCAGTGACAGCAACTCAAGCGAAGAATGATGATCACTATGTTTGGATATCAAAGCAAGGCGTTGTATTTTTTGAAATATGTCTATGAAATCAGACATTTTGTTTAATGTAATGGACATAGTGTCCCAATTGAAAGACAAAGGGATACCAATAACTATCCCATTTTGTATGATAAAGACTGTCTTATTCATATATATTATATATCATAAAATATGTTTTAATTTATTCTATTGCATTCTCCATTGTCGTTCTCAAATGCACTAATAAAAATTTAATTCATATGAATATTGTTATGAGATATATATGTGTTGATTTTTGACGAATAATGAATTTTAAAAAACCACAATAATTATGATATGATATAACAAATTAAACCAAACATCACATTCAAATGCATTAATAAGAATTTAATTAATATGAATATTGTTATAATATGTGTCGAATTTTGATGAATAATGAATTTAAAACAATCACAATAATTGCACTGTCACAGGTCGATGTTTCTAAAAAATACAAATGAAAACCAGTGCGTGC
This sequence comes from Pinus albicaulis, assembly GCA_034641835.2. Lineage (NCBI taxonomy): Eukaryota > Viridiplantae > Streptophyta > Pinopsida > Pinales > Pinaceae > Pinus > Pinus albicaulis. Next base: position 323,708,562 of record CM076576.1, on the reverse strand, counting down.
CATTAACTGTACACTGGTGCATTTGTATTAAGAAGCACGTTGATGCATTTCTATGACCTATGAGCATCGAAAAAGCACCAAAACAAATTAAAAATATCGGTGTGTTTGTGCGTTATGACGCACCAGTGTGTTTATGTTTCTATACGCACTGGTGCCATTGTACGATATATTGGCACCACACGAATACCGATACCAATTATAAATCTCAGTGCCTTTGTGTGATACTGCACACCAGGGCATTTATGTGTCTATAAGCACCGATGCATTTGTACGACCTATGGGCACCGCACGAATACCGATACCAATTATAAATCTCAGTGCCTTTCTATGATACTGCGCATCGATGCGTTTCTATACGTCTATGCACCGATGCATTGATACGACCTATGGGCACTGCACAAATCCCAAGACCAATTAGAATGGCTCTATGCATTGTATCACCAACACTATGCTCGGTGTGGTTTTATACCTTAACAACCTAGTGCATTTTCCTTCGACTGCCCTAGGGAGCCTTCTATATGTACACACCGGTGCGTTCAACCCAGAGTAGTGCACCGATGAAAAAAACATCCGTAATAACCTCTAGCCGCCCATTTTTTTTTAGTTGTGTTGAATTTCTGTTAAAGGTTTTGCCAAAACCTCCGTAACCATAAACGGTTGTTGTAGCAAATGTTTTTTTAACAATGTTGGCCAATTTTATAACACTAAAATCCTCCTTTATAACCTCCACTAGAGGGTCATTTCCTTGTAGTGGATAGATTACCTCCCCAAGATCCACTATGGTAGTCATTCAAAACTGACTCAACTTCTTGTAAGTTTAAACAACGTCTAAAGATTGAATCAACTATGTGACTGTATAAAGTATCACCAATAATGAGATAATTGCTAGCCAGGTGACGTAATTGTTGGCATTCATCTTTAGAAAATTACTGAGGAAACTTTGAAGTTTGGAGATAAACAACGATTTCTTCATACCAAATATATTGTGAGGAGATAAGAAAAATATACTCCACTATAAATGATTCTTCAAAGTAACATCTCCTTCACAAGGAAATTTTAAAATTACTTTTTTGAATACCAAATATTTCTTTGACTTAGCTGACATAAACACGAGATAAAAATATTACAAAATAAAAATCCATTTATTGTATTTTCCCCCAATCACTCACCTACTGAGAATAAATTAAAATGGATTGACATCAACCAATATAAATTTTTTTCTGAGAAAAATGTAATGACGAAGTTGCTAGAAAACAACAACTGATACTAAGATAAATTTTCAATATGAGAATACCGAAGTTCAAGACCAACTAAGCTAGGACTTAGATAACAAATCACAGGCTCCCAAAGGGCATTATCTTCCTGAGCCAGAACCATACCAATAGTTTATTTTTCTACTGCGAGGTACAAGAGGAAATATCTACTATAGTCACGTGGACTCAAAAGAGGAGAAGAGGTAAATGCCTTTTCAAAGCATCAGACAAGCGTGGAGATAAATCGTCCCAAACAAATTGAACTCCTTTCTTAAGTAAACGCATAAATCCTTTTGTGATCTCAATATAGTTTACGATAAATCTCTTTAAAAAAATATCTTTTCCTTGGAGACTAAGAAGTTGACGGATGTTCGATGGGGGAGGAAACTATAGTATTACCTCAACCTTGAAATGATCAACATGAATACCTTCATTAGAAACAATGAATCCCAATAACCAACCAGATGTAACCGTGAAAACGCACTAATTACGTTTCAACAAAATTTTATAACAATGATATATCTCACAAACTAAATCAAGGTGTTTTAAATGTTCCATTCTCTTACGAGATCGATCAGCTAAATAATTCAAATAATATTCAATTATATTTTGCATGTTATGGAAAGCATGTGACATAGCCCGTTGAAAGGTAGCTCCAACATTTTAAGGCTAAAAGGAATTTTCCTATATGCAAACATAACCGAGGGTAAAATAAATGTTGTCGTATGTTGATCTTTAGGATGAATTTTTATTTGATTGTATCCATAAAATATGTCCATGATATTTCATTTCCCTCACACTCATCAATAATTTGATCTATAACAAAGTGAGAAATTTTCTTTAGGACAAGATTTATTCAAATCCATAAAATCGATGCATACTAGAATTGTTCCTTGATTTTTAACAAAGGGACTGGATTTGAAACCCATTGAGTTAAATGAACATGGTAGATGAACCCTACCTTAAGTAGCTTCTCTATTTCAGCCTCAATAGCCACAACTTTCCTAGGATTAACCGGTCAAATATTTTTCCATACATGCTTTACATTTTCGTAAGTATTTATATCATGTTGAACTATAGTAGGATTAATCCCAAGCATTTCCTCATAAGACCAAGCGAATACATCTCGAAACTATTTAAAGAGATCGATATAAACTTTTATTTCTTCAAGGGAACACTCGGTGCCAATGACGATAATCTCAATAACATTGGGATTCCTGGAAATCTTCACCATAATGGTTTCTGAAATATTATCCATTAAGGCGTGTACGTTTCCACAACCAATAACACAGTTTTGTTTAGTGGCGCAGTGGAAGCATGGAGGGCCCATAAATCACAAGTCCCAAGATTGAAGCTTGGATCTAATAAATTTATGTAGGGCTATTAGAAAAAAATACACAGTTTTCCAGAAGCTCTCAACAACATAATATTAACCATGTTACCTTCAGAAAAAATATGTGATGTATCCAAAGGGTTTAAAATTTTATGAGCATTTACACTGAAGAGAGGACTAGACAAATTTGATTCAACTTCGCGCAAGTCGGGGAGAAAATAGGACCGATGATGCAAATCATCCCACAGTATTTTTACAGAAATCATTTCTTATAGAATTTCCTCTTCATTTAGTGAAACAATATTAAGCCAACATATAGCCAAAGTAGAATCAACTGTCTATATCAGTGCCACATCATCATCCACATCCTGTGATGGGAGAGGAATGGGATTATAATATGTAGAATTAACAATATATTGATATTAAATTTCCATTCCGAATGTGGGATAAGCCATTCCACCCACTTTCCCTTCTTCTAATGTGGTAGTAGGAGGGAGAAAGGGCGAAGGATCTGAAAAATAATGAGTTCTAAAAGAACATTGTCAAGGGAAGATCCTAAGGGATGAAATGGAATTAACATGAGAAATAGGAGATGGAAGATCAAATGTACCCATAAAGAAGAATAAATTCCAACCCCTAAATTCTCAAGATGTTGCTTGGTATTCTTCACCAAGGGGATAGTAGAGTTAGTGGATGCATTAGGGTCGTTGGGTGAATAATCTAACTGATCAATCATAGCAATTCTCCCTTCACGAGGAAAGCATAGGATACAGAATAAATATGAGACAATGGAATCTATTGCATAAACCAAAATGAAACCCAATAAAATATTAAAATTGATATTATCATCAACTATCTCTACTTCCACATTAACAACCATGCCCCCTACAAAACGCCCATGAGGCCTATGAGAATCACCATAGAATGCAATTAAGAGAGTAGGAGAGGGAACAACTTTAGGGGACTCGATAGCTTACCAAAATAACATAGACATGAGTGACATGTGGAAGCCCCTTCATCAAGTACAGTTCAAAATATGGTCTTCTTACGATATGTAGATTCAATTTGAAAATACATATGATGGGGGAGTCTTGTTTTAACATTTAACATGTCAAATGTAATTACCAAAGAGTTTTTCAGGTCAACTGCTGTAACTGCAGTGAGAAAAGCACTCCTCTATAAAGGACACAATTGGAGTACCTCTATTGTCGACATAGTACAGGGGCTTTGAGATATATCTTCAACAATGGAATAGTTTTGATCAGTCCTACCATTGGGATTGTAAGTTCATCATTTTGAGGAGCCTTTCAAAACCTGAGGTATAGGCTCAAATGCATGCCTCTATATATGAAGAGTTTCTAGAACATTGACAACAGTTTTAGCCTTACAAGGTTGTGTCTCTACATAATCATGATCTCTATCTAAAATATCAACATGAGTCTTAACCATATATACATTTGATGTAGATTCCCCATCCTATTTTCCCCTTTTAGGGTTCCAGTAATAGCACTTGCACAGCAAGCACAACCTGGAAACTAGAAAAACCCTGTTAAGCTAACAAGCATTGAGCATCCTGAATCTTGGGACTATGAAAATTCCACAATGGGAATCCCTACTACAACAATCTGATGTTATTTCTTCTACTTGTTAATTCTGAATCAATTTGTTTACATTGTTAGACGGTAAACGTTGAAATAAATACTACTACAACCTTCACAACATAATATATATATATGTGTGTGTGTGTGTGTGGAAACAAGTACTGAGAAGGAAAGAAATAAACACACACATATACACCGTTTTTTTTGGACAATGTCCCCCAGAAAAATCCAATGTGGGAAAACCGGTGCAACAGCTGAGGGTTTTAATAATTATGCCATAGTTTTTTAATACAAATATTTGAATGCCCAAAATTGAAATCAGATATAGAGAATAAAATAGAAAAAACATAGTGAGAAATTATCTCACACTATCACTAGCGACTCGGCACTGATCTAGCCTCTGAATGGGTAGCCCCACATTGTTTCTGTGTAATCTCTGCATAGCCACTGCACTTTATTTGTGTCACAGCCTCTAGGGACAGCATCACTCCTCTGGGTGATTGTTCTACCAATTAGAAACTTAGGTCTTTGGCCCTCCAGTCTCACACCCTGGCTCCCAACACTAGATTTGGATTTCTTCTTAGCATATCTATGAATCTCCTTAAAGGCTCTCTTCTGCCTCAGCGTAGCTTTGCATTTCCTAGTATATCACTACGAAACCTCTTATGGATCTCTCTCTTCCTCTGCTACATGTCTTCTCTGGATCAATAGTACTTCCTCTGACAAACTATCCATGCCCCTCACTACAAGAAATTACTTCGATCTTCCTCTAGAAATTGGTGTGTTGCTCTCTTGGGAATTCTATCTCTTGATCTCTCACTTGATGTATTTTCCAAATGACCATCAAGCTCCTTCTTATAATCTCTCATTGAAATATCAACAACAAAGATTAAAGCATAATCAAAGGCTAATATTAACTGGGAGTTGATCTGTGTCTTTATCTAAGAGATTCACACTTGATCTAATTAATACTCCTTAAATAATCACATTTCCTAAGTTTAGACTTAGGAATACATTAAAAATAATTAATTATTTTAATTAAATACTCTCCGGGTGGAATTTCCAAAAAATATTTCTGGGTATTGTGGAATGCATGTGTCCTAGCCTCTCTGCAAAATATCGAGGCTAGATCACATCTGATGCTACAAAAATCAACCCTCCATCTTAGCGAGGAATGTGCTCAAGTGTTGAAACCTCTTGAAGCATCACTCTGACTTCTGCACCATCCCAGATACATTTTTGATGTTTGTCTACTACTTCCCACCAACTATTGTGTACTATGTAGCTCTCTCTATGTTGCAACTATGTTGTTGCTGAATCTGCATGCAGTTGTCAACTACTGCATTTTCATTGCAACTCTATTGTTGCTTCCACTGCAATATTTGAAAATCTCTCTCATCTGCTACTACTACAACTAAAATATGTCCATCAACTAAAACAACTATGTTCATATTGATGCATCTGTCCACTAAGTTATGACTGCTTCTAGCCTCTACACTATCATTGAAGCCTTTATGATGCTGCTGACTCTGCATTGTTGCCAACTCTGCATTGCGCTGCTCAGTTCCTAACACTACTAACCACTGCATCTGTCACTTTGGCACCTGACTGCATAATCTGTCACTTTTCCATCCCGATACTACTAGTATGGGCTCTCGTAACAAGGAATTTATCCAAGGGGTTGACTCCTCAAGTATCCTTCCCATCTTGTAGCACTGCGGGGCAACAAAACCAAATCACCCCACCTCTCCCATGGAGGTATATGGGAAATCATGGCAAAATCCTCCTCAAATATGGAAGAAAACCTGTCGATCTCTATGGTAGTAGCTTGTTGATCATGATCATTCTCCTTGTCATTCTTCCAAAGAGGACACTGAGAACTGAAGTGGCCCTCGAAAACACTTGATATTTGAAATATCCTTCTTCCTCCTATGTTGCTCTCGCTGCCCTTCGATGCGAGGGATGAATTTTCCTCTTCCTTCATATATGATTTATGTCTGCCACTCTTGTTTCCTTCCAAGTTTCTCTTCACTAATTCATGCCTCATCTATTCTTGTTGGAGATCAGCCCACATCCTCTCCCAATCCAGAAAATTTTCTCTGCCCAGAATGCTCTGGATGAAAACTTACCATTCTTCTGAGACATTGTTCAGTGCTAATCACACAAACTTCGTAGCCTCACACACCGACCCTACAACTTCCAGCTGATCCTGGACATCATTAAGCCTAGTAAGGAAGGGGTCAATGCACTCTCATGCTCATATATAAGGAAGGAGATCATTTCCTTCCAAATAAAATAGTTGGAGGCTCCCTCCAACTGATCCTGGTATCTCAACCCAGTTGCTGTCATCTTGCCAATCAAATTTTGAACTGCCTCCTCTCTCATCTGCACAATTGCAGATTGGCTCTATGCACTCCCTACTAGAGTAAGTATATCTACTCCCAGCTACTTTTGCTCTACACTGAGAAGTCGAATTCCTTGGCTTGGAATTCTCCGAGGAAGAAACTCCCTCACTTTGTGCTCTTCTTTCCTCTTCTAATGCTTTTCAGTCTTTGCAACTGCTGCAGAAACCTAAGTCCCAACTGAAGATCTGATTTGCATTGAAGTTGATGCATTCCTCCCTCTATCTCTGACAAGATCTCGATTGAGAATATTTACTCTCTGTCGACTCACTTAGAGAAGTAATTTTCCACAAAAATCAGCCCTCCTGGCCAATGAAATGTGTAGCCCCTTTGGGGTTTGATCTGTTGCTTACGTAATTTTTCGAACTCCCTCTTCTACTCAGCGTTGGGATCTTCCTGCTCTGCTCTTCATGTTTCACATGCACTCTAATACCTTGTGAAAATTCCACAAAGAGAATCCTTACTACAACAATATGATGTTATTTCATCTACTTGTTAATTATGAATCAAGTTATTTACAGTGTTACACACAAACATCGAAATAAATACTACTACAACCTTCACAACATAAAAAAAAAATTGTGGAAACAAGTACTAAGAAGGAAATAAATAAACACACACATATACACCATTGCTTTTGGACAATGTCCTTGGAAAAATCTAATGTGGGAAACCCAGTGCAAAAACTAATGGCTTTAATTATTATGCAATAGTTCTTGAATATAAATCTTTATATTCCCAAACTAGAAATATAATATAGAGAATAAACTGGCAAAAATAAATTGAGAAATTATATCACACTGTCACTGGTGATCTAACACTAATCCAGCCTCTAAATGGCTAGCCCCACGTTGTCTCTACGCAGTCACTGCGCAATCTATATGTAACAACCTCTAGGGACTGTGTCACTCCTCTGGCTGATCGATATGAAAACTGGAAACTCAAATATTTGGCCCTTTTGTCTTAGACCCTAGCTCCCGGCACTAGATTTGGACTGCTCATCAACAGATCACAGTGTAGCTCTGTGCTACCCACTGTGGCACTACGCAACCTCTTATGAATATCTCTCTACCTCCTCTGCAATGTATTCATTGGATCATGAATACTTCCTCCATCCAACTATCCCTACCCCTCACTGCAAGAAATCACTTTGATCCTCCTCCGACAATTGTTGCACTACTCTCTTGAGAATTCGATCTCTTGATCTCTCACATGATGTATTTTCCAAATTACCATCAAGCTCCTTCTTATAATCTCTCATTGACATATCAATGACCAATAGTAAAACATAATCAAAGGCTAATATTAATTGGGAGTTGATCCATGTCATTATCAAGAATATTCACACCCAGTCTAAATAATACACTTTAATTAATCACATTTCCTAAGTTTAGAATTAGGAATACATTAAAAATTATTAATTATTTTAATTAAATCATCTCCAGGTGGAATTTTCCAAAACCATTTCTGGGTATCGTGCAATTCATGTGTCTTAGCCTCTCTGCAAAATCTCTAGGCTATAGCACATTTGATGCTACATAAATCAAAAGGGGAAAATATGGGTAATATTATCTCTAATACATAACTTGCATGGGAATTTAACCTTATTTTTAGATTCTTTCTTGCCCTCACTAGTGTCATCAGTAGGTTTATTCGCATTTTCCTTCCCTCCCTTATCTTTTTTCTTTCCTCACCGTTTCTTCTTCCCAACGGATTGTTGATTTCCTTTGTGATTTGAAGACTAGACAACATTAACCACTAAATGTTGAGAAGGAGAAGGTAGTGACAATGTAGTTTGTGTTGGAGAAGTATACTGTAATGACAAATACTATAATTGACTTTAAAAATTAGTTGTATTATTATCGATCGATCCTACAACTTTGTCGGTATGGGGGCCAATTTTGGTTTGGAGAGATCATTTTTTTATCTAGGAGCATCAGGCAGAATCTTATAGAGGACTCCATATTGGGAGTAAATAAGTTCTAATTGATAGGCTCTAAAGGTAGTATTTTCTTCAGTGAAAACCCAAGAAAGTGACACATCCTTAGATATATATGGCTCTAATGATTTAAAAAACCATTCTAGAAGGAACTCATCAGGGATATAGGCCTTGCTAAATCTCTTCCTTCTGTGCCACTCTTGCATGTGGTCATAAATATAAGTAACCTTGTCCTGCTCAAAATTGGCTAGAAGCTCATTTCCAGCATCATAATGGATAGACAACTTAAAATGGTTGAGAAAAACTGTAGCTAACTCACCAAACATAAATAAAATCCCCCATCTTAACTTGATATACCATTTTGTTGCATTTCCAATTAAGGTGTGTTGGAAAAGTCTCAACCTAATTGAATCATCAGTCAAGGAGTTTGATGAGCACCATAAGTGGAAAGCGGTTATATGGTCCACTGGATCCTCACCATAGTTCCCCTCAATTTTTTGTATATTAGATGAAATTTTAGTAGGGACCGGAGGCCAAGCTGGGTTGTAATAGATCAGATCACTAGTCAATTTCGAAAGATCTGGAAAATTAAGATTTTCTAGGAATAGTAATCATGAAGGAACAAGACAATTCCAAGCTCCAAAAGTGGAATTCCCAACATTCAAGAAATAGTATCCTGGGTTTTGAGAGCCACAGGGATGCCACATATTACTCATAGAAGCACCTGAACCATAAGGAAAACCTTGTAGCCCAGGAGTATACAGAGGATATCCACTGCCTACTGTAGAATTACTATTCATAGCAAAATTTCCTTCTGGAGGAACATTATATGAAGGGGAGAGCCCTTGGTAAGGATTCCAAGCACTAGCCAAAGGAGGAAAAACCAGTGAAGTACTGTTAGTAGGGAAGGGCATACTCCCCTGATGAAAAAATAAAGGGGAGAGGTTCTCAGACCCAAAACCACTAAAAAAATAATATGCCAAGTCCTAGTTCCCTTGAAAAGGATTAATTCTTTGAGCATGACCAGAGAGGGGAATTGATCCTAAATTCAGTGATGGATTGGAAGGAGGAATATGTCCACTTCAAAAAGCAAAACCTTGTAAATATGTTGAACCACTATCCATTGAAGTCATGGATATAGAAGAAGAAGAAGAAGGTAAGGTTGATGAGACCAAAGGAATCCCAATAGATGCCATTCTGAAAATATAAGCACTAGTGAAAGGACCAGAAGGTTGGTTTCCCCTACTCAAACCCAAAATGGAGGTAGAGCCAACAACTATTGTACTAGTTGTAATAGGAAAGATAGCAATAATACCTCCACCTACAGCTGAAGGAGGAGTATGTACACTAGTGGTATCGGTAGCCATACTTGTGCCATTAACATTGGCCATTGAGAAAAAATAAGAAGAGTGAACAGGGCTAGTTGGCAGAGGAAGATTAGAAGGAAGAGGTTCTGTAGGAGTCGTAGGAGACTCAGAAACATCTTCTATTTGTACTTCACTTATGATTGGAAGAGTACCCTAGCAATTATCAGAGTGTTTTCACTTGGACTATGGAATAGAATAGATTCAGCCTATGAAATAAGAGCCCTCAGAGAAGGATCTGTCTCCATCGTGTTAGATGACACTGGTTCAAAATAACCAGCAAAATTAATCCTATGCCTTCTAGGTGAAGGATCGACACTCGCATGTGAAAGCTCATGAAGCCTTCCAAATTGAAGAATGGTTCGATCAACGACTTTTAAATATAAAGAGAAATTAAATATTCAAATCACCTATGGAAAACAAGGAGCACAGAGAACTCACTAAAAATATACTAAAGATGCAACCAAGCAAACAATTTACAGGCATTTCTGTTAGCCCCCTATGAATTTTTTGACAAGCAAACAGGGAGCTAAAATGTTTTTGAGCCTTCAAGGAATGCATTTCCTCTGAAAACATATCATCCTTGAAGCCTCCTTGTGCCTTTTTCCCTTTGGTAAATCCTCACTGTTGTTTCCATCATAAAACCTCTCTGTTGGCGAAGAAGAATGCCCAAAGGCCTTTTCCCTCTTATTTCATCCCCACTTAACCCCTATTTCTTCACCTTTTTCCCCTCTCTTAATTCCTCATTAATCCCATGGTAAATCATCCAAATCCCCTTTTAAACCTCTCGAATACCTTTTTTTGGCTTTAAATCCCTTTATTCCCCTTACCGAATGCCCTCTCCGACCTTAAAAAGCATTAAAATAGGCCTAAAACCCACTCTTATCTATGACAGGTTTAGCCCCTTTAGGGCCAGCCCCTTAACCATTTCCCCACATGACCCCAGTGCTAAGACCAAGCGCCAGCCTGCAAGGCATTTATCGCATCGGAGGATTGGAGTGGAGCGCCTTTTTCCTTTGTAAACGAAACCCCCGATGCGATAGTGTATTTGTTATGTTGAACCCCAGCCACGATTGAGCCATCGATATCCCGAGATCAAATGACCCAACGCTAATCGCAGTGCACCAGTCACCCCTACCCATCCACTCCTCCCATTATGTGTGAGCTGTCGATCTGTCTCAAGATCGGACGACAGTCGTTTAATTGCATCCCCGCCCCTATCGCAGCCGAAAATTCTTGTTGTGCCGCCCCTCCGCCTCTTCCGATTGCGATCCCCCGATCTAATCCTAGTCATCCATCTAAGCCAATCAGCGATCCACATCGCATCGCAATTTTCATCCACAATTTTCCATCAAGGCCTCTGTTAACCTCACCCTTTAAACTTTGTTGTCGATCTCCTCCTGAGATCAATGGTCCAAGCCTAATCGCCCTCCGCCCATGACCGGTCCCACATCAAGCCTCGTTTCAAGTTGTGCCACCACTCCACGGGCCTCTGCAGCATTTCTCCACCACTGCCTGGGTTTCGTGACAAGTTTATTTTATTATGCAAAGATCACATAGAAGCCGTTACAACAGCAAAAAGGTATCAACAACAGAGATTAAGGTGTTAGAGCCCGAAAATTAAAGGTTAAATGCTCTAATCCATATTCAAGGAATTAAGGCGCCATTTGAAGATAAAGAGAAAATGAATCAAGCCATATCTACTCTCAGCATCAGCAGTACATTTTCTCAGAATAGTACACCCTCAGCAGAAGTCTTCATGCCTCCCCGAGCCCCCAAAGGCCATTCCGTTGACAGAGAGCTTCCAAAGACTGCCAGGACAAAAATTATGGATGGAATGGATGCCCAAGGACATTCAGTCACCTTAATTGCTTCAGAAGATAGAACAGAGCGCCTTACAGTCAGAAAGGACTCCAAAGAAACATCTTAGGTCGCTATCGACCTGACAAAGGCTCTGAAACAGACCACCAGGAACAACGCATTGCTATTAAAAAGAATGGACATGTAGACCACCCCCACTTGGTCTTAATGAATCGATTTAATGTATATCACCTACTCCTACTGTCCATTTTCCTATAAAGAATCCCAGAGAACACTTTGTAAAGGGTTGGATTGCGTTATTGCGGTTGTAGTTGTAGGGATTCATTTTTTACTGTTAGAAATAGTTTTGGGGAGAGAGTAGCAGAGTAGTTTGTAATGTAATAGGCTGGGAGGAGAAAGTTGAAACTGTAACCAACTATTGAGCTCAGTGTATGTGACTGGTTTTGCATCAATTAATCAAGCAACTTCACAAGATCCTGGTCTATTACTACGGGTGATGTTATTCTTATCTCATTGTTATTTACATTTACCATGTTGTTCATTGGTCTTCTGGTACACATCAGAAATATAGCATAGGATTTACCCTCGCATGGTACCCTATGTTTCTGCTCTCCCTACCTTCAATGTTTTCCGCTGATTATGAATCTAAGAGTAAATTCATGTGGTTTAACCAGCGTAGTGGATGTTATTTCCCACTAGCTGATGTGTGAAATCAGAGCTTGCTTCTTGGATGTTTCTTGATAGTGTCAAAGTAGGGAAGGTTAAAGGTCCTTCTCTGATCTATAGACTCTAGTTTTGTGTCAAATATTGTCTCTATTTTTCCCTTGGAGCATGCTAAAGTAGACCTGGAGTTAAATGACCTCTGGTCTGATCTATAAGCTGCCCCTTTGTCCCTCCATTGAGATTTGCCTTCGAGTATGTCCAAGCAGGTCTAGAGTTAAATGACCTCTGACCTGATCTATAGGCAGAAATTAGGTTTCTTTCCTTCTTTCACCTTCTTTCCTTATTTCTCCATTCCACCATCTATCTAAGAAGATCCTTTAGTATAGATGACTTTCCCTTTGAAATCTTTGGCTATTTGTTTGCATGTAATTACCTTTCATGACTCCATAGCCCAATGGATGGCACAGCTTGGACCCATTCTCTTTAGCCGAAACGTCCTACTGCTCAGTTCCTTTCTTCCCATTACTTTCTCAGTCTATGATCTTATGACTTAGCTCAGCAACCAACCAACCAAAAAATTTTAAACCCCCCTCTGTGCTTCATACCTAGCCTAATACTTCATTTTAAGCTTTCCAAAGATATATAATTTTTGCTTTATGGAGAGATCCCTCTCAGGGCCCAGGAGGGCTAGATCCTAGGACGCCAAAGTGGTTATGATGTTGTCTCATCTTTTGGTCTTGCCAATCTGGCCAAAACACAGGAACCCCAACATAATGGCAACTCCACTGGGGAACAACCTAGACCAATGCCTTTAGATTGGCATTTCATTGCTGATGGTGGACAACAGCCTGTTGCAAAAATCTAAATTGATCCACCTGGCGACTCCACACCCTATCATTCTCGAAAGACCAAATGACTCCACTGGTAGAAAACTATGAACTGATTAAGAATATGTAGTGACCTTCTTTTCAAAAACATGGATCCAGGCATGGACAGAGATGCAAAGCTCGATGCTTTAACAAATCAATTAAACGAAATAGTAATCATGTTTGGTGAAGTAATAAAGATGCATATGGCTAATCTAAATGCAAGTGATGATTATTTAGAGCAACCCATGCATTTTCCAGAGCAAGAGAAAACTCCAGACCCAAATAATGAGCAAGACATGTATGATTCTCAAGAGACTGTGGAAGTCGAGGAGGAAATTAATCGGGAGATGCCTGATGGCTCACCCTTGTCTTGCACTATGCTGACTAAAAAATATCATAGCTTGATAGCGAAAGCTAACAGGGAGTGCTGCATCAAGGGAACAAGTGACCACATGGAAGATGCAGAGTCTGAGGAAGAGTAAGAACCAGCACACATAGAGGCTCCTCATCTAGCTGATTATTCATCTCAGATTCCACTAGAAGAGTGGCACCCTGATCATGAGGAATGGACTGAATCAGAAAGAGATCAAGAAACCTCAGAAATTCCTAGGAGTTTCCCTGCTAGAACAAGTGGAGATCCCATAGAAGAGGCTCAAGAAAATATCCAGCCTCCAGGTCAGTTAGTACAAGAAACAGAGGACTGTTGTTCTTCTGTCTATGCAAAAAGAGAAAAATCTCCGTCGACAGAAGAAGAGATGGACCGAATATTACACATGCAGTCCACCTCTGAAATCTTCCACAGCTCAGACATCCTTGCTCTTTCATCTCTTGAGTTTGATGATAGCTAGCCTATATATGATACTGATGGATAAAGTTATGAAAGCCTGGTGATAGATGAAGATTCATTGTGTCTTCACTCTATTACACCATAGATCATCGGTCATAGTCTCATGGGGCCCGACACATCGGAGCAGAATACATCAAAGCTCCGAGAGGACACAGTTGCAATATATGATGAGTCCTCTAGTTTAGAAGATGAAGGAGACACTCTCTCTCGAGAAAGTCTTCCCCTTGATCTAGTGGAAGAAGGAGAAATCCTAGTTGAAGCCTACCTGTAAAATATTCATAACCAGGTATCATTTCATGATCCTTATGTTCATTGCTTGCAAACATTTGAAGAAGGATCAAAGGTATTGTTGAGAAGCATGTTGCAAATAGAAAGAAGATTTTTTGAAGTTGCTGTTGAAGAACATGAAGAGTGGGAGCAACCCTGCCTATCTAGCCTGCTCAGGGAGTTGAGCAGGAGAGACCAGTCTTGGGATCACTTGATAGACTAGTTACATTGGAAGACAATGTTTGTAAGCTAGAGTTGTAAATATGTCGAGTCAGGGTAGGGTAGGTATGAAAATATCAATAAAGCTCAGTCTGCGAGCATTTAGTCATGTGCTTTCAATTTCTGCAAAGTTTTCATTCCATGAGAAATTTTGTCTTTATGCCACGGTCCACAGCAAGCTAAACAATCTAATCCTGGCTTAACTGTTTTTCAATTTCTGTCTTAGAAGGTAAGAGAAACTATGAGGCCCACAGTTTAACCTGGTATCATGGAGTAATAAGGGTAGAAGTAGAATAGCTTTATTTTCCTGATTGGAAAAATTGATGATGTAAAGGGTCTGCTAGTCCAAATGCACCCTGAAGAAAATGATAGCACTAGTCTTGGTAGGTAGTTGTTTGGGAGAATTTAACTATTGATATGATGTCTTCGTGATTTGTGGCAGCCGATCTAAGAAAGAAATGGATGGGTCAAGGACCAGGCATCTGGCCTACACCAAAGATCATTCTCTGAATTCTTGACTCCTTCAAGAAGAAGCCATCCCCATGTGGAGCTACTGTTAGCCCCCTATGAATTTTTTGACAAGAAAACAGGGAGCTAAAATGTTTTTGAGCCTTCAAGGAATGCATTTCCTCTGAAAAAACATCATCCTTGAAACCTCCTTATTCCTTTTTCCCTTTGGTAAATCCTCACTGTTGTTTCCATCATAAAACCTCTCTGTTGGCAAAGAAGAATGCCCAAAGGCCTTTTCCCTCTTATTTCATCCCCACTTAACCCCTGTTTCTTCACCTTTTTCTCCTCTCTTAATTCCTCATTAATCCCATGGTAAATCATCCAAATCCCCTTTAAACCTCTCGAATACCTTTGTTTGGCTTTAAATCCCTTTATTCCCCTTACCGAATGCCCTCTCTGGCCTTAAAAAGCATTAAAATAGGCCTAAAACCCACTCTTATCTGTGACAAGTTTAGCCCCTTTAGGGCCAGCCCCTTAACCATTTCCCCACATGACCCCAGTGCTAAGACCAAGCACCAGCCCGCAAGGCATTTATCGCATCGGAGGATTGGAGCAGAGAGCCTTTTTCCTTTGTAAACGAAACCCCCGATGCGATAGTGTATTTGTTATGTTGAACCCCCGCCGCGATCTGAGCCGTTGAAATCCCGAGATCCGATGGCCCAACGCTAATCGCAGTGCGCCCATCACCCCTACCCATCCACTCCTCCAATTACGCGTCAGCCATCGATCTATCTCAAGATCAGACGGTGATCGTTTAATCTCATCCCCACCCTGATCGCAGATGAAAATTCTTGCTATGCTGCCCCTCTGCCTCTTCCGATTGTGATCCCCCGATCTGATCCTAGCCGTCCATCTAAGCCGATCAATGGTCCACATCACATCACACCTTTCATCCACCATTTTCCATCAAGGCCTCTGTTAACCTTACCCTTTAAACTCTGTCGTCGATCTCCTCCTAAGATCAACGGTCCAAGCCTAATCTCCCTCCACCCATGACCGGTCCCACATCAAGCCTCGTTTCAAGTTGTGCCACCACTCCACGGGCCTCTGCAGCATTTATCCACCACTACCTGGGTTTCATGAAAATTTTATTTTATTATGCAAAGATCACAGAGAAGCCGTTACAGCAGAAAAAAGGTATCAACAATAGAGATTAAGGTGTTAGAGCCCGAAAATTAAAGGTTAAATGCTCTAATCCATATTCAAGGAATTAAGGCGTCGTTTGAAGATAAAGAGCAAATGAATCAAGCCATATCTGCTCCCAGCATCAGCAATACATTTTATCAGAACAGTACGCCCTCAGTAGAAGTCTTCATGCCTCCCCGAGCCCCCAAAGGCCATTCCGCTGACAGAGAGCTTCCAAAGACTGTTAGGACAACAATTATGGATGGAATGGGTGCCCAAGGACATTCAGTCACCTTACTTGCTTTAGAAGATAGAACAGATCACCTTACAGTTAGAAAGGACTCCAAAGAAACATCTTAGGTCACTATCGACCTGACAGAGGCTCTGAAACAGACCACCAGGTACAGCGCATTGCTATTAAGCAGAGTGGACATGTACACCACCCCCACTCGGTCTTAATGAATCGATTTAATGTATATCACCTACTCCTGCTATCCATTTTCCTATAAAGAATCCCAAAGAACACTTTGTAAAGGGTTGTATTGTGTTATTGCGGTTGTAGTTGTAGGGATTCATTTTTTACTGTTAGAAACAGTTTTGGGGAGAGAGTAGTAGAGTAGTTTGTAATGTAATAGGCTGGGAGGAGAAAGTTGAAACTGTAACCAGCTATTGAGCTCAGTGTATGTGACTGGTTTTGCATCAATTAATCAAGCAACTTCACATGATCCCGGTCTATTACTATGGGTGATGTTATTCTTATCTCATTGTTATTTACATTTACCATGCTGTTCATTGGTCTTCTGGTACGCATCAGAAATATAGCATAGGATTTACCCTCGCATGGTACCCTGTGTTTCTGCTCTCCCTACCTTCAATGTTTTCCGCTGATTATGAATCTAAGAGTAAGTTCATGTGTTTTAACCAGCGCAGCGGATGTTATTTCCCGCTAGCTGATGTGTGAACTCAGAGCTTTCTGCTTGGATTTTTCTTGCTAGTGTCAAAGTAGGGAAGGTTAAAGGTCCTTCTCCGATCTATAGACTCTATTTTTGTGTCAAATCTTGTCTCTGTTTTTCCCTTGGAGCATGCTAAAGCAAACCTGGAGTTAAATGACCTCTGGTCCGATCTATAAGTTTCCCCTTTGTCCCTCCATTGAGAGTTTCCTTCGAGTATGTCCAAGCAGGTCTGGAGTTAAATGACCTCTGACCTGATCTATAGGCAGGAATTGTGTTTCTTTCCTTTTTTCACCTTCTTTCCTTATTTTTCCATTCCACTATCTATCTAAGAAGATCCTTTAGTATACATGACTTGCCCTTTGAAAGCTTTGGCTAGTTGTTTGCATGTAATTACCTTTCATGATTCCATAGCCCAATGGATGGCACAGACTTGACCCATTTTCTTTTGCCAAAACGTCCTACTGCTTGGTTCCTTTCTTCCCATTACCTTCTCAGTCTATTATCTCGTGACTCAGCTCAGCAACCAACCAGCCAAATCATTTTAAACCCCCCTCTGTGCTTCATACCTAGCCTAATACTTCATTTTAAGCTTTCCAAAGATATATCATTTTTTCTTTATGGAGAGATCCCTCTCTGGGCCCAGGAGGGCTAGATCCTAGGGCCCCAAAGTGGTTATGATGTTGTCTCATCTTTGGGTCTTGCCAATCTGGCCAAAACACGGGAACCCCAACAATTTCCACTCGAGGTTATTAGGATCGGACACCAAAATATAAGAAAGAGAATATAAGGACCTTGTGAATTTTCGAAGATGCTTTATGCTTGATGCAACTTTACTTTAACCCGATACCAAATAGAAATCACATAAATATGAAAGTAAAATGTTGATAGAACATACCAATAGATCAATGGAAGAAAAGCCAAAAATACACTTAACTTGATCAGGAAAATATATGTGTTGTGGTGCGTTACGGCGGTCAACGGGATGCTTCAACCAGCAAAGTCTCCTTACAGTCAACCAACCAGAAGTATCACACAACCTTAAAGACAACTCCACAAAAGTCAACCCAAAGTCAAAAAAAGTCAACTCTATACAGTCAATGGTTAACACAAAACAACAGCAGCAAAAAGTCAACATAGTAGGTCAAAGGTTAACTTCTAGCCTCGATTTTTGTGCCAAAGAATGCAGACTGCAGAAATCATAATTTTGGTGGAGTTTGAGGTCAAATGGACCAAGTGTTGACCAAAGTCAACATTGTTCAAACCTTTACTGAAACCCTAGACAGATTTGTACAGAAACCCTAGCTGTTTTTCCACACATGTGAGATGAAATGCCTCCAAAAGATGAACAAACTAATTAGACACAAGAGAGAAGTGTGTTATGAGTGGATGATAAAAATGACCTCCAAGTTGACCAATATATATCCATCTGTGAGGATGTGTGACACATCTTTTGGGGCTCCAAGCCTACATTACAATTTTGGCCGACCTTGCACATAAGTGGAATAAATTCAAAATAAATGTTTTGCTCATCTGATCAATATGATATTTAGATCAATCTTGCACCTCTCCGAAAGAGGAATCCAATTAAAATCTTGGCGTCATCATCTGAGTAGTACAACATGGAGTTTGGACCTAGTTGCCCAAAATTAACACTCCCTCTCAACTATGGAGAACTTCATCCACCCCTGCCATCCAAACATCATGCGTCATCTCATCGTAACTTGCTTTGCTGTCTTCTTTATTTCAAATGGTGAGTCACAAAGGAATCACTCCCGGCTGACCCGAAGTCATCTCAGAGGTCTGAAACCTCTATAGGACTCAAAGGAGTCTCATACAAACCCAAAGTTAGTTTAACTGACCTGAAGTCAGTTGGAGGTACAAAACCTCACTTGGACTCAAAAAGAATCATATACTAACCCGAAGTTAGTTTAACTGACCTGAAGTCAATTGGAGATCTGAAACCTCACTAGACTTGATCCCATATCAAGTGGTTGGACACATGCCATCCTAGACATAGAGAGTATGGAAATATTTGTTGCATCCATCGATCTTGCTATCAGTCTCTATCCACATTTCCCATCTCATTGGCCAAGATTAGAGGTACTTCCTATGAGTCTGGTACTCCATGGGTAGGATGCATACGGGCCATAGATCAAAGAGAGGTAAACCAACTTAATATCATCACAGTGGGGCAGAATCACACCAACAAGGTTCGGTAAGCCTAGCCTTGTGGTTTCTTATAGCTCCAAGAAGCCATCCCCAAAGCCCCCCTGGAGCTCCTAGATCTCATCGTCCAACAAGACCCTTTGAATAGGGTCATTCCCTGATTCCAATATTCTCACAAAAGGTTACGAACTTGACCTTCCCCAAGGTCTTTGTGAGAATATACACAACCTTCTCATCAGTTCCTATATGATCGAGCCTTACAGCGCCTCGATGTACCATATCCCAGATAAAATGGTACCTAATATCAATATGCTTGGATCGATCATGGAACACGGGATTCTCTGACAAATGAATCCCACTTTGGTTATCATAAAGGATAACAGTGGTATCTAGCACATGTCTGAACAACTCACTAACGAGATTTGCAACCAAATACCTTCATAACAGGCCATACACATTGCAATGTATTTTGCCTCATCGGTGCTCAAAGCCACCATCTTCTACTTCCTACTCGAAGCAAAACCAAGTGTGAAGCAGCATACATATGTGCTCTTGTGATCCACCACACTGCCAGCCCAATCGACATCAGTATATCCAGAGAGCCTCAAAATCCTGGCAGTGTATCTCAGCCCATCTTCTATCATGCCCTAGAGATATCTCAATAGTTTCTTGGAACCAACCTAGTGAATGCTATGAGGATCAACCATGTGTTGACTCAAAGTGTTCACTGCAAAACATAAGTCCGGGCGGATGTTCACTAAGAACATCAGGGCCCCTACTAGTTGTCAATACTCAGTAGGATTTGCTAGCATGGGCCAAGCAACGTTTCCACACAACTTCTTAAAGTTGAGTTCCATCGGTGTCGACACATACTTACAGTTTGCCATACCAAATATCTCCAACAGTTTCACGACATATTTCCTTGAGAAAGAAAAATCTTGTCTGGCCTCTACCAGACCTCCAAGCTTAGGAATCAGTGCATCAGTACTAGGTATTTCATCTCAAACTCAGAAGCTAGCTCCCTATTACATTGATGAATGAGAGGGTCAGCACCTGTCAGGAAGAGATTGTCCACATAGAGAACCAGAATGAGAGGCTTTTCTCTGTCAACTTTGAAGCAAAGTTTCGAATCAACATTACTTTGAGTGAAGCCCAGCTTCATCAACTAGCTATCTATCCTCTCGTACCAAGCCCTGGGCGATTGCCTCAACCCATAGAGGGCTTTCTTCAACCTGCATACATAAGAGTCGCTATCCTGGACTTCAAACCCAGAGGTTTCTCCACATACACCTCTTCCTTTATCGAACCATTCAGAAGATCGATCTTCACATTTATCTGATGGACACTCCCAAGGGGAATTTTGAGGTCTAAAATGGGCCTCCTAAGGAAATTATAAAATAATAGTGGAAATAATAAATAGGATTTGATTACATCATCAAATTTTAGAGAGGAAAAATAAAAAACTGCCTTTTCAACTCATATTTTCAACTTATCTCCCAAAGTTTTTTCTCAAATTTCGAGTGGGAGTACTCGTTGGATGCAAAATTTAATTTCTCATCCAAGGATTACCCATGTTTCATACTTTCGATGGGTCCTGCTATACGAAAAATGAGAAATACATGAAAAACGTGAATGTAATCACGTTTTTTTATGATTTCTCATTTTTCGTGTAGTAGGGTCCATCAAAAGTATGCAACATGGGTACTCCTTGGATGAGGAATTAAATTTTACATCCAACGAGTACTCCCGCTCGAAATTTGAGTAAAAACTTTGGGAGATAAGTTGAAAATATGAGTTGAAAAAGTAGTTTTATTATTTTATTATTTTTTAATATTTTTACCGTTTTACTTGAAAAAAAGGTGAATTATCCCCCCTGGTTGACGTCATCATCTTGAATCCTATCGGTTCTTCTAAAGTTCATTTTTGTTGTACATTTTTCTTAGGAGGCCCATTTTAGACCTCAAAATTCCCCTAATGATCTGTTGACGGGAAAATTTGTCCGGCCAACAGTAGGGGATCTCCCCGGTAGAAAGTCCCAATTAGACCTTAAACCGTTTGGAGTAGGGATCCCGTCCGGAGTGTGGGTCCGGCTACCACTTAAGATGACTTCTCTTCGGTCTCAAAAGAACCTCCTTGAACCTGCGAACATACACTTATTCACCTGATATAGAATACGAGATTAACGTGTTAAACATGAATTAAACACTATGTGTAGCAAGATTATAGATAAAGCACATACACCTCAAGAGATGTCATTAGCAACACATCTTTTGTAGGGTAATTGCTTGTATGGTAGTCTGATCACAAAAGAAATAGTTCTTTATGATAAGATACCTCTCCACTTTCTGAAAGATGAAACGAAACGCTAACAAAATAGTTCGTTAACATTCATTAATAGAACATATAATAAAATGAACATCATTGATACAACACGGATAGCCATGACATATAAACGATATCATGAAAAGAGCAGTTTCATTAATCATAGGATATCCTGAAACTGTTGAAGGAAATACACAAAATGTTTATACAGCAAAACACATCATAACCATAGGGTATTTTAACAAGATTCTATATTCATATGCTCAAGTGTCAGATCTTTAAATACAATGCTGGTAGCTCCTGAGTTTTCCCAAAAAAGAAAATCCCTTTTACAATGTCCCGTAGGAGTATTTATAATGCCAAAATTTGTCCGTTGGGTTTCCTTGACTGTTCGCCTTCTTGACCTTTGGGTTACCTTGCGACCCACTCCTTCTGCGACCTGGGTAGGTGATGCGACCTACGACCCGGCCCCGTTGTTGCGATTTGCGACCTGGTTCTTCTTGCTGCTCAGGACTTGCTGCTGCCGGGACGCGAACTGTTAATGTCAACCTGTTGTTCCCTAAGGAAATCCTGCCATGCCTGGTACTCTGCCGCTATGGGGGATCCCAGGGGCACCTCCTCTTTCAACCTATACGCGCATTCCAAAGCGTTCGGCACTAGGGTCTCCCTCTTCTCATTCAATCTCGATTCGAGAGCGACGCAAGCTTGGTATAACCGCGCTCGGAGCGGCGATGAATTGACTAAGATGCTCTTGAGATGGGAGGGCTCCGGATCAGCTGCGGCCTGCTTGATGGGTTGCAAGAATGTTTGAATATCTTGGTTTACTTGTTCCCAGGGTTTCTCTTCCTCTAATGCTCCAAGCGATGGGATGTGGTGCAGCGTATGCATTGAGTCGATACCACTAATCAGATGGTCGTACGAGGACCTCACTTTGTCCAGGTCTTTAGTCAATTTTTCTCCAGATTGCATCGCTATGCGGAGTTGAACTTTCGCATTCTGCGTGTGGATCCAGTCCCTCTTAGGCAAATTTTCAGGTGCCTGAGGGTACTGTATTGCCCAACCCATCATCCTGTCCAAAGCCTGTGAAGCCTCTTTGAGCTGATCTTGTCTTTGCCTGGTTTCCATTCGTGCTCTTGCCAGAGGACCGACTGTTTGTTTGATGGTGAACATCTCACCATATACCTGTCTCATAGTCATCTCCAACACCTCACACTCCTTGAAAATGGCAAGTGAGACTTCATTTGCTGCCAGAGCTTGGTTTCGAAGTTGCTGGACTTCCGCTTGCAATGCTGCTCTCTCCTGCTCTGCCATCTTTTCGCGTTGCTCAGCTGCGTGTAATCTGTTTTGTAGAGCTACTATTTCTCTACTCATCCGGGTTACATTTTCTTCTGTAGCCGCAGCGAAGGCAGTACCTGCTGACGCTATCATTACCGGATTAGTGCTGGTATCCAAAACTATATCCTTACCTGTGGATACTGCAGATGATGCAGAGGGACTATGTGCCAACGACCTCCTCTTCTCTTGACCGATCTTGAACGAAAACTGATCAAATGTGAGTCTGGTCAGGTCGAACACATCTTCTTCCTGTCTCTGGGGCGACCTCCAACATCGAGAGTTGGGTACGCTCCAAAGGTAGCCGAGAGGAGTTACTTCAAGATCATCTAGCGTGTCATCTTCTCTTTCCTCTGTGTTCTTCTCTTCCTCTTCCTTGCTCCGCCGTTCAGCTTCTGCTGCTGCTTCTATCTCGGCCCTCTTCTTCTGTTCAGCTGCAGCTGCCTGCTCGGCTTTCCTTTGTCGTTCAGCCTCTGCCGCTGCTTCTATTTCGGCCCTCTTCCTTTGTTCACCGCAGCCACCTCGGCCGTCTTCTGCGTCACTCCTCCGCCCTGTCCAACTCCGCCAGCGCCTGCTCACTCAGTTTTCAGGCCTCTTTGTATTTTTTTCTTTCCGGCCTCTTGGCCGCCTTCTTTGTGCTGCGCTTGTACCTTTGAGCGCGCCCTCCTCATCTTCTCTCTTTAGCTTCCTCTCCCTTTCCTACTGGGCCTTTGCTTCTGCCTCCTTTTGTTTGGCGGATGGAGTTGACCCTGTGTTGATTCGGGATTTCTCGAGCATGGATGAAGAAGAAGCTCCTAACTGACGTCTTATGTCTTCCAAGTTCTGATCATCCAAGTCTTCCCGACCACGTCAACCCCCGAGCAAGCCGTCTTTCTTCAGCATTATGGCCTCGCTCCTCTCATCTTCTCGCCGGGCGTTCGAGATGTCAGGGAGCAAGTCCACCCGAGGCTGCCTCCTAAGCAAAGGTTCAGTGTGGACCAATCTCTCTGGGTCATAGTTTCGGTGTTCAATTGCCCCCAGCTGATAACTTCTCATTGCGTCTGCTGCTGCTAGCACCTCCTTGAAGTCTTTAACTGTGAATGCACCAATAGTGAGGGGCTGAGTGGGCCATGGCTTCTTTTTTCCCTTAGACAAGATGTTGGAGAAACCATGTGACATCTGAAAGCACCCCTCCTGCATCAGCATTTTGTCCGTCACGAAACGAGGCATAACATGTGGCGCCTTGTAAGTTCCAAAGACTCGGATGAAGGTGTACTCAGGGAAAGGGAACCAGTGCGCTACTTTAACCAGGGTCTCCTTGGCCCGCCATGACATGCAATGGGCGTCTTGGCCAAATAAATGCCTGTACAGAGCGGGAACAAATATTTGGGAGATCCGATCTAGGTCCTGTTTGTATTTGGACTCCCAAAATACTTTGAGTTTTAGATGGATTCCGCGCGTGTTCTCGGAGTCCCAGTTGTGCTCCCAGCCGTCAAACTCTACTCTGGCGCACACCGCATCTAGTAGGTATGAAGCCATGTACCCGCCAGGCATTCGCATCAGCTGGAGGCCAATGCCGAGTCCCAAGGTCTCAGCCGACGTCACGCATGCCTACCAGCTTAAACGGGTCCCCCCGTGTTGTCACATACCCATAATAGTGGCCCCACGCGTTGAAAGTGGAGCAATCTCGGCGCCCGTAAAGCCTGCAGAGCATGGCAGCAACCAATTTATAAACTTTTCTTAGGCTTGCCACTGGGTATTCCTGGTTCTTTTTCACCTTGAACTTCTCGGGCTCCTCCCACCATTGTTTAATAGTATCGACGATCGGGACAGCGTGAGTGGCAGCCCATTCTCGAGTAAAGTGCCGGTTTGGGCGCGGCAGTGAATAATAAATGTGTGCATCTGAGCCTACCAGCGTAGTGAAAGCTCTGCCTTCATGATCTCTGATCACAAATTTCTTTGGGTCTGTCTTTTGTATTATCCAGTCTATGATCTCCGGACATGCGAATATGGCTGGATGCGCCCCTGCCAGATGTAGTTTGGACTCCTTTACCGCCAAGTATTTCTGCCTTGGGAGGTCTTCTCCGGAAATTTTCCTGCAACTTGGCGAACTCCCGGGCAACCGTACCACCTCATGCCGTCGTCTTTCGAAAAAGTACATAATGTATCTCGGAATATTGGGGGTGGGGACACCACCACCAGCTCATCAGTCTCTTCCGCTGTTCCCTTGTCCTTTCTCCGAGACCGCGGGGGCGCCATGTCACTAGAATCTGAGAGCACAGGTATGCACTCTATATCTTCACCTGTTAAATTCAGAAAAGAGTCCCACGATAAGAATGTCATGGTGAATAAAAATCGGTTACAATTCAGTGACAAAACCTAAATGTGTTAAAGCAAAACTGGACTGATGAGTCACTGGGCCGCAGATCACACAAACAGGGCTCGGGCGCGACCTTGCGACCTGGCGACCTGGCGACCTGAGGTCGCTGGGTCGCTAGGTCGCAGATCTTGATAAAACAAAGGAAGTGCGACCTGGCGACCTGGCGACTAGGTCGCTGGGTCGCAGGTCGCAAATCTGTAAAACTGGAGAAAAATGCGACTCTGCGACCTCGCGACTAGGTCGCTGGGACGCAGGTCGCAGATTTAGCTTGCCGGGGGTTTGGTGCGCGCGGCCTTGAACCCTTTTGCCCCCTTTCTCTTGGGAATTTGCAAGGTTTCTAGGGCCAGGGAGAGCTGTGGCATGATTTTAAAGAAAAGGGGATGATGCCATGGGGTGAAAAAGCAAACAGAGAGGTTTTTGGTAATTTATGCAATATGTAATGGGCAAAATTCTCAGAAAACATTAAAGCATGGCCAAAAGAAAATTTATAGGCTACAAGGGGAGATGGGTTTAGTAAGAAAATCATTAGAATGGAAACAGCAGGAAGAAATAGCAACTTACCCGGGAAAAACTCGTCAGTTGAGCTGTCAGAGGCGTTTTCCTTACAAATCGCTGAATGTGAATAATGCGACCTGCGACCCCCCTTTTATAGGAAGTCGCACGTGCGGGCCATTAATGTGGGTCACTGGGTCGCAGATTCGTCAAACCTTGCGTTTTGCGACCTGGCGACCTTGCGACCTGGCGACCTGGGGTCGCTGGGTCGCAAGGTCGCTAAGTCGCGATTTTCGGAAAATGACCGAATTGCGACCTAGCGACCTGGCGACCTGGGTCGCTAGGTCGCTAGGTCGCAGTTTTCATGAGTTTATGTAATGTGCGACCTGTCGACCTGGCGACCTGAGGTCGCTAGGTCGCAAGGTCGCAATTTGCATGAATGTCTACTTTTGCGACTTAGTGACTTAGCAATTTCTCTTTAGTTCTAAAGGGCCCCAAAATTTTAAAAAGGTAGTCTTTTTTGGAGGGTGTTGTAAAGGTTACAACAAATGGCGATTCACTGGACGAACTCAGAGTCTCTGCTGATAGTTAGCCTTAGTGGGGGGAGGGAGGGGCTTATGCTAACTGTCCTCTTTTACCATGTGGTTTCCATTTCCTAGCCTTCGGTCGTCCAGCTGAGTTGCCGAGCTTGCTGGTCCGGTTGGGCGCCATTCAAACAAATTCTTTCTTCAGGTCTCCGGACTGGAAGGGTTGGAGAACTCTAGGCGGCTACAGGGTCTGGTACGATTATTTTGTCCTCATCTTGTTGCTCCGCTGCCAGCGAACCTCTCGATCCCGGCGGAGTCACTGCCTAGGAATCATGAACGTTGCTCCGCTGCCAGCGAGCCTGGTCAGTACCCCGGCGGAGTCGGTACATCACCTCTCTGCGCAGGAAGCCTTTCTCAAGCCTTTACCCTTATTTGTGTGCTGTTGCACTTATTTTGAATGTGCCTGAGGCACTTATTTAAATGTGCTCATGGCACTTATTTGAAATGGCTGTTTAGCCTGGGCGGATGAGGGATCCCGACTTATCTTGCTTGCAAAGAGGTTGCTCCTGGTCTGGTATGAGGACTTTGGTTTTTCCCAGATGCCCTATCGTCGTTTTAGAGTATCTCTCTTCCCTTCTAGTCCGGTTACCATTTACACTGCATTTTCTTTTGTGGACACCCTCTCAGCCTGGCGAGGTAAGTTCCCCTGCTTGACGACTTGTGCTTGGTAATGTGCTACCTCTAGGTGTAGAGGGCAAACAACTTCCGCCGCCTTTGAGTTTATCGGGAAAGGCCTTCCATCAGCGGAGAACCTGCTGCAGTATGCCAATCTGCGTAGTTCTAACAAATCCTCCTTTAGGTTTTTTTTTTTATTTTTTTTTTTTTTAAACAAACAAAAGACAAGGAACTATGGTACAAAACCAGACAGCCCTCGAAGGGCTGTTAAGTGAAATAGTGCTTGAGGTCATGCCCGTTTACCGGGAGGACCTCGACTCGTCCATCAAGGGTTTGTAATCTGAATGTGTGAGAACCTATCTTTTCATTAATTTGGAACGGGCCTGTCCAAAGTGCTTGGAACTTGGCATGCTTCCCCTTTTCCTCATGGGCTTTATCCCACTTAAGAACCAGGTCTCCTACCTCAAAAGTTTTGTTTCCCGCGGACTTTTTATCAAACCATCTTTTGATTCGGCTCTGATGGATGGCAAATTTTTCCCGGGTCTTTTGCCTTTCTTCCTCCAATTTCAGCAAGGTGTCGATTCGGTTTTGCAAGGTGGGACACGGAGTACCGTGACATTCTTGGGACAGTTGGAGGGCCGGGAGAGATAGATGAGAAGGGAGGACAACTTCTTTTCCATACACGAGAAAAAATGGGGAGGTGCCTAAAGAGGACTTGGGAGTAATACGGTCAGCCCACAGTGCATTGTGAAGGGCATTGTGCCAATTTCGCTGGTGGGATAGGAGAGTCTTCTTAATAATACGGATAAGGTTCTTGTTAGTGGACTCAGCTAAACCATTTCCCTGGGGGTAGTAGTTTGCAGAATGATTCAGAATAATTCCATTTTCCAACGCAAAATCATATAACTTAAAAGATGAGAAATAAGTCGCATTATCAAAAACTAAAGAAGTCGGAACGCCAAACCTGGTCATGATGAAATGCGTGAGGAATTCTATTACCTCTTGATCGTTGATTCGGCGTAACGGTGTTGCCTCAACCCACCTGGTGAAGTAATCAGTAGCCGTAAGGATATACCGATGTTGTTTAGAAGAGTGAGGTATGATTTCCCCAATTACATCCAAACCCCATTGTTGGAAAGGTTCCTCTACTGCTACTGAGAGTAGTGGTGCGGCTGGCCGTGCTTCTCGGTTGGCGAACTTCTAGCACTGAATGCATTTCCGAACATATGCATGCGCGTCTCTGAAAAGATTAGGCCAATAGTATCCTGCACGCATTATCTTATGGGCAGTGGTATCCCCGGAAAAATGACCTCCAGCTGGTCCGTCATGCAACTCAGTTAAGATTTTCTGTGCTTCGTCAGTTTCCAAGCAGCGTAACAGGACCCCATCGTGGTGTTTCTTGAATAACTTACCTTGGATCAGTTGGTGAGATGCGGCTTTTAATCTTATTGCGCGCTTCTGTCGGGCAGTAAGAGCAGGGTCCATAGTGCCTTGGGCCAGATATCTTGAAATGTCAGAATACCAAGAAGGGCTATTTTGCTGGGGCACATGGTCGCTCTGATACATGTCGATTTCTTGTTCCCAACATTCTTCTTCCATCTCGCGTGTATTTGCAGCCTCCGCGGCCATTTGACATAAGCCCTGTCCTTTGACGGTATGTGCTGGTTTGAACTCTAAATCGTATTCTTGTAAACATGCCATCCAATTGCCCCGCCTTTCGCCTAGTTCCTGCTGTACGAAGAGTGAGCGGACTGCTGGGTGCGGTACAAAAACCGTGACGTGACTTTTCAAGATGTAGGGCCTAAAATGTTTTACTGCCTTATAAACCGCATAGGCTTGCTTGTCAATTTCTGGATAGTTTAATTCAGCTCCCTGTAGACCGGTGCTCATAAAAGAAATGGGCCGTTCATCGTTGTTATTATCTTTCTGTGTGAGGACAGCCGCAAGCGAGGAATCTGAAGCGAAAGTGTATAGGATGAAACCCTTATCAAAATCTGGACTTTGGAGGGAAGGAGTTTCAGCTATAGCCCTTTTGATTTTTTCGAAAGCCTCTTTCTCTTCGGGATTCCATTTGAATGCAGCATTCTTCTTAATCATTCCCTGCAGTGGCCTGACAATTTGCGCAAAATCTGAAATGAATTTACGGACAAAATTAATCTTCCCCAGGAAGGATTGCATTGCTTTCTTGTTGTTTGGGGGCGGAATCTGAGCGATGGCTTTAGCCCGTTCCGGATCAACCACAATGCCCTGTTTAGTGATAATGTGGCCTAGCAAATTTCCCTCCGCCACAGCAAAAACGCTCTTTTTAGGATTGAGCGATATTCCATACCTCCTGCATCTATCGAAGATTTTCCTAAGGTGGCGTAAATGATCGCCCCTGCATTTTGAAAATACAGTAACATCGTCTAAATAAACCACCATGCTCTGCCCTATTAGACCGCGGAAGGCTATGTCCATAGCTCGTTGGAAGGTGGCTCCTGCATTGATCAATCCAAAGGGCATGCGTCTGAAAGCAAAGGTTCCCCATTTTGTCCGGAATGTGGTTTTCAATCTGTCTGGTTCAGCTACCAGCACTTGGTTATAGCCGGAGAAGCCGTCCAATAGGGAGAACATCTCAGATCCAGACACAGCTTGTAATATCTGTTCCATGGGGGGCACCGGGTAGTTGTCTTTGTTTGAGGACCGATTCATATTGCGGAAATCTACACACAAGCGAATCTCACCAGACTTCTTTCGCACAGGTACCAGATTTGACACCCACGTGGAGTGACGAACTTTGAAAATGATGCGAGCATCTAAAAGCTTTTTAAGTTCTTTTAGAATCATTGGCTCCAAAGCTGGATGTATTTTCCTGAGTTTCTGTTGGAAGGGCTTAACTCCTTCCCTCATGGGTATTACATGTTGAATGATACGAGTATCGTATGTACGTAGATCTTCATATGTCCAGGCAAATACATCACGATACTTCCGGAATAGCCGGGTGAAAGCCCGTGCCTCTTCATCACTACAGTCTTTGCCAAGGTTAACAAACTTAGGGTTCTCATCTGACCCCAAGTTGACTTGCCGATGAGCCAATATGGAACTTTGCACTTTGGTGTTCGGAGGCCTACGGAATCGGTTTTGCAGATCAAACATCTTTTCTAATGATACCACCCCCTTGGGCATAATGTTCTCTCTGTGTTCCTCATTCTTTTTCTGTAACGCACGCTCATGTTCTTCCTCATCAATTGCCGCGTCTTTGAATACTTCAGCATTGCACATAAAATCCAAAATCTGTTGATCATCATTAAACACGCGTAAATTAGAAATATTGTCTGGCACAGAGGGCCTATATACAATTTCAATAGAAAAGCCGTCCCTCAAGGGCGTGAATCTAGCAGCAGCATTGGCCAGAGTATCTGCTGCTGCGTTGTGCATCCTAAGGACAGATTTTATTCCAAATGCATCAAAACCAGAAATCAAACGCCATACCTCTTGTTGATACGCCTTTAAATGTGGAGATAAACAGTGAATAGTGTTGCGTACCTGGCGGGTGATGATTTCAGAATCTCCAATGACCTGCAAACATTTTACCTTCAAGTCCAGTGCCCTTTTAAGCCCGAGGATTAATGCCTCGTACTCAGCCGAGTTGTTGGTGCACTGGAACTCTAGCCGGCATGAGATCAAGTATTTATTCTTATGCGGGTCAAGCAAGATGCAACCAGCACCAGCTCCGTCATTAGTCTTGGATCCATCATAATACAAGGTCCATAGGTCACTTTCTGGCTCCTTCAGGGCACTAGGCTGTGAAGGAGTTTCTGCGGGTGATAAGTCAGGAATTACTTGTTGTTCAGCGACAAAGGCTACCTCAGATTGAACTTCGGGGCCTATAGGAGACTCGGGGGGTTGGTAGCATCCAAATATGGACTCCAGTAGACACATGCCTAGCTCTTCTTGTGCAAAGCTGATGGGTTCATTAACGGCGTCCAGATCAGTAACGGTGTGTTTCATATAAGGTTCACTTTCTACCCTGATTTGATTATTCCGTCCTTTGTAGGGGAGCCACAAGTGGGACCAGTCGGTGGCGAAGTAGCCTTGTAATTTGCTGGACCAATCTCTACTGAGCAATAGGCCGTATGCTTCTGGAATATCGACAACCACAATGTCGATGCACTGAGGGACCCTAGAGTCTGATGACAAGCAGATAATGACATTGTTCAATTCTCCTATGGCGGGTACTTGTGATCTATCGAGCTGTATGATTTTTGCATCAGTCTTCTCCGGGCGGATGTTGAGTTTCTTACAAACGGATAAAGGCATGACATTTGTAGAGGCACCGGAGTCGACTAGACAGTTGTGGACATTGAAGTTAAAAATCTCGAAGGACAACAGGAAGGGAGGTGTGGATCCTCTTGAGTTTGTATTGATGGTGTTTACTATGGATTGCACCTCTGGTCCGGCTTGCGCAGACGCGTTGCTTACAGTCTTCGTAGCCGAAGTGTTTGCGAAAGCCTTAAGAATGAGCTCCTTTTGGTTAGTAATGCGGGCCAACTCATAGAGAGAAATGTTTGCTCTTGTTTTCTTCATATCTTCAACAATGTTATAGCTGGGCTCTGGTTGAGGGCTAGGTTCGACAGAAGTCTTAGAGGGTTCTGACGGAAGTTTATTCTTTTGACTTACCCGGGTAGCGTTATTCGGGTGTTTCTCTGTGGCAGATTGTTTTCCGTTACTCGGGGGCAGGATTTTCCTTAGAAAGGCCCTTTTCTTGTCTTCATAAGACTGTTCAGGAACAGGTCCTTTGCTTCTGAGACTATAATTTCGTACGGGCTGATCTTTGGGAACATCTGCCATGTAAATATCAATGGGGTTAAGGTTCTCTCCACCTCGAATTATGTCAAAAGCAAGGATAGAAGATCCTGGTTCGTCGTTATGGGGTGGATCCTCCTCATGATCTGAAACATCATCCTCCGTGACATCTCCTGGGGTTTGGTCATATAAAAGTTGATTAACTACTGCTGTCATGCTGCCAATCCATTGAGGGCACGTTTTTTCAGAGTGGGCAGCTTGGTGAAATGAGCAGAAGTTGTCTTTCCCGATCTCCTCCACATTGAGAGCGGCATTTGTGTTTGACGGAGGTTTGTTAGTGTTGGGATTACTTTTTCCGAAAAAAGGTTTGGGTGGTCTAGTGCTAGTTGTAGCTTCTGTGCCTTTTCTCCTTAGATCAGTAACTTCGTTTGTTAAATGCTTTAGCGTTTTGGCCATGCTTTCAAAATCAAAAGCATCTCTGTCCCTATCAGTAGTCTTAGGAGTGGAGGACTGACCTCTTTTTGTGTTAGGCTTGTGGTCATCTCTCCCTTCATGATCGATGGCTCCTATCGAAAGCATGTCTTTCTCCACGGCGAGAGCAACCTCATAATTAGCCGTGAGAGTAGCACGGGCTTCGCGTTTAACGAACACAGCAATGTCTCTAGGTAGGGCTTTGGTATAGTAGTCAATAGTGATTGAGTCATCCAATGCTAGGTTCGGAGGAAATTTCTGTAGTATAGTGGCGAAGCGTTGGTTGAAGTCTTTCACTTTTTGCTTTTTATGACACTTGATGGTGCTCAACTCAGTGAGAAGCATTGAAGGAGTTTTATCTTCTGAAAACTTATGCAGGAATGCGCGACGGAATTGCTCCCATGAAGTGATAGAGGCACTGGGGAGAGAGCGGTACCATGTGGCTGCTTTGTTTTCGAGGGTATGGGGAAACAGTCGACATGCGACATCATCGGACTGGACTCTCATGATTTGCAGAGACAAATAGAAGCTGCTAATATGATCTTCAGCTAGGGTACCTTTTTCAGGGTCGAACTTTGGTAGATGTTTCTCCGGATGCCTAGGAAAATCTTGGAGTGGGCCTTGGAGATTTAAAGGGGATTGAGCCATCCAAGCTAGGGGTTGCACTCGCCTAGCCTGTTGGTGTTGCCTAAACTCATGTTCAGATTCGTCTCCCGAACCTGAGACAGATGCTTCTGACTCATGACGGGAATTTTCGTCTTGGTGTCTCCCACGGTGCAGAAAATCTCTAAGATATCCCAAGTTGTGTACAGGTGGCCTTATTGGGTTTGGTTGACGGTTGTGAGCTTGATGTCCTTGACCTCGGCCTCTATCCCCTCTGCCTCCGGCCCCCCGACCTCTATTTATATCTCCTTCATTTCTACGAGCCCTATTCCCCCTGTCTACATTTCCCCGGCCTCTGCCACCCTCACCATCCCCGGGTAGGGGGTGTGCCTGGTTGTTGTTTTGTCGAGTCTGGTTAGGTTGGAAGTCGGGGGAAGGCCCGGTGTCAGCAAACTCTTCACCCTCTTGGAGAACAGGATCATTTTCCTCAACAGCATTTGCGAGGTCTTCCAACATGAGATTCACGAGCTCGGGTATAGTACTTGCAATGGCACCGTTACGGGTGATGTTCTCGGGGGGGGTCCTAGTATGGGTAAGGTATTCCATGATTGGAGTGAACCGTAACTGGTTGACAAGATCTCGGGCAGTTGGGCGTAAGGCTCTCAGCTGCTCCCTAGTGATTTCATAATATCGAAGCTCCCTCCCTGGAATATCTTCTCGAAGAGGAGGGTTAGTTTCATTGTTTGTGACCTCCCCTTGGGGAGTTTGTGATGGGATGTTTGTTGTGTGCTGGGAGGCTGCCATCCGGCCCTCCTTCTAGCGCCAATTCTGTTGACGGGAAAATTTGTCCGGCCAACAGTAGGGGATCTCCCCGGTAGAAAGTCCCAATTAGACCTTAAACCGTTCGGAGTAGGGATCCCGTCCGGAGTGTGGGTCCGGCTACCACTTAAGATGACTTCTCTTCGGTCTCAAAAGAACCTGCTTGAACCTGCGAACATACACTTATTCACCTGATATAGAATACGAGATTAACGTGTTAAACATGAATTAAACACTATATGTAGCAAGATTATAGATAAAGCACATACACCTCAAGAGATGTCATTAGCAACACATCTTTTGTGGGGTAATTGCTTGTACAGTGGTCTGATCACACAAAAAATAGTTATTGATGATAAGATACCTCTGCACTTCCTGAAAGATGAAACGAAATGCTAACAATCTAGTTTATTAACATTCATTAATATAACAGATAATAAGATAAACATCATTGATACAACACGGATAGCCATGACATATAAACGATATCATGAAAAGAACAGATTCATTAATCATAGGATATTCTGAAACTGTTGAAAGAAATACACAAAGTGTTCATAAAGCAAAACACATCATAACCATAGGGTATTTCAACAAGATTCTATATTCATATGCTCAAGTGTCAGATCTTTAAATACAATGCTTGTAGCTCCTGAGTTTCCCAAAAGAAAAAGCCCTTGTACAATGTCCCGTAGGAGTATTTATAATGCCAAAATTGTCTGTTGGGTTTCCTTGACTTTTCACCTTCTTGACTTTTGGGCTACCTTGCGACCAACTCCTTCTGCGACCTGGGTAGATGATGCGACCTGCGACCTGTCCTGTTGTTGCGATTTGCGACCTGGTTCTTCTTGCTGCTCAGGACTTGCTGCTGCCAGGACGCGAACTGTTAATGTCAACCTGTTGTTCCCTAAGGAAATCCTGCCATGCCTGGTATTCTACCGCTATGGGGGACACCAGAGGCACCTCCTCTTTCAGCCTATACACGCATTCCAAAGCGTTTGGTACTAGGGTCTCCCTCTTCTGTCCGATCTGATTTGAGAGTGACACAAGCTTGGTATAAATCCGTGTTGGAGCGGCGATGAATTGACTGAGATGCTCTTGAGATGCGGAGGGCTCCGGATCAGCTGCGGCCTGCTTGATGGGTTGCAAGAATGTTTGAATATCCTGGTTTACTTGTTCCCAAGTTTTCTCTTCCTCTACTGCTCCAAGCGATGGGATGTGGTGCAGCGTATGCATTGAGTCGATACCACTAATCAGATGGTCGTACGAGGACATCACTTTGTCCAAGTCTTTAGTCAATTTTTCTCCAGATTGCATCGCTATGCGGAGTTGAACTTTCGCATCCTGCGTGTGGATCCAGTCCCTCTTAGGCAAATTTTCAGGTGCCTGAGGGTACTGAATGGTCCAACCCATCATCCTGTCCAAAGCCTGTGAAGCCTCTTTGAGCTGATCTTGTATTTTCCTGGTTTCCATTCGTGCTCTTGCCAGAGGAGCGACTGTTTGTTTGATGGTGAACATCTCACCATATACCTGTCTCATAGTCATATCCAACACCTCACACTCCTTGAAAATGGCAAGTGAGACTTCATTTGCTGGCAGAGCTTGGTTTCGAAGTTGCTGGACTTCCGCTTGCAATGCTGCTCTCTCCTGCTCTGCCATCTTTTCGCGTTGCTCAGCTGCGTGTAGTCTGTTTTGTAGAGCTATTATTTCTCTGCTCATCCGGGTTACATTCTCTTCTGTAGCCGCAGCGAAGGCAGTACCTGCTGACGCTATCATTACCGGATTAGTCCTGGTATCCAAAACTATATCCTTACCTGTGGATACCGCAGATGATGCAGAGGGACTATGTGCCAACGACCTCCTCTTCTCTTGACGGATCTTGAACGAAAACTGATCAAATGTGAGTCTGGTCAGGTCGAACACATATTCTTCCTGTCTCTGGGGCGATCTAACATCAGAGAGTTGTGTACGGCCCAAAGGTACGTCGAGAGGAGTTACTTCAAGATCATCTAGCGTGTCATCTTCTCTTTCCTCTGTGTTCTTCTCTTCCTCTTCCTTCCTCCGCCGTTCAGCTTTTGCTGCTGCTTCTATCTCGGCCCTCTTCTTCTGTTCAGCTGCAGCTGCCTGCTCGGCTTTCCTTTGTCGTTCAGTCTCTGCGGCTGCTTCTATTTCGGCCCTCTTCCTTTGTTCAGCTGCAGCTGCCTGCTCGGCTTTCTTTTGGCGTTCAGCCTCCGCCTTGTCCAACTCCGCCTTAAGCGCCTGTTCCGCTGCAGCTTGTGCCTCTTTGTCTTCTTTTTCTTTCCTGGCCTCTTTGGCCAGCTTCCTCTTTTGTGCTGCAGTTGTACCTTTTGCGCGCGCCTCCTCATATTCTTTTAGCTTCCTCTCCCTTTCCTGTTGGGCCTTTGCTTCTGCCTCCTTTTGTTTGGCGGATGGCGTTGACCCTGTGTTGATTCGGGATTTCCGGAGCATGGATGAAGAAGAAGCTCCTAACTGACGTCTTCTGTCTTCCAAGTTCTGATCATCCAAGTCTTCCTGGACCACGTCAACCCCCGGAGCAAGCTGTCTTTCAGCATTATACCAGTTTCTCCTCTCATCTTCTGCTGGGCGTTCGAGATGCTGATAAGTCCACCTGAGGTTGGCTCTCCGGCAGTGTTCAGGGACCAATCTCTCTGGGTCATAGTTTCGGTGTTCAATTGCCCCCAGCTGATAACTTATCATTGCGTCTGCTTCTGCTAGCACCTCCTTGAAGTCTTTAACTGTGAATGCACCAATAGTGAGGGGCAGAGTGGGCCATGGCTTCTTTTTGCCCTTAGATAGGATGTTCGAGAATCCGTGTGACATCTGAAAGCACACCTCCTGCATCAGCATTTTGTCCGTCACGAAGCGAGGCATGGCATGTGGCGCTTTGTAAATTCCAAAGACTCGGATGAAGGTGTACCCAGGGAAAGGGAACCAATGCCCCACTTTAACCAGAGTCTCCTTGGCCCGCCATGACATGCAAGGGGCGTCTTGGCCAAACAAATGTCTGTACAGAGAGGGAACAAATATTTGGGAGATCTGATCTATATCCTGTTTGTATTTGGACTCCCAAAATACCTTGAGTTCTAGATGAATTGCGCGCGTGTTCTCGGAGTCCCAGTTGTGCTCCCATCCATCAAACTCTACTCGGGCGCAAACCGCATCTAGTAGGTATGAGGCCATGTAAAATTCAGAAGGCATTCCTTCGTCCGGGGCCAATGCCGAGTTCAAGTTGGTCTGGATAGAAGTCATCAGTATGCCGGCCCAGTTAAAACGAGTGCCCTGTGTTGTCACATACTCCATAATAGTAGCCCAACTGCCGTTGAAAGTGGAGCACCGGGCGCCCAGAAGCCTCGTGTGAGCATGGCAGCAACCAATTTATAAACTTTTCTTAGGCTTGCCACTGGGTATTCCTGGTTCTTTTTCACTTTGACCTTCTCGGGCTCCTCCCACCATTGTTTAATAGTATCGACGATCGGGACGGCGTCAGTAGCAGCCCATTCTCGAGTAAAGTGCTGGTTCGGGCGCGGCAGTGAATAATAAAGGTGTGCATCTCGAGCCTACTCGCCGTAGTGAAAGCTCTTCCTTCATGATCTCTCGATCACAAATTCTCCGGGTCTCGTCTTTGTATTATTATTATCCAGCCTATGATCTCCTGGGACATGGGAATATGGCCGGATGTGCCCCCGCCGCATGTAGTTTGACCTCTTACCGCCAAGTATATTTCTCGGTCTGGGAGGTCTTCCGGAAATTCTTCTGGCTACTTGGCGAACTCCTGATAAATCTGGTACCACCTCATGCTGTCGTCTTTCGAAAAAGTACATAATGTATCTCGGAATCTTGGGGGTGGGGACACCACCTCCAGCTCATCCGGTCTCTTCCGCTGTTCCCTTGTCCTTTCTCCGAGACCGCGGGGGCGCCATGTCACTAGAATCTGAGAGCACAGGTATGCACTCTATATCTTCACCTGTCAAATTCAGAAAAGAGTCCCACGATAAGAACGTCATGGCGAAAAAAAAATCAGTTACAATTCAGTGACAAAACCTAAATGCGTTAAAGAAAAACTGGACTGGTGAGTCGCTGGGTCGCAGATCACACAAACAGGGCCCGGGCGCGATCTTGCGACCTAGCGACCTGGCGACCTGAGGTCGCTGGGTCGCTAGGTCGCAGATCTAGCGAAAACAAAGGAAAGTACACTGGCCACCCGGCGACTGTAGTCGCCGGGCCGTGTGTCGCAATCAGAACCGAGTAGGGTCAGACTTCAGCACCTTGCGACTAGGCCGCCGGGTCGCAGATTTAGCTTGCCGGGGGTTTGGTGCGCGCGGCCTTGAACCCTTTTGCCCCCTTTCTCTTGGGAATTTGCAAGTTTTCTGGGGCCAGGGAGAGCTGTGGCATGATTTTAAAGAAAAGGGGATGATGCCATGGGGTGAAAAAGCAAACAGAGAGGTTCTTGGTAATTTATGCAATATGTAATTGGCAAAATTCTCAGGAAACATTAAAGCATGGCCAAAAGACAATTTATAGGCTACAAGGGGAGATGGGTTTAGTAAGAAAATCATTAGAACGGAAACAGCAGGAATAAATAGCAACTTACCCGGGAAAAACTCGTCAGTTGAGCTGTCAGAGGCGTTTTCCTTACAAATCGCTGAATGTGAATAATGCGACCTGCGACCCCCCTTTTATAGGAAGTCGCACGTGCGGGCCATTAATGTGGGTCGCCGGGTCGTGCATTCGTCAAACCTGCGTTTTGCGACCCGCGACCTTACGACCTGGCGACCTGGGTCGCTGGGTCGCAAGGTCGCTAAGTCGCGATTTTCGGAAAATGACCAAATTGCGACCTGGCGACCTGGCGACCTGGGTCGCGAGGTCGCTAGGTCGCAGTTTTCATAAGTTTATGTAATGGCGACCTGGCGACCTGGCGACCTGAGGTCGCTAGGTCGCAAGGTCGCAATTTGCATGAATGTCTACTTTTGCGACTTAGTGACTTAGCAATTTCTCTTTAGTTCTAAGGGGCCCCAAAATTTTAAAAAGGTAGTCTTTTTTGGAGGGTGTTGTAAAGGTTACAACATGATCCTTGTGTGGTAGCAAGGGAAATAATAGGTGGGATGGCAGTATAGTGATCCAGGTGGATATTGGTGGCCACCCATCTATTCCATTTGGACCCCCACCATCGGTTCTTTCAGTTTTTCACTTTTAGCACATCTTACTATTTTTAGCAGGTTTTTGGGTCCTGACCTTCTAGAGCTGTTTTGGGGCCCTAATGTTCCAAGTGTATATTGATGGCCACCCACCTAATGCCACCATCAGTTCTTTCAGTTTTTTAGTTGCAACACAACTTACTATTTTTAGGAGTTTTTCGGGTCCTGAACTTTCGGAGCCGTTTTGAGGCCCTAAACGATGTTTTTTGAGAAAATTAGGAGCAACATGCATCCATGAAGGACTAATGTTGCTCACACCAAAAGTTGTACTCCTTGGATAGATATTTCTAACAAGGTATGATGCACGTCAAATGAAGATCGTATGCCAAAGTTATGTCCCCGAGAAGTTGAAACACCAATTTACCCAAACGAGGCCAATATTTTTGGCACTTCATCTCCTATGGTAGATTTTTGGATGTTTATGGTTTTGCATTGTTTCACAACAATAAATAGGCCTTTGAGCCTCATTATAACACATTTTAGAGGCATGTAGTTGCCACATATCTTCTCAGAGGTAAGCTACCATCGCCCTAGCTAGTTTATTTCCATTCTATCTGTAAACATATTTCAGTTATTTGATATTAATGAAATGAAGTATTATTTCTACTACATCTCTTTGTTTATGTCTATTTCTGTATTCTATTGTGTTCCAGCATAAATCCGGATTAGTGGTATTAGAGCAGTCTGCTCTTTATTATTTTTCCTTTGCATGTCCCTAACGAGGTTAGGGTATAAGGAGCTAGGGCTCGATCTGGTTGAACCCTTGCAAGATCAGCCTCACAAACCCCGATGACCTCCCATGGCAGAAGAAATGAAAGATGAGGGAGCATGAGATCCTATCAAAATATTTCTCGAGGAGGCCCTCAAGAAACAAGGGAACGCGATGATGGATAAATTTTCTCAGATCCTTCAATAGATGCCCACCTACGACACATCTGCATCCAACAACCACTCTAGAGGCACCACTCCCTTCAAGATACAGGTAAAATTTTACATTCCTATATTTGAAGGACAGATAGATGCAGACGCCATAGATAGATGGTTGAATTTTCTAGAAGGGTATTTCTCGGTCCATGATTTCTCCGACTGAGAAAATACTGTTTTTGCACTTCTGAAAGTCGCCCCCCATGTCAAAGACTGGTGGAAAACCTACTGTGAGAAAAAGGATGAGGGGAAACCCTCTATGTTCTTAGCTGCACCTACTTGGAATTTGTTCCGAGATGGCATCAAGGAAAATACCACCCTGTGGGGAGCTATGAAGACAAGTACATCCAATGGACCACGTTGCAGCAGAAAAGGCATCAAT
The DNA here is from genome assembly GCA_034641835.2 of Pinus albicaulis. Lineage (NCBI taxonomy): Eukaryota > Viridiplantae > Streptophyta > Pinopsida > Pinales > Pinaceae > Pinus > Pinus albicaulis. The sequence continues at coordinate 323,668,323 of CM076576.1, read as the reverse complement.
ATGTGCACAAACTAACGAATTTGTTCCATACCCTACGCAAAAATTTGGGTATTAAATATTTAGAGAGACATTTGGTGCTCAAGTACTACATTTTTCTACATAGACACATTCAGGAGGAAATGGAGTTCCTTGAAATTTCCTCGCTTGGCATGACATATCACTATGCTGCCAAGATTGAGGAGAAATTTAAGCAGAAGAAGAGAGACTTTGGATCCGCGAATCCGAAGCCATGGAAAGGGATCCCTGAACCATGGAAAAAGGGCTAGAGCCAAAGAGGGGTGACTCAGAACACCACCACAAATCCAAAAAAGGACATGGGGAAGTGGTGCGAATTCCATAACAGCCCCACTCACAGCACAATAGAGTATCGGGCCAAACATTCGCTGGTGGCTGAATTGAAGGCACTCAAATCAAATGCATGTTTTGATCCTGAGCTAGAACCAGACAAGGGAGATGAAAAAGGGAATCAGATCATTGATGCAGACCCCAGTGCCATTTTTTCCTCCACCAAGCTTCATAGGGAGGATCATGAGGATCCAAAGGAGGGGGAGCGCCTCTTCCATTCGTATATGTGGGTGAAGGGTTCCCCACTGCAATTTCTTGTCGATAGTAGAAGCCAAAAGAACCTCATTTCAAAAGAGTTCATGAAGTAGCTTAGCCTACCGACCATAGCACACCCGCAGCCATATACCATCAGGTGGCTTCACCCAGGGAGAGATCTGCGTGTACGCCAATAGTTCCTCCTTTCATACAACATCAAGCAATTCACCGATGAGGTATTGTGTCATGTTGCTCCTCTTGATGTAGCTGATGTATTATTGGGCCAACCATGCTTGTGGAGGCAACATGATGTTTATGATTCTAGGCCTCATGCTATTATTATTACTTTGGGAAATAACTTGTATAGGATACTGGAGGTGGTACCGCCTCTTGTCATCTCTCTGACCACTTCAAAACAACAAAGTAAGATTGTTTCCAAAACCAGGAAATTTATTTTCCTTACAACTCGCTCATAGGGAAAGAATAATATTATGTTCACAACCTCAAAATAGGGATCCCCTACATAGTTGCAGTAGATGGACACTGTCATGGAGGAATATCATCGCATTGTCTCCTCACTCATAGAGGTTCCTCTACACTGCCAGGACAAGCACTCCATTGAGCTAACCCCCGACGCATCTCCGCTTGATGTTGCCATACCTCATGCGACTACAAAAAAAGAATCCGCACATGTACTATCTGAGGCTGATAAAGAAACCAAGTTTACTAAGTGCATCCAACATGTTCGCCTGCAGGTCCATGACATCTTCGTCAAATCTAATACCTAATTCAACATATTTTTCCTCATCTCATGGAGGATCTCAATGCAATGGGAACCATTGCTTCCTAAGGGGGGAGGAATGATCTAGGTGGATATTGGTGACCAACCATCTATTCCATTTGGACCCCAACCATCGGTTCTTTCAGTTTTTCACTTTCAGCACATCTTACTATTTTTAGCAGGTTTTTGTGTCCTGAACTTCCCGAGCCGTTTTGGGTCCCTAATGATGCAGGTGGATATTGGTGGCCACCCACCTATTCCATTTGAAATGCCACCATCATTTCTTTAATTTTTTCAGCTGCAGCACAACTTACTATTTTTAGTAGTTTTTCGAGTCCTGAACTTTAGGAGTTGTTTTGAGGACCTAAACGACGTTATTTTGGAAAACTGAGAGTAGTGTGTGTTCTTGGACCAATGTTTCTCACACCAAAAGTTGTACACCTTGGATAGATCTTTCTAATGAGGTATGATGCACATCAAATGGAGATCGTATGCCAAATTTACATCCTCGGGAAGTTGAAACACCAATTTACTCAATCGGGGCCCATATTTTTGGTGCTTCATCTCCTACGGTTAGGTTTTTGGATGTTTAGGGTTTTGCATTGTTTATCAACAATAAATAGGCCTTCAAGCCTCATTGTAACACAGTTCAAGGGCATGTATCCACCACATCTCTTCTCAGAGATAAGGTACCATAGCCCTAGCTATTTTATTTCCATTCTGTTCGTAAACATATTTCAGTTATTTGATATTAATGAAATGAAGTATTATTTCTACTGCATCTTTTCGTTTATGTATATTTTTGTATTTTATTGCATTCCTGCATAAATCTGGATCAGTGGTATCAGAGAAGTCTTCTATTTCTTTCTTTTTATTTGCATGTCCCTAACAAGGTCAGCGTATAAGGAGTTAGGGCTTGATCTGGTTGAACCCTTACAAGATCAGCCTCACAAACCCCGACGACCTCCCATGGTAGAAGAAAAGAAAGAAGAGGGAGCAGGAGATCCTATCGAAATATTGCTTGAGGAGGCCCTTGAGAAACAAAGGAATGCGATGATGGATAACTTTGCTCAAATCCTTCAACGGTTGCCCACCTAACGCGCATCTGCATCCAACAACCACTCTAGAGGCACCACTCCCTTCAAGGTATAGGTAAACTTTGACATTTCTATATTTGAAGGCCAAATAGATGCAGACGTTGTATATAGATGGTTGGATTTGCTAAAAGGGTATTTATCGGTCCATGATTTCTCCGACCAATAAAATATTATTTTTCACTTCTCAAAGTGGCCCCCCACGTCAAAGACTGATTGGAAACCTAATGTGAGAAAAAGGACGAGGGGGAACCCTCTTTGTTCTTAGCCGCACCCACTTGGAATTCATTCCAAAATGGCATCAAGGAACAATACTAACCGCGGGGAGATATGAGGAAAAGTACATCCAATGGACTACGCTGCGGCAACAAAGGGATCAAGATGTGCATGAACAGACAAATTTGTTCCATACCATTCGGTGGCTTCACCCAGGGAGAGATTTGCGCATCCCCCAAAAGTGTCGCCTTCCATACAACATCAAGCCATTCATGGATGAGGTATTGTGTGATGTTGCTCCTCTTGATGTAGCTGATGTATTATTGGGCCAACCATACTTGTGGAGGTGACATGCTATGTATGAGTCTAGGCCTCGTGATGTTATTATTACTTTGGGAAATAGCTTGTACAGGATACCAGAGGTGGTACCGCCTCTTGTCATTTCTTTGACTAATGTAAAACAACACAGTAAGATTGTTTCCCAAACCAGAAAATTTATTTTCCTTACAACTCGCTCACAAGGAAAGAATAATATTGTGGCCACAACCTCAAAACAAGGCTCCCCTACACGGCTACAGTAGATGGACAAAGTCATGGAGGAATACGAGGACATTTTCTCCTCACTCACATAGGTTCCTCTACACTGTCAGGACAAGCACTCCATTGAGATAACCCCTGACGCACAGTCGCCTGATGTTTCCATACCTCATCCGACTACATAGACAAAATCCACACATGTACTATCTAAGTTTGATAAAGAAACCAAATTTATTTAATTCATCCAACATGTCCGCCATCAGGTCCATGACATCTTCGATAAATCTAATACCCAGTTCAACAAATTTTGCCTCATCTCATTGAGGATCTCAACGCAATGGGGACCATTGCTTCCTAAGGGGGGAGGAATGATGCGGGTTGATATTGGTGGCCACCCATCTATTCCATTTAGACCCCCACCATCGGTTCTTTCAGTTTTTCACTTTCAACACATCTTACTATTTTTAGCATGTTTTTGGGTCTTGAACTTCTGGAGCATTTTTGGGGCCCTAATGATCTAGGTGGATATTGGTGTCCAGCCACCTATTCCATTTGAAACACCACAATCAGTTCTTTCAATTTTTGAGTTGCAACACAACTTACTATTTTAGGAGTTTTTCGGGTCGTGAACTTCCAGAGTTGTTTTGAGGCCCTAAACAACATTTTTTGGGAAAACCGAGAGCAACATGGGTCCATGGACCAATGTTCTCACACCAAAAGTTCTACTCGTTGGATATATATTTCTAACGAGGTATGATGCACATAAAATGGAGATCGTATGCCAAAGTTATGTCCGTGGGAAGTTGAAACACCAATTTACCCAAACGGGGCCCATATTTTTGGCGCTTCATCTCCTACGGTTAGGTTTTTGGATGTTTAAGGTTCTGCATTATTTCTCAACAATAAATAGGCCTTCAATGCTCATTGTGACACATTTGAGAGGCATGCTGCTACCACATCTCTTCTCATAGATAAGCTACCATCACCCTAGCTAGTTTATTTCCATTATGTCTATAAACATATTTCAGTTATTTGATATTAATGAAGCATTATTTCCATAGCATCTCTGTGTTTATGTCTATTTCTATATTTTATTGTGTTCCTACATAAATCCAGATCATATAGTGGGCCACAGGTGAAAATATATCATCATAGTACATGCCTTCCTTTTGAGAGAAGCCTTAGGCAACGAATATTGCTTTGTACTTTTCAGCACTACAATCAAATTCGTGCTCGATCTTATAGAGCCATTTCGAGGTGACAACATCTTTGTCCTCCGGTATTGGACTCGTATTCTTTGTGCATAGCATCCTTCCATACTTGATGCTTTACGACTTCTTCAAAAGATCCAGGCTCAGATTGTACGATTGTACTCTTCTTTCTTTCTCGGAATGTCTCCCTTTGGGGCCATATGTCTCTCGGCATCCTCGAGAGTATCCCTAAGCCATGAGGGTATTCTCTTTATTGAAAGAGGTGGATCAATAGGTTCCATCAGTCCTTCAACATCGAGCATCATCTCATCCTTCGGCTCTTCCTGCTTCCCTGATCTTACATCATGGTCTTCCTCAGAGTTAGGAAGATTTATCACTTTTCTGAGGGAAGCATATTCATCGAAGGAGACGGCATGGAATATCTCCACTTCTATTTCGGCACAACCCTAACATACACCTTCATTATCATTTTTGAATTTCCCTTCCACCACCTTCCTTGCTTCGGGAAGGGCTTTGTAATGAAGGTGTCCAAACCTTCGGTTCCATAATTCGATTTGACGAATTGTATCACATGTCATATACCCCAATGGACTTCCTCCAACCTGGTAGAGTGTATAAACTCTAAAACCAATCATGAGACCTTCTTTGAAATTATTCTTTCAGATGCGTACCTTTCCATCGACGAATGCCACCTTGAAACCTTTATCTTCCATGGCTTAAATAGACACAAGGTTCTCCTTCAAATCAGGTACATATAACACATCTTGCAAATGAAGGAATTTACCTTGAGATAAATGGAGGGTCACAGTCCCTGTCGCTTTCACAAGATAAGTGGCATTATCTCCAAGGATAATTTTCTGATTGGTATCCTTCTCAATCAAATTAGAGAGAGCTTCTTTAAACCCAATGAGGTTCCTTGAAGCACCACTATCAATCAACCATACATCCAAGGTTTCGGGTGGAGATGTAGTAGAGAGGGCACTTACAAGAATGAATTCATTTCTTTCATTGTCAACAACATTAGATTCTTCATACTTGGAATTTCTTGACCTTTTGAAAGGTTTCCCTTTTCCATTACAACCAGAGGGAGCCTTCCTCTTTCCTTTTAACCTGTTGTTCCTTTGATTTCCACTCCCCCTATTGTTGTTGTCATCATCCCTGGGAGAATACCTTCTATTAGGGCATTATCTAGCATAGTGGCCAAACTTGTTACATGTGTAACATCTTCCTTTCTTTCCTTTGGCACCTGCTCTTCCATGTTTCCTCAAACCACCATTGTTCTTCTTCTTAGCATGAGCAGTGAAGGTAGCATTACCTTCATTTTCATATTCCATCATTCTTTTTTCCTCTTGAGTGCATCTCGACAATACTTCATCAAAGTCAGGAATCACATTATTATTGAGAATGGAAGTAATGAATACATGTCATTTCGAGGGGAGATCTCCAAGTGCAATGAGAGCCATTCCTCGATCAGATATTGTTTCCCCAATGGTGAGAATTTTATTCCTGATTTCGGTCAACTTTAGAAAATATGATTGAATGGATTCATCCTTGCCTTTCTTGAGATTATTCAATTGGTTCTTAAAGAAAAGAGCTTGATTTGAATTGTTAGCCCTAAACATATTGAAAAACTTATCATACATCTCCATAGATGTGGCTAGCTCAGAGATGTAAGCAACCAAAATCTTGTGGATAGAATCCTGGAATATCAGCTTAGCTTTGATTTCCCCTTTTATATACTTTGATTTTGTGGCAGCAGGTGCAAATGATGGAGGCTCTTGGATTTTTCCCTGCACAGTCCATGACATCTTGATCTTCCAAGACCAAGTCCAAAGACATATTCCAAGCATGATAGTCAGACTTTCGAGTCAAATTATCATTAGCCTTGAAGCCATTATAATTTGAGGTACCCATGGGTCCTTAACAAATTCTAATTCTTCAGTGATTACTCTTAAGACAAACTTGGGCTTTGTCTTCACCTTAGCTCTAATAACATGTAAATTTTCGAAGATGTTCTATGCTTGATGCAACTTTAATTTAAACCCAATACCAAATAGAAATCACATAAACATGAAATTAAAATTCTGATAGAACATACCAATATATCAAAGGAAGAGAAGCCAAAAATACACTTAACTTTATTAGCAAAATATATGTGTTGTGGTGTGTTACGACGGTCAATAGGATGCTTCAACCAACAAAGTCTCCTTACGGTCAGCCAACTAGAAGTGTCACAAAACCCTCAAGACAGCTCCATAAAACTCAACCCAAAGTCAACGAAATTCAACGTTGTCCAGTCAACGGCCAATGCAGGACAGTAGCAGCAAACGCCAACGAAGCAGGTCAAAGGTCAACGTCTAGCCTCAGTTTTTGTGCCAAAGAATGCAGACTACAAAAATCAGAATTTTGGTGGAGTTTGATGTCAAAGGGACCAAGATTTGACCAAAGTCAATGTTGGTCAAACCTTCGTTGAAACCCTAGACATATCCGTATAGAAACCCTAGCTTTTGTTCCACACGTATGAGATGAAATTCCTCCAAAAGATGAACGAACTAATCAGACACAAGAGAGAAGTGTGTGATGAGTGGATGACGAAAATGACCTCCAAGTTTGACCAATATATATCCGTCTATGATGGTGTGTGACACATCTGTTGGGGCTCCAAGCCTACATTACAATTATGGTCGACCTTGCACATAAGTGGAATAAATTCAAAATAAATGTTTTGCTCATCTGATTAAGATGATATTTAGATCAATATTGCACCTATCCGAAAGAGGAATCTAATAAAAATATTGGCATCATTGTCTGAGTAGTACAACATGGAGTTTGGACCTAGTTACCCAAAATTAACAGACCTCCCAAAGGTAGTTTTGGATGATAATAGCCCAAGCCTACCAGTGAAGGTATCATAAATAACTACGCTAACCTCCAGAAAATAGCCTTTTTTAGTGCAAGTACCCAACCCTCACAAGGGCACCCTCCAGAAGTACTATGAAAGTGATACATTGTATACCTCAAGTACTAGAGTCATTCTTCCCCACAATCACTTGTGTGGTCCCTAGGAAAGGAAACTAAGGTCACCAAATCTTAGCCAAAAGCCAGGCGGAACAATCGTGGTGTATGATCCAACAAGTAGGATAGCGTCTATCTGTCTTTATTTAACTTCACACGTCCCCATGCTTTAATCCCTTGTTAGAGGAGCTTTCTCGGGAAGCTTAAAAATACTGGATCTCCACTCTTTAATAAAATTTTATACTTTCAGGTTAAGTGACCTTGGAGGGTTTACTCTCCACATAACTATTCCAAGGCCCTAAATTCCCTAGACTAGTTGATGTTGCTATGAAAAAAATAGAAAGTCTAGTTCATTTTAATTTTAAGCACTCATTTTAGTTAGTTGTTATTTATGTCAAAGGGCATGGAAGTGCATGTTTGGTCTCAATCTAGTCTCCTAAATTGAGCTCATTTAATTGTCAACCAGGGTTGGTAAACTGCTGAAGTGAAGTGTATTGTATGTACCTAGGTGCTTGTTTCTTAATGCGTTGTGTGTAGTGTTTTGTGATGTTTTTGGTCTTTTGTGATGATTTATGATGTTTTTGATCTTTTGGTGGTTTTATGTTCACAAGGAAAATGACTAGAAAGCTAATGGAAGGAAGCTAATGATTAAAAACAGAGTGAAACCTAATTGGTTGATGTCAAATGGTAAATGCAAAATGAAATATTAAAAACAGAATCAAATATAAACTATGACTAAGCAAAAGCAAAGCTTGATAATGAATTTTAAGCAAATGATTCAAAACACAAACTAAACTTGTCAAATTCTTTCATCAAAGGAATTTGAGAGAGAGCTTGAAATATGGTCAGCTAAGCATGCAAATCTTCCTAACTAAACAGTTTAAACAACTAACTTATAATGATGCAACATTTTATCCTTGATTAGAGATTTGTTGAAGTATAATTGGAGTAAAACATTGTTATCATCATAAGATCTTCTACTCTAAATCTAGTTCCTAACTCTATTTTGCAACTCAGTTTTATAGCACTACACTTCACTCAAAGGTTATGGATTTTTGAAATAGTCTTTTGAGGAAATGTTGGTTTGTAAGATGATAAGGAAGTTGCAGAAGTACTTCAGGCCTTAAAGTGATATGGTCTTCTGTTCATATGTTTATGAATCAATTATGGATTTTAGAACAAGAAGAGGTTTGTGAATAATGAAGGCTGTTTTGTTAAATTTAACAACTGAAGTAATTTAGTATGCAGTGAATGAAAACTGAATATGGAGTGCAAATGTAATGAGTTAAACTACAACTAAACCTAAAATGTCACTAGCCTAAAACAGTGCTGAACTACAAGTCATTATCAAACTTAAAGCAAAACAACTGAACATGAGTTAAGTGCAATTAAACTCCGGAGTATCCTAACTATGCTATGCAAACATAAAGACTGAAAGCAATTAAAAACTAAGATATCATGGCTATCTCTCACTCATCATTATGATATTTTGGACAAGCATTTAAGAGCAAGAACAGCTATGGTACTTAGTGAAAACACACAACTAAAACGTTCAAGATCACAATCATGCTTAAGACAGTATAAAGATTTCTTGGAAGAGTTTCTTCTTGTGGAAGAGTATTTAGCATAAGTATAACTGTGATGGTGAACAAAAGAGATTACAATTAAATTCTACAATACTATAGCCATTCCCCATTCATCATTATAATCTTTTGGAAGAGCTTCTTTTGGAAGAGTTTTTAGAATGAGTATAACTACAGTAGCTAATAGAAACAACTACGAATTCAACTTCAAATCCTACAATACTATAGCTATTTCCCATTCATCATTATAATCTTTTGGAAGAGCTTCTTCTTTTGGAAGAGTTTTTAGAATGAGTATAACTACAGTAGCTAATGAAAACAACTACGAATTCAACTTCAAAAACGTAAAGGCAGCTAGAATACTTATCTAAATTACGCAAATAAATCCGTGCAAGAGGCAGGGGCCCTCTACCACTTGACGAAATCTAACTCCAAATCAAATCAACGCTTTCAAAACAACACTGTCTGCTTCATTAAAAGTGAAATAACTTGAACAGAGCACTCTGCGTCTTCAGAAATGTAGCACAGAATCTAAGCAAAATCTAGAACAAAATCTAGCCTAACTCTCGGTTTCCCAAGTGTTTATATAACAAATATACATAACAGGACTTGTAACAATTTTAGGAACATTGTCTTTCCTTATCGGAATCACATTAGGACTCTTGAAGTGGCTGCGTAACAAGGAAATGGACATCTGGACTAAGATAGTCCTATTAGAAGTCTGTCTTCTTAAATGTGTTCCCACGTATCAAAACCATACCCAGAATTCGTTTCTTCCTTCATGGTGAGCAACGAACCATGTAGACATGACGTGGAATATGCCCATATGTGGTTTTTCTTGAGAGGCCACCTGGAACATACTCAAACATGAAGACAGCTGCAGAATCGCCGGTTAGCTACGGAATGTCTGCATTCTGCAGCTAGTTCCGGTCAAAATTCTTTACAATGGCAAAAATCACAAAACTTAGCAAGTTAGTCATATAAATCATTCTAAAAGTAATTTTAACTAAATTCATTGATCAATTGGGTCTAGGATAGCAATGGAAAAAGGAAAATGAGGTAAAGTAAGATGAAAGAAAGCACAATTTTGAGGCTCAACATACCCCCACTGCTGTCTCCTTGCATGTCCTCATGAAAATTATCCTATGAACTCAGAGGCTTCTGCAAGAACATCTAATCCTCTCCTTCTCCTTTGTCTGGAAGCTAAAGATCTTTTGGGTTTTCTGATAACAAGTTTGAACCTTAGGTTGGTAAGTGCCCTGATTAGCTTTTTGTTCCTCTTCTTCAACTTGTCATTGGTCTTTTCCACTTTTTCTATATGTAGGGATAAGGTTGAGTTCATATCAGTTTTGAGCTTGACTTGATCCTTGAGAATTTCATTCTCATTTTTGATGTGTCTATTAAGTATTTCCAACTCATACCTATCCCTTCTTAATACATCTATTTTAGACAGTGGAGGACTAGGGGTTCTCTCCTTGCTTTCTGAAGCTCTCCTTTCCAAAGTTTCCACATAGTCATAAATTTCTTGTTGAGCAGGGTCAATTTCAGGGGTTCCTTCATTAAAATCCTCTCCAACATCTTCTTCAATGGATGTTTTCTCATCTTCTATATTAATCACCCCTGTTTGTTTGATTTAAGTTTTCCTTAGTTTTCCCTTTAATCTATGGCTTCTTCTAGGCTGAGAAGATCCCTCTCCTTTCTCCATGGCAGATTTCCTGATTACCTTCTCTTTCTTAAGTTGTCTCTTGATTTGAGTCAACTTCTCTGAGATGATTTCCTCACTACTTTCTTGGACTGTTTTATCAATTTCAACTTTTGAAGCCCTCCATTTTCTACTTCTCCTTGTAGGCTGTGGTTCCGGTGAGGGTTCTTTTGGCTCTTCAAAATGATTTCTTATCAAGAAATTGTCCCATGTATCATTTGTTTTGGCTAAATGATGTTCAACCAAAATTTTAACCAAACCATGATGATATAAAGTTGTCTCTAAAAATTGAACCCTTCTTTGAACACAGGAAGCCATCTTTTTCAAGCTTTGAAGCAAGAAATAAGGTAGGTTTAAGTCTTCCCCCAGAAAATTCATTATCAGTCTAATGTGGTAGACATAAAATGTGCCATATCTACCCTCACATGTAATAAATTTTTGCAGAAGAAGTAGTATGTTTCTCCATTTATTTTTTTCAATGCAGAACTTGGAATTCCTTTCTTAAATACAGTGACATCCATACCTGGTGATTTTAGAATTTGCTTCCAGGATTCATTGTGGAATTCTCTGTTTTTTAACCATCTCTCTCCATTTCTAAGCAACCCTGTAGCTTCTGCAATGAAAACTTCAGTGACAGTGAATTTGACATCTCCCACTTCAACTTCAGTTCCTTGAAATGATCTTGCAAATGTTTTAGTGACTTCTTTGTGGAAGCCATTAAATTTCTCCAAAAATTGAAGCCATCCTATCTGTTGCAACATTTCTTTACATTGAGGGTAGCCTTCTAAGTATTTTGAACCCACTGGTTCAGTTCTTACAATGAAACCCATAATTGCTTCTTCAATGTTCAGATTAACACTCTTCTACCCACAGAAACAATAACTTTCACCTTCGAATTGAAATGACTTCAGGTTCTTAATGACAATGGCTTCAAACTTCGGAATGATATACCTCTAGTTGACAGTGACAACAGCTTCAAATTTCGGACTGATATGCCTCTGTTGACAGTGACAACAGCTTCAAAACTTCAGACTGATATGCCTCTGTTGACAGTGACAACAGCTTCAAACTTCGAGCTGATATGCCTCTGGTTAACAATGGAACTTTGGACTGATATGCCTCTGTTTGACAGTGACAAATGGCTTCAAATTTCCCACACTACTATACCTCTGTCTCTCGGTGGCAAATAGTTTCAAATTCCCATACTGCTATATCTCTGTCTCTTGGTAACAAATGGCTTCAAATTCTTCAATGCTATACCTCTGCGTTTACAGTGATAATGCTCAATCTCTGCCCACGGTGATTCAAACTGATGTACCCTTTTGCTCTACTCTCGGTGATAAGGATATTTCTGTTAGCGGAATGAAGTGCCGGCTACAGAATGAAGTGATGGCAGTGGTCACGGAATGAGGTAATGGAGTGAGGTGGAGGAAACGAATTAATGATTGAAAAGACGGGGGAGATTTTTACAACGGAAAAGAGAATCATCATTGAATGATTTGGTTGGGTTACATGAAGAATTCAAACACTTCGGCCATTTGAACCGCTTAAACGATGTTGGGTATGGAATTTGAAATGAGAGATTTTAATCCAAAGTTTTTGGAGGGTTTATTGGTCTTGATCAATAAAAGTAATTAAAACAACCTTTTCTAACAATTCATAACTAAAACTATGCTAAACTTTATGGAATGCCATTATAATCTAAACTTGTTACCTCTGCTTTTTTTTTTTTTGTAGTCTTTGTCTTCTTTGTTCTCTTTTGGAAGAGTCTTCATGGTCCTTCTTGATGCTTTTTATTCATGGATACACTGGATCATTTTGTTGCAATTCTAATGTCTGCTAACTAATGCCTTCAGGATTTGTATCTGCGGAATGTTTGGCTAGCTGCGGAAAGGCTGATCAACTGCAGAATGTCTGTTAAGCTGCAGAATGTACCTGTAGAGCATTTTGATCATGGAATGGAGTGGTTTGGGAATATAGGTGAAATGTTATATGGTATGAATGAATATGGATGATGTGTTATGATATGTATGAAGTGGATGATGAAATGGAATGGATTCAGTTTATGAAATGGAGTGAAAGAACATAAGAACTGCCCTGCAATCCATGACATGTTTTATTCATTTACAGCAAGACATCAAACTTTAAATTTTGACATGAAAATGAGATGGATGGAGTATGGAATGAGATGAATGAAACATGGAATGAAGTAGAGTATGAATGAATGAATAAAATGGAATATGGATGGATAAGTGAATGAAGTGAAATGAAATGAGATGGATCATAAGCACTATGGATCTGAACTTATGATTTTGTAACACCTGCTTGTAAAAACAAAATGGGAAAAGTTAGAGTGTCAGAGAGACTCTGATTTTCACCCTATCTTTTCTGTATAAACATGCCAATCAATGATTGGTTTTCATGTTTATACCTTCTTCTTTTTTTTCAAAAGAGAAATACTTCAGAAAATTTAATCAAGTTGATGAAGAAGAGAGACTCTTCTTCATTAACTTCACATCATTGTCTTCTTGGAACTTCTTGACAAACTCTTCTCTTGAGAGTGGCTTGTGGTATAGCTTCAGTCTATGACCATTCACAAGAAAAGTGACCTTTTCTTCATCTATAGTTCTGATTTTTACTGCCCCATTATCAAAAATTCGAACAATTTCATATGGCCCAAGCCAATGTGTCTGAAATTTCCCTTGAAAATCCTTGAATTTTGAATCAAACAAGAGAGCCCAAGCACCCTCTTTAAATTTCTTCTCTTTGATGTACTTGTCATGCCATCTAGCCCTTTGCTGTTGGACTAGACTTGTTTTCTGAACTGCATCTTGTCTGATCTCATCCAATTCATTAATTTGCTCCATTCTATGCTTTTGTGCCTCCGTTAGATCAAGTCCTAGCTGAACTGCCATCTAGAATGTTTGGATTTGGAACTCTATAGGAAACAAAACTTGCTTTCCATAAACAAGCTCATAAGGAGTATGGCCTGTTGTGTTTCTCCATGTAGTTCTATAGGCCCACAAGGCTTCAGGAAGCCTATCTACCCAATCTCTTCTATGTAAATGAACAGTATTTGTTAGGATTCCTTCAATGATCTTATTAGTAGATTCCACTTGACCATTTGCTTGTGGATGATAAGGAGTAGATTTTCTATGTCTGATTTTGTACTTCTCCATTATTTGCTCCACTAGCCTTGATGTAAATTGAGCTCCTTGATTTGTAACAATTTCCCTTGGGACAACAAAACGAGTAAAAATATCCTCAAAAAGAAAAGTAACTACAGATGCTTCATTAGTAACAAGTAATGGTTTAGCTTCTACCCACTTAGTAACATAATCAGTGCAAACTAATATATATTTCTTTTGTCTTGATGGAGGACTAATAGGTCCTACAAAATCCAAAGCCCATTTTTCAAAAGGTTCAATGTGTACCTAAGGTTGTAATGGCATCTCACCTGAAGGAGAAGGTTTCCCTACCCTTTGGCAACTGTCACACCTTTTGACATACTCTTTAGCATCTTTAAACAAGGATGGCCAATAATATCCTAAATTAAGGATCTTATAGGCTGTCCTCTTATCTGCAAAGTGTCCGCTACAAGGTTCATCATGACATGCCTTGAGAATCTCAGGCATCTCATCTTCACGAACACACCTTCTAATGATCAAATCTGGACCTGTCTTGTACAACTCATTAGCAACCCATGAATATTTTGCACTATCACAAATGATTTTTCTTTTATCCCTTGCATTCATAATTGAAGGAAATTTTCCTGAAACTAAATAATTAGTAATATCAGCAAACCATGGAGTTTGAGTAGAGATTGCAAAAAGATATTCATTAGGAAATTGATCTTCAACTGGAGTGTCATCTTTGATATTTTGGAGTCTAGATAGGAAATCAGCTACTGTGTTTTGTTTTCCAGGCCTATCTAGAATAGTAATGTTGAATTCTTGTAAGAGAAATAACCATCTTATAACTCTGCCATTAGTGATTGATTTGTTCATTAGGTATCTAATTGCAGAATGATCAGTGTGAATAAAAGTTTCATAGCCCGTTATATAGTGTCTAAATTTGTTTATGGCATGAACAACAGCTAAAAACTCTTTTTCAGTTACAGTATAGTTTAACTCTGCAGGAGTCAAATTTTTACTGGTATAATAGATGGCATAGGGAATTAAATCTTTTTGTCCCAATACTACTCCTAGAGCTGTATCGGAAGCATCTGTCGAGATATGAAAAGGTAACTTCCAGTTAGGTCCCCTTAATATAGGTGCTTCAGAAATTTTGGTTTTCATGGTTTCAAAAGCTAACTGGCAATCAGAAGTCCACTTGAATTCACAATCTTTGGTGAGTAATTTGAAGAGTGGAGATGCTATCTTGGTAAAGTTTTCTATAAATCTCCGATAATACCCTGTAAATCCTAGAAAACTTTTAACATCTCTTTGACAACTTGGAATGGATAGGTTAGAAATGACTTCAACTTTTGCCTCATCAACTCTAATCCCATCCCCTGAAATGTGGTGCCCTAAAACAATACCTTCAGTAAACATCATAAAACATTTTTCATGACTAAGTGAAAGGTTTGCTTCTTGACATCTTTTTAAGACTTTTTCCAGGTTTTCTAAAGCCTCTTCAAAAGTATTCCCATAAACTGTGAAATCATCCATGTACACCTCTACACAATCATGTATTAGATCCGAAAAAATTCCTAATACTGCCCTTTGGAATGTTGCAGGTGCATTGCATAATCCAAATGGTAATACTCGGTAAGCATAGGTACCCCATGGATAGGTGAATGTGGTTTTGTCTTGGTCTTCAAGTGCTACTTGGATTTGATTGTAACCACTAAACCCATCTAGGAATGAGAAGTACTTTTTGCCAGCTAATGTATCTAATACTTGATCTATGAAAGGTAAGGGAAAATGGTCTTTAAGAGTAGCTTTATTTAGTTCTCGGTAGTCAACACACACCCTCCATTTTCCATTTTTTTTTGGCACAATTACCAAAGTAGAAACCCACTGACTATCTGAAATAGGATAGATGAAATTAACATTTAACAATTTTTGCAATTCCTCTTTAACAATTTCCCTAAGATTTGGATTCATCCGTCTTTGAGGTTGTCTGATTGGTTTGCAATTTGCCTCTATATAGACGTGATGAGTACAAGTCTTGGGGCTTATCCCTTTCATGTCAGTGTATTCCCATGCATATACAGAAGAATGTCTCTGTAATACTCTGACTAACTCTTCTTGTTGAGATTTTTCTAGGTTCTTATTCATGTTCAAAGTTTTGCCTGGAAAAATTTCACTTATAGAGCTGCCAGATTTGTCCATAGAATGAAGAGACATCTGCCTAGATGACAAAAATTCAATATTGGATCCCTCCTGAAATGATTCATGTTTGTGTTCTGGAGAGGATTCAAAGTTTTCTAGAGTGTTCAGAATTTGATTATCTTCGCTAATTTCAGAAATTGTGAAGAGTGGTTGTAAATATTCTTCATCCTCTATCCATTGAGTGTCATCTAGATCTATAATTGTCCTAGTTGGAGGATATAAAGTGAATTTCTTAGTTGAACTACCATCAGAAATATACATATCACCGGACCTACAACTAATAAAAGCATCAGTTGTAGCCAACCAAGGTCTTCCTAATATAACATGATGGCCTCCTAGATTATTCTTAGGAGTTAGGATCATGAAATCCACAGGGTATTCCAAAGAATCTAGGGACACTGGAATGTCTTCTATTACCCCATCTGGTTTGATCACAGATCTATCTGCTAATTGTAATAATGTGGGTGTAAAGAGAAGATTAGGAAGTTTCATTTTGTCCATGATTTGTCTACTCATGATATTTATTGTTGCTCCTAAATCAATGAGTATGTTTTGAATTTCAATTCCATTGATGTGAATTTTGACAACTGGATTTCTTGGGTCAAGATACTTTGGAATAGCAATTTTTCCCATCATAATGTCTGCTATTTGTCCTACCAGTTGAATTTTCTTGGTTTCTCTTATTATTTTTCTTGTTGTCTTCATACTCAACTCCTTTATTGTTTTGGCTAAAATTAGGATTTCTTTGATGGCTTGCAATAATGGAATTTTAATGCAAACATTTCTCAATTCATCTAAGAAATCATAATTAGGCACCATGATTTGTTTTTCTACACCTCTATCAATTTGTAATCTTTCCGGAAAGGGAGGTATAGAAGTAGATGTGGATGGTTGCTCTAATACAAGAGTTGGATTTATTGGATCTTTTTGTTTTAGTTTTTCAATGTGTGGGTCTTGAAAGGATGTGTCTTCCTCAAGACTTTTATTCACCCGTAGGGAGTCTTCCTCAGAATTATCTTGTTCTTGTATGATCACAGAAGGTTTCCTCTTTTCAAGTATCCTTCCAGACCTAAGTTGAACATCACTAAGGTCTAAAGGAGTAATTAAATAAGTTGGAAATTGTTGGCCTTCTATCATGTATGTATTATGAGGGTTCTTATTATTGGGGTTTGGTATGGGTTGAGCAGGCAATTGATTTGATTTTTGAGGGAATGGTAATGAAAGTGATTGATTTTGATGTGGTTGGTTCTGATGATGTTGTTGAGGATTTTTTTGAAAATTTTGTTGAAGATTTTGAGGAAAATTTTGTTGAGGATTTTGAGGATAAAAATGTGGATATGGTGGATAGGATGGTGGATACTGATAGTATGGAGAGTATCTTCCATAGGGACTTTCTATTCCTTGTGCCCAAGATTGAGATTGATTTTGAAATTGGGGCCAAGGTTGCTGCCAAGGATTCCAAGGTGGAGGTTGATTATACATTTGATCATGGAATCCTTGTGTCTGAGGTCCCTGCCAAGGTCTTCTAGATACAAAATCGAGAGACTCTGTGGAATCTGTAGGAGTTTCCTCCTAAGAGAAAGCCTTGAGACCAGGAAGAGAAGGACAATTCTTGGTCTCATGTTTCTCAGAACAAATGACACAGGTTTCTACAACTTTTACATCCAAAGGACACTCTCTTAAGGCATGTTTCTTTCTACATTTGGGACAAAAGATTGCCAAGGCATCAGATTCAGCCTTTTGCTTGTTTTTTATCTTAAGGGTGTCTATTTGTTCACTAAGACTCCCTAAGATGTCAGATTTAAAATCATCAAGCATGTGTCCTATTTCTGATCTACTTACTGTCCCAGAAGCAGACTTACTTGCCCTTGCAAGAGCAAGATCTCTTGGACCTTTGACAGTTTTAGATTTCCCTCTTGAAAGGTTAATACATAACTCAGATATTTCAGGTAATGTGAGTTGTGATATATCCCCTTTTCCCATCATGTTAAGGATATCCAACCATTCATCCCTAATTGTTTTCAACAAAAGAGATTTTAAGGTGTCTTGATCTAGGTTTTCCATTTTTGCCCTTTTGATGTTGTAATTAAATCTTTCCAACAAATCTTCCAAATTTTCAACTTCTTTTTGTAACATCTTGAACACTTCTTCCTTATGATTAACCGGCATACAATAATCCAAATATCTCTCTAGAAATGCTTGTTTCATGTCTTCCCATGTTCTAATAGAACTACTGACTAGACTCATAAACCACTTCAATGCTGCTCCCTTCAAAGTTGAAGGAAATAATTTCAGTTTTTGAGCATCTTGTAAGTAGTCATAAGTTCTACATAGCCCTTCAAATTCGAATAAGAAAGTTTCAGGATCTTCAGTTTTAAGTCCATAGAAGTTTGGAAGGACAGAAGGTGAAATGTTTTTCATGGTTGTATTGGTTTCTTCATCAATTATAGGGAACCTAAAGAGCTTCCTATTCTACCTTTTCCTCCATTTTCACCTCTACCTCCTTCTCCTCTACCTCTACCTCTACCTCCAAATAGTGTGTTTTCTCCATTAAAAACTCCTCCTCCTCCTTCTTCTGCCATGGTTGACTCTCCTGTGGAAGTGGAAAGGTTTTTGTCCCCAACAGGAGTTTTTAGATCTTCTTCTATGGCAGGTTCAGTGGATGAAGTGGAAGGTTTCTCTAATGGAATAGTTGACCTTAGATCTTCTAGAAGTCCAGGATCAGAAGAGGATGGAAGATGGGTTTGAGTTGAAGGTGTACTAGCTCTGGATCTAGATGAAACAAGTGGTGTTCTAGAAATCAAACTTCTGCCTCTACTGCTTATAAATCTTCCCCTTGAATCTCTCTCCCTACGCATAAAATTGTTTTTGGATGCTAAGAAACAAAGGTTACCTAGTTTTCATTTCCCCGGCAACGGCGCCAAAATGTTTGGTCTCAATCTAGTCTCCTAAATTGAGCTCATTTAATTGTCAACCAGGGTTGGTAAACTGCTGAAGTGAAGTGTACTGTATGTACCTAGGTGTTTGTTTCTTAATGCATTGTGTGTAGTGTTTTGTGATGTTTTTGGTCTTTTGTGATGATTTATGATGGTTTTGGTCTTTTGGTGGTTTTATGTTCACAAGGAAAATGACTAGAAAGCTAATGGACAGCAACTAATGATTAAAAACAGAGTGAAGCCTTAATTGGTTGATGACAAATGACAAATGCAATTGCAAACACTGAAGCAGAATCAAATCTAAACTATGACCAAACAGAAACAAAGCTTGATAATGACTTTAAGCAAATGATTCAAAACACAAACTAAACTTGTCAAATTCTTTCCTCAAAGTCATTTGAGAGAGAGCTTGAGACATGGTCAACTAAGTATGCAAATTTTCCTAACTAAACAGTTTAAACAACTAACTTATAATGATGCAACATTTTATCCTTGATTAGAGATTTGTTGAAGCATATTTGGAATAAAACATTTATACCATCATAAGATCTTCTACTCTAAAGCTAATTCCTAACTCTATTCTGCAATTTAATTGAATGTCACAAAACCTTACTCAAGAGTTATTGATTTCTTTTCAAAGTAGTCTTTTGAGGGAGGGCTCTGTTTATGAAATGATAAGGAAATTGCAGAGGTACTTCAGGCCTTAAAATGATGTTTTCTTCTGTTCATATGGTTATAGATCAATTGTAGATTTTAGAACAAGAAGAGGTTTGTGAATAATGAAGGTTTTTTTGTTAATCTTAACAGCTGAAGTAATCTAATGTGCAGTGAATAACAACTGAATGTGTAGTGCAAATGCAATGAATTAAGCTAAGACTGAACTTAAAATGTCACTAATCTAAAACAGTGCTGAGCTACAAGTCATTATCAAACTTAAAACAGAACAACTGAGCATGAGTTAAGTGCAATTAAACTCCGGAGCATCCTAACTAAGCTATCATGCAATATTCTATGGAATTATACAGTCTATTTGTCCATCATGATTGGTATTTTGGAAGAGTTCCTTCTTTTGGAAGAGTTTTTAGAACAATCCTGACTGTGTAATTGAGTGCAAATGCAAATGTAAAGACTGAAAGCAATGAAAAACTAAGATATCATAGCCATCTCCTACCCATCATTATGATATTTTTGACAAGCGTTTAAGAGCAAGAACAACTATGGTACTTAGTGAAAACACACAACTAAAACGTTCAAGATCACAATCATGCTTAAGACAGTATAAGGATTTTTTGGAAGAGCTTCTTCTTTTGGAAGAATGCTGAGCATAAGTATAACTGTGATGGTGAATAAAAGAGACTACAATTAAACCCTACAATACTATGGCCATTTCCCATTCATCATTATAATCTTTTGGAAGAGCTTCTTCTTTTGGAAGAGTTAGAATGAGTATAACTACAGTAACTAAAAAAAGCAACTACGAATTCAACTTCTAATCCTACAATACTATAGTCGTTTCCCATTCATCATTATAATCTTTTGGAAGAGCTTCTTCTTTTGGAAGAGTTAGAATGAGTAGAACTATAGTAGCTAATAAAAACAACTACAAATTCAACTTCAGAAACGTAAAGGCAGCTAGAATACTTATCTAAATTACGCAAATAAATCTGTGCAAGAGTCAAGGGTCGTCTACCACCTGACGGAATCTAACTCCAAATCAAATCAACGCTTTCAAAACAACACTGTCTGCTTCATTAAAAATGAAATAACTTGAACAGAGCACTCTGCGTCTTCAGAAATGTAGCACAGAATCTAAACAAAATCTAGAACAAAATCTAGCCTAGCTCTCGGTTTCCCAAGTGTTTATATAAAAAATGTAAATAACAAGACTTGCAACAATTTCAGGAACATTATCTTTCCTTATCGGAATCACATTAGGACTCTTGAAGTGGCTTCGTAAAAAGGAAAAAGACATCTGGACTGAGACATTCCTAATAGAAGTCTGCCTTCCTAAATGTGTTCCCACGTTCCAAAACCATACCCAGAATTCGTTTCTTCTTCATGGTGAGCAACGAACCATGTAGACATGACGTGGAATATGCCCATATGCGGTTTTTATTGAGAGGCCACCTGGAACATACTCAAACGTGAAGACAGCTGCAGAATCGCCAGTTAGCTACGGAATGTCTGCATTCTGCAGCTAGTTCCGGTCAAAATGCATTACAATGACAAAAATCATAAAACTTTAGCAAGTCAGTCATGTTAATCATTCTAAAAGTAATTTTAACTAAATTCATTGATCAATTGGGTCTAGGATAGCAATGGACAAAGGAAAATGAGGTAAAGTAAGATGAAAGAAAGCACAATTTTGAGGCTCAACAAATATGTCCCCCTATCAACTAGTTTATGGCATGGACGCAGTTTTTCCCACCTCGTTGGGAGTGCCAATCACGAAGCTCCTTCAAGAATTGCAGGTTGAAGAGAATGATATGCAGAGGAGAATCAATCAAACCATCCATTTGCAACAGTCCAGAGAAGAAGTTTATGGAAGAACACAGTTAGTCCAAGAAAATATGAAGAAGCTATTTGATAAGAGGACTAAGGCAAACAATTTCCAAGTTGGAGATGTTGTTCTTAAGTGGGATTCAAGGAGAGAAGAGAAGGGAAAACATGGCAAGTTTGAGAACTTGTGGAAAGGGCCCTATATTATTCATGCTGAGAGGGGTCACAATTCATTTTTCCTGAAAGAATTGAATGGAGAAGACTTATATGGGGGTCCTGTCAATAGCAGGATACTAAAGCATTACTTCTACCAAGAGTCTTGAGTTTAAAGCATTTTATTTTTCATTGTAAATATCATAGTCCAGACATTGCATTCAGAGTTGGAAAAATCAAAAATACAAAAACAAAGAAAAGAAAGAAAAGAGGGCAGATTGTAAAAATAAGAAAGGTATAGCCCCATACCAAAAAAGAGAAACAAATTCTGAAAGTGTGCAAGCCCAAATGCCACTCCTAAAAAACACGCTTCTAGTGAGTCAAACAGCCTAATCTTGACTAATTAGCTTTAAATTTTCTGCTGATAGGATATTGAATTCGATTGGCCAAACTGTTTAATCTTGGCTTATCAGTAGATAGTTTAGGATAGAAATTAAAGGTTCAAACATGCTCAAAATATGAACCTGAGTTCCAAGAAGAAAATGACTCAAATCTGTTTCAAGTTCTGAGTCAAAGGATGTAAAAATCTGGTTCTAATCAGCTCAAAATCTGAACCAGTTAGCAAAGGAAAGACAACTCAAGAAAGAGTCAAAACAGAGCTGAACAAAAGAGGAAGGAATGTTTTAAAATCTCAGATCTAAAACCTCCCATTTTTGTTTTAAATTTTCTGCAAAATAAATGTCTATGTGCAACTTGTTTTTATGCCATAGATCACAACAAGTCAAACGGCTTAATCTTGACTTGACCGATTTTAAATTTATGTTTTAGAATTTAGAGAAATAAATTATGTTGGACAGTTTAATCCCAACGGATAATAGATTAGGTAGAGAATCATATGGGCTCATCTATTTAATCTAAGTCCATGGAGAAATAAGGAGTATAAATAGATTAGATTTCCTGCGTCTAAAATAATAAAATGTTGAGAAAGAGTTTTCCAATCCAAGTGCACTCTAATGAAGAAAAAATGTTAGATCAGTAGGGTTGGGTAGGTAGAAAGATTGTATTGATGAAGATCCATTGTTTTATGGCTGCTAATATGTTTTCAAAACCAGATCATCCCAGCAAAGGAAGGGCAGCCCAATGGATGAGGCAACTGATCAGCCTCCCAGACAATCCAAGTTTGAAATTCTTGATGCCTTCAAAAAGGCACCATGCCCAAGTGGAGCCACTGTTAGCCACCTATAAATTTTGTTATATCAAGTGGTGGCTAAATGATTTTGGATAGCCTTCAAAAAACAATTTCATTTGCTAAAAATTGTTGATGCTTAAAGTCTTTTGATAATATCCTATCCTTTGTATAAACTTCACTGCCTTTTCCCCCTTTTCAACTTAGAAATCCTGCTGATTCCCAAGAAAGAATACTGTTACTACCACCATTTTCCTTTTTTCCCGCTTCTGCCAAAACTAACCTCATCTTTGCCTTTTCTTTTCCCATGAAAACCTTCATTCTCATGTTTTCCCCTTCTCCCTTCATCAAAACCCCTTTGATAAGGTCTAATACCCTTTCTTAGCCTTATCGAAACCCTCAAACTCCTTTCAAAACCATTAAAAATCCATAAAAATACATTGTTTATGACTTAAGCCCCCTTGGGCCAAGTCTTTAACCCTCCCTTCCATACATCTTGGTGCTGGAACCGAGCACCAACCCTCCAAGCGCTTATCGCATCACCCGATGTTGATTAGCCCTTCCTTTTAAAACCCCCCGGTCATATGTTCTCCCATATAACCCATGGCCCCGCAGCCGGGCGCCTAACCATATTTTATATTTTTCCCGCCCCCGAAAATATTAAAACCTTATGTTATTTTGAAACTTTGGGTTTTTTATTATTTCCTAAGGTTTTCCGCCGGTCCAAAATTCAAAGCTCTCTCCACCGTCGATCTGATCTGCAGATCGATAGCACGCAATCCATCGCCTGTTAGTTCCTGTCGTCCACTCACCGTTGCAAAACCACGCGGTGTCCATCGCACCGCTTTGAGCACAGGGCGGTTTTTTCCCATTTCGCAGCGATTCCATATGCTGGCTGACACATGTCTTGGGCACTGTTCACAAAACCATCGTCCATTGCACACTAAAAATCAGACGTGGACCCGACGCGATATTGACGTCCACCGTCCGATCTGAGGCCGCCCATCGGACGACGATCGCTCAACAAAGAAGCCTGACAGTTAACCAGGCTACGGCGCGGCATTTAAAATATCTCTGCCGTCAATCTGATCTGCAGATCGACAGCCCACCATTCATCACCCTGATTCCTCCGCTTTGACTTTTCGCCTCCGCTCTCGACCGTCGATCTCTGCGTGATCGACGGCTCCAATTCATATTCATTTTCCGCCCTCCCTTTGAATTCCTCTAATCGATCCCAACCGTTGGATGATGCCATCTAATGGCCACGCTCCCTCCACG
The DNA here is from genome assembly GCA_034641835.2 of Pinus albicaulis. Taxonomy (NCBI): domain Eukaryota; kingdom Viridiplantae; phylum Streptophyta; class Pinopsida; order Pinales; family Pinaceae; genus Pinus; species Pinus albicaulis. Next base: position 323,644,256 of record CM076576.1, on the reverse strand, counting down.
TGCCTTCTGAAGTAGTTAACCTATACATGCAGGATTTTATAATAGTTTTTTGTATTTTTGCAGGGTTTTATGGTTTTTCCGCTATGTCTGAAGAAAATTTGAAGGCAGAGGGTGACGATCCTCCTGTCTTCGATTCATCAAATAAAATCCTTCGCAAGGTTTAAAATTTACGTTTCATCAGTGATTCACGAAGCATTGATGCCATATCATCCCTGCACGACCCTGCATACCAGCAAAGCACAGCGAATTAGACACAAATCAAAGAGTATCAGTGCCGAAGACAAAAATATATCAAGAAAAAAAATTAAAGACAGATCTATAGGGATTATGGCTAAAATGGATTATCAAAAGCCTAAAACACAGTTTAAAGAAAATCATGAGTGTTTTATCAGATAGAAAGCATATTATGCCACATCAGGGGCTAATTAAATTCCCCAGCCATCACAGAGCCACCTACAGCCTCAAAACAATCAAAGGAAAGTCGAAGTTATTATCAGACCATGAGATATTTTGCATCAATACATCTGAACAGTTATTTCAACCAAAGGAACTTATTGTAACTGTCAGGAGAAGTTATTACAAGGATGACGAGGAGCCTCGAAGTCAACAAATTCTTTCCAGCAAACCTAATAGTTAATGTAAATGATTTTATACAGAGGACACCTATGTAAGTTGCTTCATTGAGCCCCCAAAGGCCAAGAAGCCATTTAAGTCTGTATTAATTAGTTTTTGAGATCTTTTATCAGATCTCACCTCCTCATTCTTCTATATATACTTCTGAAGAAGATGAGTGAGGGGTTGGTTGATCACTAGTTGTAATATTGTAACTCTCTGAAATAATACACAGTCTGTTGAAGTTGAAGAAGAAATTGAAGTCTTGGACGCCCTGATGATGTTGTTGCATGCTTGTTACTGTGAAGGCTCTATCATTGGATCCATGAGCTTGGCTGTTGGTGAAGTATTCTGAACTGTTTAATGTTTTCCCCTGTTTTCATTATGTTCCACAATTTCTTACTATAGTAGGTTGAAAGTTTTAGGCTAAGAAATGACTCTTGGAAGCACCTTAGACCTGTTCATCCTTCACTGTTTTATGTTTTCTTCTGCTGAAGTATTTTAGAGTCTTTAATCTCTCTCTTTAGTCTTCATGCTTGTTTATTTCCTTAATAGTTTGAATAGTTGGTTTCATCATGATTTATGGTTCTCCCTGCTTGTCTGCTGCCACTTTAAAATTGTTATTGAAGTCTCCCTTTGTATTTTTTTGTTTACAGTGAGTCAAGGAGGTCTATTCTGATCTTGCCCTTTGTCCTTACTTAAATAGTTGTCTCAAAGGTCTTTATAGTTGTAATCATAGATGTGTTAGGTGTTCCCTCTTCTATGACTGCAGTTATCAGTGAATCTTTTATGTTTTCTAAGTCATTTGAAATAAAATCTTTGAGGAAATAGGGTGTTCCCCAAATCTTAGATTTCATTTTAAAAGTTGTTTTGAAATCATTGTTTGCTTAAAGGTGTGATTTGTAGAATTCATGGTTAGCCCTGTCTATCAAAAAGCTCTTTATTTTTCAAATTGTGTTTTCAAATTCCCTTTGTTGAGAATTAAACTTCTCTTTTCAAATCATTGATGTCCATCACATTCCAAAAACCAAAGGATCCTGTGGCCAAGTTAGATTTGCCCTCTGATATCCCATATCCATTGATAAGTATGTTATGACCTTTTTTTGACTCCATTTCCCAATGAACCAGATGTTCCTCCATTCTATATATCTTTCCTAGGCCTTTCATGTTCTGCTGTGTTAATCCAACCAAACAAACAAACAAACACCTGCACTTAATAACTAGTCTAAAATCCATACTCTAAGCACACAAGATAAACCTTTGCAAACAAACATTCGAGAGATCCCTCTCTGAGAACAGGAGGACTAGATCCTGGGACTCTAAAGATTGGTTCTGATGTTACCTTGTCTTTTGATTTGCCAAACTATCAAAACACGGGACCCCAATAGGCAGCATTTATATATTCTCTAAGTTTTGGGTTTTTGGTTGAATACTCCCCTTTAATCTATCTGATGATTAGCTCAGAATCTCCTTGGACTGATATTTTCTTAGCTCCTACATCTTTGAGTAAGTGTAGGCCAACAAGGAGGGCTTCATATTCAGCAATGTTGTTTGTGCATGGAAAATCCAATTTATAGGAAAATCCCTTGTTTGTGTTCTGTATCCATACACTAGCCCCTGAACTTAATTTACTACAAGAGCCATCAAAGTTTATTTTCCAAGGTATTTCAATCTCATTTTCATTTTCTTTCTGATGTTCAAGGTTGCTAAAGTCTGAACTATTCTGTTCTTGAGTTGATGGCAGATTTGACTGTTCTGGTGGACTGAATTCTTTCTTGTTTTCCTTTTCTTGTTGGCTGATTTCATCTTCATTATACAATATAAAGGAATCCACGTCTGAATGAATAGAATAAATAGGAGTATTGTTGGGTCTATCTATATTTATCACCATGTATTTCATATGATACTCCCTATATAGTCTTCTATTTTAGTTCTCACCATGTATTTCATATGATACTCCCTGTATAGTCTTCTATTTTGGTTAAACACTGGGATGGTGGCATAAGACATTTCCATTTGAAGGCTCCCATGTATTTTGGCTCCCCATGATCTAGATAGAAGCATGCCATATTTTTGGGGAATGTAAGCTACTACTATGTCCATAACTAGACCTTTAGCAGGAATCTGTGCCAAGTTGACACACAAATCTTTGATTAGGCCCAAGCATTTGACCCTCCTTGAATCAAAGGAATACAAGTCTTTATATGGTTTAGTAATTTCCAAGCCTAGGCTTTCCATTACTACTTTGGGCATAATATTGTGAGAAGCACCTGAGTCCAGCATGTCATTGTGCAAGATTTTGTTATGTATATTCATGCTGACATAGAAGGGAGGGACAGCTCCTTCTTGTTCCTTCAACTTTAGGACCAAAAAAAATTCTGGTTTATCATCTGTCAAGTTTAAAGTATCATTGTCACTACCTATATTCAAAGCTTTCAAAACTTGATTTTTCTATACATATTGGGTCACTAATTCAGCTAAGGGTATGGTGATTTTGATCTTGGCAATTTCCCCTTCAAGGCTGAAAGGAACTATTGTTCTTGACATATTTACATCTATTTTGTCATTTACAACTCTTTCAGCAATTCTGATTTGCTGAACTTTATTTGGACTGTTCTTTGGGACATATTTGTTAGGGCCAATAGCAGAAGTAATAGGGCAGCTTTGTTCAACACTTTTCTGGCTGTTTTTGTCTTTATTTAGATCAATTTTCTTGGCCATAGTGTTGGTGTTACTAGTTGTCTTCTTAGGTTGATTTTCTGAAGTTTTCCTAATGACAGTATTAGAGTTTTTGTCATTAGAAATCTATGGGCTCCCTTTGCTTATAAGATTATATTGTTTTTTTAGCTCCATGATTTCATTTTCAAACCCCAATCTGTAATCTTTAGAATCTTCATGGTTGTTTTCAATTTGTTCTGAGGATAAGAATCCTTGTTCTTCTTCAGTGAGAAAAACATCTGTCTCATTTTCAGATCCTATCAAGTTTACATGATTTTCTTCCAGCCTTTCAGTTTCCATTTCTTCTTCTTGATCAACATATTTTTGTTGAAAGGGAAGCCTAATTTATTGGTCATTGTCTCTTTGCCTATCTTGATTAGGGTCTCTTCTGAAATTTGGGTTTCTATTTCTATTTTGGGGGTTGTTTTGGTTTTCTCTAGGAGGCACTCTATCATTCAGATTTATCTTTTCAAGCATCCTCTCCATTACCTTTACTAGGTTATAAATTTTAGTTTATGATGATGAGGTTGATGCCATTGTATCATCCCTGTATGTAACTCTTTTCTCTGCTCTTAACATAGCTCTTTTCTCAATCAGATTTTCTTCCACACTTAAGGCTCCCCTCTGCATATCTTCTAAAGTCAAGGGGTCTCTTTCTCTTAGTTGGTAGGCCATTTATGAATCGAAGCCTTCTGGAAAATTAGCTAAGGCTAGGCCTAGTGTAGGTCTCATGTCTGGGGGAAGCACATTGTAAACACTATTGAATCTAGTGCAATAGTCTTGGACACTTTCCCCAATGTTTCTTTTGAGGTTGGTATATTCTGAAAGGATTTGGAGAGGGTTCTTCCTAATTTCCCATTTGTTTATGAATGTTTGATATAAAGAAGGGAGATCATTAATGCTGTGAGGAGCTAAGCCTTTAAACCATTTCTTGGCTTCTCCTCCTAAATTTTGGGCAAAAATTCTCATCTTAATGGTCTCTTCTTCTATTTCCATATAATCAAAGGCATCATTCATCTTATCTACGTGTTGTTGAGCAGTATTAGGTTCATTTCCAGTGAAATGGGGAATTTTGGATTGATATTCATTGGGTAAAGGAACCAAAGGTTGTGGTAACACTAGAGGGGGCATACCATGCTGCCATGATAGGAAATAATAGGGGATTTACAAGAGGTGGATTAACAAGAGGGAAAGTGGGCTTAAATGGAGTGTTTTGAACAATGGATGTGTGGATAGGAGTAGAAGAAACACTTGGGCCAGAAATGATGGAGAAGCTGAGAATCAGGTGGAGTAGAATGTGAGGCTTTTCTGCTAAAACTTTGTTGCAAATATGTAGTTTCAAAATAAGCTTGGTTTAAATCACTTTGAGACTTATTTCTAAATAGGTTCTTTGTATGAGGTAAGTCGAAGTGAGGATCTTTCAAGACTGTAAGATTTTCAGGAACAAACCTTGTTCTTGGGATGCTTCTATCAGCAGTTAATTTTCCAGATCTAGAGTTTTACCACAAAATATTTTCTGGGCCATCAACTATTGTAGGAGGGTTCAGGTCTGGGTGAGATCTAGTATTGACCCTATGTGAAGCCAGATTTTAGTTTCCAAAATTAGAGAGGCTGAGGTTTTTTAGGACTATTTTTCAAAAAATTTCCTCTCACAGCAATTTCTATAATAGGGGACTAGGTTTCTAAACTTTCTCAGGGCTGGTTAACACAGTCTTAAGGAAATATGGAGATTTAGAGAAGTAATAGGCCTACTAGGGCTATTGGAATTGCCAGGTGGAAATTTTTAGCTTTTCCGAAGGTAAAATGTTTTATGGTCCACCACAAATGATTTATTTGAAAACCAATCTGAAATGTTTTGGGTTTTCTGAGTTTTTTGTAGTTCTATGGCTGTGAAAGTTTCCTATACCTAATTCAACACTTAGCTAAGGTGGCGAAACAAACAGAGTCTACTCTATGGCTTATCAGCTGATTTATTCAAGGTTTGATAAGGGTCTCTTAGAATCCTAAGGGTTACTTAGATTGCCACTGATTCATGCAGATAATTGGAACATTAATTTTTGCTAATTTAACATAGGTTGAGAATAAATGGGTAAGGAGACCCATGAATAATGAAAAGCACAATAAAATCCCTCATATTATGAGAAGGGATCATTTTTGTATTTGATTTCACACCTCCATGTGTCAAAGGGGGCTATTTTGCAAAGTGGCTAGGTCAAGTTGACCAAAGTCAAACTGCGCAGGCTATGAGGTGGAAAGCAAATTGTGGTACAACGCAATAGAGAAGGAGGGAAGATTCCTTGAGAGGGAAAACCCTAATGAAGTGGGGCCCATCAGCTCACAATTGTATAAGAGGAGGGCAAGACAAACATTTTTGATCATGAATGGATTATTGATTTCTTTGTCTTGAGAGACAAGGAGCATACTCTTGCTGTTTAGCAGAGTTGCTGGGGGAGTTCTTGTTTAGGATTCCTTCCTCCTCATGAGAGGCCTCTTGAGGAATTGATCTTCAACTTTCTCCACATCTTGGCTCAAGGCCAAAGCATTCTCTTCCATCACATCGTTATTCTTGTAGCAAGAAGACATTGTGTTGCTGGAATTGCAGTGGAGGCTTCCACCACATCACTCCGGGGCTTGATTTGCAGAGAAAGGAGTCTCCATTTAGTGGAGATATCATTGAGGAGTGCTCTTGAACTTATTTGCATATTTTTGCAGCAGGTCAAATTAACTTTCTCCCATCTCATTAGTGCAGTCCCTTCCATAGACTGCATTATTTCAGATTTAGTCTGCAGTGGGGGTTTGCACCATCACATTGGAGGGAGAGATTTCCAGTGTCGGGATCAGCCTTACACTCCAGAAATCCTTTGGAGGAGATTGATTCAAATTGTAGAGCAGATTCTACCATCTCCTTCTATTTTGATTATGAGTTGCTACTGCTACCCAGCAACTCCGGCATTTTGGTATTTTCCCATTCTATGCATATAGTGTAGCCAATCCTCCTTAGGATTGTTGTATTATCATTGTATCATTGTTTTCAGGGGTTGAGAGCACACTCCCCCTCATTTCTTGAGCTCTATTGTAATATCATTATATTTCACATATTATATGTTGCAGTGTCTCCATAAGACTGTGCAGTCATAGCTAGGGAAGTTTATGCAGCAGTGTATTTCATGCTTTCATGTACTTGTTCTTTGAGGTTGATCATTCCCTCTCTTGAGTGCTCTTTCCCTCGAGATATTGTACACTTATTTTGCTGCTATGAGCTAATAAAATGGCTATGAGTTATTCTATCATTTTTTGAGATTGAAGAAAGTTTTCTCTTCATGTAATTGTTTGCATATTGTTGTAGCTCACTTTTGAGTGGGATTCTTCAAGAAGATCTATAGACAAAGTCTGAAAAGGGCCAGATAGCCTCCAAATCTCACACTTCCTTGAGAAGGTGACATATCCGGTAAATGCCCCTTAAGTCAATCTCTGGAATAGATTGTTGATTGATGACATTCCTGAAAAATGAACATTACAGTGGTATCAGATCATCTTTCTTGGCTCAGTCTGTGGCCTTCAAGACCAAGAAAGAAGAAATCAAGATGATGAAGAGGATGAGCTTGTTCTCATCAGTTTTTAGAACAAATAAGAACCTCTCCAAGGAGAAGAAGCAAGAGGAAGAGGAAGAACCCTGCACTTCCTATTCTCATCAAGGAGACCAAGAAATAAGAAGGAAAAAGACTCCATCTTTTGGAGAAGAAAATAAAAGGGTTGAATCAAGGGCCAGCTCTATATTTTTCCATGAGGACTGTGAGCATGCAGCTACACACCAGGGGGTACAGCGCAGTCACATGTCCATCTTTTCCATGAGAAGAAAATAAGAAGAAGGCATACCGGATAAGGGAACTCTTAGTGGTTTCTTGCATGAGTATGAAACTCAAACTCATAAGTTTAGAGATCACATCTCTTTCCCAGAGTTTTGCAAGATCATGGTGAGGAGGAGCAAGCAGCATGATGAGAATATATTTCTTCTATTTGTCTTTGATGGTCCTCCTACTTGTTCAGCCAATACTTGGATTAAAGAGCTAGACACCTTTTTGCAGCAGCATCAGATTCCTGAAGATGAAGCCATCAGAGTAGTAGCGCACTTGGGAGGTAAAGTCTATGCATGGTGGTTATTTGGGTCCTTTGCTTTGAAAAATGAAAATACTTCTTCCTATGGAATGTTCATTAGGGATTTGATGGAAAATTTTGGTGGGGAGAAATCTGAAACACATGTGGAGGAAACAAACATTGCTAGAAAAAAAAAAAAAACCCTTGCATGTGATGGAGGAATTCATGGGTTCAAGATCACTTCAGAAACCCTTAGAGGAGGTTGATATCTTGCATGGTGCTCTATTAGAGGCAAGACCTTCATCTTGCATTTTGGAAGAAGGAGTCATAGAGGTCTCTCTTTCAAGAGAGGATCTCATTTTGGAGGAGTTGCACACATATGTTGATGAGGAGAAGGGCAACAGCGCTGTCAACCATAGAGCTGATCTAGTACCTCCTGCAGAGGAAGGAGGAGCACATGCTCCAATAAGAGGGATTCTTGAATCTTTGGAGGCAGGTCCCCAGGATCTCATACATGGAGGTCCAAGCACAATCAGTGAGCAACATGATTGTGCCATTTTGCAGCTGGAAGAAGGAGGAGGAGAGAAAGAGCAGCATCATGTGATGATGAGCACACACCCTTCTCAATTCCAGAAGGTTAAGGAAAAAAGGAGAAAGGTTGTATTGCGCAGGGAGAGCAAGGGAAAGGTTTCCCAACCATATGTACAGTCCACTCTTGTCATTGATGTCTCACTACATAGGGGCATCCCACCAGGGAGACCACCAGATCTATCATTGATGAGAGGCATCATGTTTTGGGATTCACCGCTCTTGGATTTTGGAGAGGTGAAGAGTTTGGAGGAAAAATTTGGCATGAGGGATTTCAAAGTAGCAGGCAGTAGCATGAGTGGAGCTTCACATGCCAGATCACCAGCACTGTCATTGAGGAGGATTGATCCATATTCGAGGTCTCGACTTTTGGTAGAGTACTCCAAGGATCTTGGTGCATGCATGATTTTTTATGACCCAGATGGAGATGACAGATACATGGTGGATAATGTGGTCATCTATTCCTATGGCAGGATCTTCTTGACTAGATCTTCTAGTCTCAAGGAGGAGCTACTACATGCAGCACATAAGGACTTCTTTTCCATGCATCTTGGTGCATATCTTTCCTTGGAAGAGGATTTCATTTGGGAGGGCATCCAACAGGATATATATCAACATATGGAGAGATGCATAGCCCGAATGATGATGATGAGGATGTCACAGCCACCTTCCTAATAATTGGGAGTAAGGGAGCACTTTCATTTGAACCATTTTAGCTCAATGTCCATAGTACCTGGTAGAAGAGGTATACATCTGTATTATTATTTGCGTTCCTTTACTTTATATGATTAGCATGTGACATTGAGGAGGATCATCCTTTCTCATGTTTTATATGATGATATACTTGGAGCCATTTGCAGCATTGAGATTGGCTATTTCATGGGTGAACTGTGGGGGAAGCCACATGATTCTTGGTGGGCACTATTGACACAATATTTTATGTTCATATTTCCATCTTATGAGATGATTGTGGCAGCAAACAAGTGGATGGAAAAGCACTTGTTGTTTTATGTTTTGATGTGGGCAGTGAGTGCACTGCGCAGGTTCCATGAATGGAACTATGATCCACTTTCCAATTGTCATATGACAACTTGTTCTTATTGTTCTTGCTTCCATGTGTTGCTGCGTTTTATTTTTACATGGGGAGCCTTGTTTGGAAAGTGGGATATGAGTTGGAGATGCCCATTGGGAGTATGATTCTCCCTACTTTGCATGATGTATGTTTCAAGGGAAACAATGGGCAACCCATGATTTCCAAGCTTCACCTCTTTCCTTCATGTGGGAGGAGCTATTTAGAGAGTCTGAATTTTTTGAGGAGGCATTTCATGGTTTATATGTTTGATGGGTTGGCTTGGGTCTCTCTTGAAGACCATTATGTTTCAGCCACATATCAGCAGCAGCCCCTTATGTATCATGATGAGGGAGGAACTCTTTGGGTGGATGTGCCCTTTGGGAGAAGGAACCTCCATTGTTTTTGTAGCTCATGCTCCAAGGGGAGTATGGGAGATGATATGGTCACCATGTTCAGCCATTTGTTTTTTCATGACGTGAGCCATATGACTGTTTGGATTCCATATGATGATGAATTCCAACTCATCACATATGAGATGATTTGGGCAACCTTGATTTGCAGTGTTGGAGGAGAGGTCCTTGGGGATCTAGACTTCATCTTGCCTCTTGAAGGCAACATTATTGCAGCCTGAGTTCAGCTTGCACTCCACATTTATCATGAGTGGAGAAGAGGACAGTGTGGGGTATGCCATGAAGCTTACCATGTTCAGAATTTCAGCCCACCTATTCTACATGAGCACAAGGTGGAGGATTATTTTCTGGAGTTGCCTAGTTGGAAGGTGACTCATTTTGCATGGCTCATAGCTTGGAGATGGAGGATCCACATGAGGAAGATGTTCCTCAAACACTTCACATACTCCATGCCTTGAGAGGAGGCTTTCTGGTTCTGCCCTTGCAGTTGCTTGAGGACAAGCAACATTTGGGAGGGGAGGACTGTAATGTTCAAAAATTTTCATGCAGATAATTGGAACATTAATTTTTGATAATTTCACATAGGTGGAGAATAAATGGGTAAGGAGACCCATGAATAATGAAAATCATAATAAAATCCCTCATATTATGAGAAGGGATCATTTTTGTATTTGATTTCACACCTCCATGTGTCAAAGGGGGCTATTTTGCAAAGTGGCTAGGTCAGGTTGACCAAAGTCAATATGCGCAGGCTATGAGGTGGAAATCACATTGTGGTACAACGCAATAGAGAAGGAGGGAAGATTCCTTGAGAGGGAAAACCCTAATGAAGTGGGGCCCATGGAGAGGGAGCTCACAATTGTATAAGAGGAGGGCAAGACAACCATTTTTGCTCATGAATGGATTATTGATTTCGTTATCTTGAGAGACAAGGAGCATACTCCTGTTGTTTAGCAGAGTTGCTAGGGGAATTTCCGTTTAGGATTCCTTCCTCCTCATGAGAGGCCTCTTGAGGAATTGATCTTCAGCTTTCTCCACATCTTGGCTCAAGGCCAAAGCATTCTCTTCCATCACAGTGTTATTCTTGCAGCAAGAAGACATTGTGTTGTTGGGGTTGCAGTGGAGGCTTCCACCACATCACTTTGGGGCTTGATTTGTAGAGAAAGGAATATCAATTTAGTGGAGATATCATTGAGGAGTGCTCTTGAGCTTATTTTCAGATTTTGGCAGTAGGCCAAGCTTTCTCCCATCTCATCAGCGCAGTCCCTTCCATAGACTACGTTATTTCAGAGTTAGTCTGCAGTGGGGGTTTGCATCATCACATTGGAGGGAGAGATTTCTAGTGTCATTATCAGCCTTGCACTCCGGAAATCCTTTGGAGGGGATTGATTCAGATTGTAGAGCAGATTCTACCATCTCCTTCTATTTTTATTATGAGTTGCTGCTGCTACCCAACAACTACGGCATTTTGGTATTTTCCCATTCTATGCATATATTGTCGCCAATCCTCCTGAGGATTGTTGTATTATCATTGTATCACTGTTTTCAGGGGTTGAGAGCACACAACCCCTCATTTCTTGAGCTCTGTTGTAATATCATTATATTTCACATAGTATATGTTGCACTATCTCCATAAGACTGCGCAGTCATAGCTAGGGCAGTTTATGCAGCAGTGTATTTCATGCTTTCATGTACTTGTTCTTTGAGGTTGATCATTCCCTCTCTTGAGTGCTCTTTCCCTCAAGATATTGTACACTTATTTTGCTGCTATGAGCTAATACAATGGCTATGACTTCTTCTATCATTTTATGAGATTGAAGAAAGTTTTCTCTTCATGTAATTGTTTCCATATTGTTGTATCTCACTTTCGAGTGGGATTATTCAAGAAGCTCTATAAACAGAGTCTGAAAAGGGACAGATAGCCTCCGGATCTCACACTTTTTTGAGAAGGTGACATATCCGGTAAATTCCCCTTCAGTCAATCTCTGGAATAGATTTCCAATTGCTGACATTCCTGAAAAAGGAACATTACAGTGGTATTAGAGCATCTTTCTTGGCTCAGCCTGTGGCATTCAAGCCCAAGAAAGAAGAAATCAAGATGATGAAGAGGATGAGCTTGTTCTCATCAATTTTTAGAACAAAGAAGAACCTCTCCAAGGAGGAGAAGCAAGAGGAAGAGGAAGAACCCTGCACTTCCTATTCTCATCAAGGAGACTGAGAAATAAGAAGGAAAAAGACTCCATCTTTTGGAGAAGAAAATAAAAGGGCGGAATCAAGGACCAGCTCTACATTTTTCCATGAGGACTGTGAGCATGCAGCTACACACCAAGGGGTTACATCACAGTCACATGCCCAGCTTTTCCATGAGAAGAAAAGAAGAAGAAGGCATACCGGATAAGGGAACTCTTAGTGGTTTCTTGCATGAGTATGAATCTCAAACTCATAATTTTAGAGATCACATTTCTTTCCCAGATTTTTGCAAGATCATGGTGAGGAGGATCAAGCAGAATGATGAGGATATATTTCTTCTATCTGTCTTTGATGGTCCTCCTACTTGTTTAGCCAAGGCTTGGATTAAATAGCTAGACACCTTTTTGCAGCATCATCAAATTCCTGAAGATGAAGCCATCATAGTAGCAGTGCTGCACTTGGGAGGTAAAGTCTATGCATGGTGGTTATTTGGTTCCTTTGCTTTGAAAAATGAAAATACTTCTTTCTATGCAATTTTCATTAGGGCTTTGATGGAAAAATTTGGTGGGGAGAAATCTGAAACACATGTGGAGGAAACAAACATTGCTCGAAAAACAAAACCCTTGCATGTGATGGAAGAATTCATGGGTTCAAGATCACTTCAGAAACCCTTAGAGGAAATTGATATCTTGCATGGTGCTCTATTAGAGGCAAGACCTTCATCTTTCATTTTGGCAGAAGGAGTCATGGAGGTCTCTCTTTCAAGAGAGGATCTCATTTTGGAGGAGTTGCACACATATGTTGATGAGGAGAAGGGAAACAGTGCTGTCAACCATAGAGCTGATCTAGTACCTCATGCAGAGGAAGGAGGAGCACATGCTCCAATAAGAGGGATTCTTGTGTATTTTCAGGCAGGTCCCCAAGATCTCATACATGGAGGTCCAAGCACAATCAGTGAGCAGCATGATTGTGCCATTTTGCAGCTAGAAGAAGGAGGAGGAGAGAAAGATCAGCATCATGTGATGAGGAGCACACACCCTTATCAATTATAGAAGGTTAAGGCAAAAAGGAGAAAGGTTGTACTGCGCAGGGAGAGCAAGGGCAAGGTTTCCCAACCATATGTACAGTCCACTCTTGTCATTGATGTCTCACTACATAGGGACATCCCACCAGGGAAACCACCAGATCTATCATTGATGAGAGGCATCATGTTTTGGGATTCACCGCTCTTGGATTTTGGAGAGGTGAAGAGTTTGGAGGAGAAATTTGGCATGAGGGATGTCAAAGTAGCAGGCAGTAGCATGAGTGGAGCTTCACATGCCATATCACCAGTGATGTCATTGAGGAGGATTGATCCATATTGGAGGTCTCGGCTTTTGGTAGAGTACTCCAAGGATCTTGGTGAATGCATGATTTTTTAAGACCCAGATGGAGATGAAAGATACATGGTGGATAATGTGGTCATCTATTCCTATGGCAGGATCTTCTTTACTAAATCTTCTAGTCTCAAGGAGGAGCTACTAAATGCAGCACATAAGGACTTCTTTTCCATGCATCTTGATGCATATCTTTCCTTGGCAGAGGAGCTCATTTGGGAGGGCATCTAGCAGGATATATATCAGCATATGGAGACATGCATAGCCCGGATGATGATGACGAGGATGTCACAGCCACCTTCCTACTCATTGGGAGTAAGGGAGCACTTTCAGTTGAACCATTTCAGCTCAATGTCCATAGTACCCGGTAGAGGACGTATACAACTGTATTATTATTTGCCTTCCTTTACTTTATATGATAAGCATGTGGTATTGAGGAGGATCATCCTTTCTCATGTTTTATATGATGATATACTTGGAGCCATTTGTAGCATTGAGATTGGCTATTTCATGGGTGGACTATGGGGGAAGCCACATGATTCTTGGTGGGCACTATTGACACCATTTTTTATGTTAATATTTCCATCTTATGAGATGATTGTGGAAGAAAACAAGTGGATGGAAAAGAACTTGTTGTTTTCTATTTTGATGCAAGCAGTGAGTGCACTGCACAGGTTCCATGAGTGGAACTATGATCCACTTTTTGGTTTTCATATGAGAACTTGTTCCTATTTGTTCTTGCTTCCATGTGTTGCTGCATTTTATTTTTACATGGGGAGCTTTGTTTGGAAAGTGGGATATGAGTTGGAGATGCCCATTGGGAGTATGATTCTCCCTACTTTGCATGATGTATGTTTCAGTGGAAACAATGTGCAACCCATGATTGCCAAGCTTCACCTCTTTCCTTCATGTAGGAGGAGTTATTTAGAGAGTCTGAATTTTTGGAGGAGGAATTTCATGGTTTATATGTTTGATGGGGTGGCTTGGGTCTCTCTTGAAGACCATTATGTTTCAGCCATATATCAGCAGGAGCCCCATATGTATCATGATGAGGGAGGAACTCATTGGTTGGATGTGCCCTTTGGGAGAAGGAACTTCCATTTTTTTTATAGCTCATGCTCCAAGGCGAGTATGGGAGATGATATAATCACCATGTTAAACCATTTGTTTTTCCATGAGGTGAACCATATGACTGTTTGGATTCCATATGATGATGAATTCCAACTCATCACATATGAGATGGTTTGGGCCAACTTTATTTGCAGCATTGGAGGAGAGGTCCTTGGGGATCTAGAAATCATCTTGCCTCTTGAAGGCAACATTATTGCAGCCCGAGTTCAGCTTGCACTCCACATTTATCATGAGTGGAGAAGAGGAGAGCATGGGGTAGGCCATGAATCTTACCATGTTCAGAATTTCAGCCCACCTATTCTACATGAGCACAAGGTGGAGGATTATTTTCTGGAGTTTCCTAGTTGGAAGGTGACTCATTTTGCAATGCTCATAGCTTAGAGATGGAGGATCCACATGAGGAAGATGTTCCTCAAACACTTCACAGAATCCATGCCTTGAGAGGAGGCTTTCTAGTTTTTTCCGTGCAGTTGCTTGAGCACAAGCAACATCTGGGAGGGGAGGACTGTAATGTTCAAAAATTTTCATGCAGATAATTGTAACATTAATTTTTGCTAATTTCAAATAGGTGGAGAATAAATGGGTAAGGAGACCCATGAATAATGAAAAGCACAATAAAATCCCTCATATTATGAGAAGGGATCATTTTTGTATTTGATTTCACACCTCCATGTGTCAAAGGAGGCTATTTTGCAAAGTGGTTAGGTCAAGTTGACCAAAGTCAAAATGCGCAGGCTAGAGGTGGAAAGCACATTGTGGTACAACAAAATAGAGAAGGAGAGAATATTCCTTGAGAGGGAAAACCCTAATGAAGTGGGGCCCATGAAGAGGGAGCTCACAATTGTATAAGAGGAGGGCAAGACAACCATTTTTGCTCATGAATAGATTATTGATTTCATTGTCTTGAGAGACAAGGAGCATACTCCTACTGTTTAGCAGAGTTGCTGGGGGAATTCCCATTTAGGATTCCTTCCTCCTCATGAGAGGCCTCTTGAGGAATTGATATTTAGATTTCTCCACATCTTGGCTCAAGGCCAAAACATTCTCTTCCATCACAATGTTATTCTTGTAGCAAGAAGAAATTGTGTTGGTGGGGTTGCAGTGGAGGCTTCCACCACATCACTCCGGGGCTTAATTTGCAGAGAAAGGAGTCTCCATTTAGTGGAGATATCATTGAGGAGTTCTCTTGAGCTTATTTTCAGATTTTGGCAGCAGGCCAAGCTTTCTCCCATCTCATCAGTGCAGTCCCTTCCATAGACTGCGTTATTTCAGAGTTAGTTTGCAGTGGGTGTTTGCACCATAACAATGGAGTGAGATATTTCTAGTGTCGGGATCAACCTTGCACTCTGGAAATCCTTTGGAGGAGATTGATTCATATTGTAGAGCAGATTCTACCATCTCCTTCTATTTTGATTATGAGTTGCTGCTACTACCCAGCAACTCCAGCATTTTGGTATTTTCCCATTCTATGCATATAGTGTAGCCAATCCTCCTGACAATTTTTGTATTATCATTGTATCATTGTTTTCAGGGGTTGAGAGCACACTCCCCATCATTTCTTGAGCTCTATTGTAATATCATTATATTTCACATATTATATGTTGCAGTGTCTCCATAAGACTGCACAGTCATAGCTAGGGCAGTTTATGTAGCAGTGTATTTCATGCTTTCATGTACTTGTTCTTTGAGGTTGATCATTCCCTCTCTTGAGTGCTCTTTCCCTCAAGATATTGTACACTTATTTTTCTGCTATGAGCTAATACAATGGCTATGAGTTCTTCTATCATTTTCTGAGATTGAAGCAAGTTTCTCTTCATGTAATTGTTTTCATATTGTTGTAGCTCACTTTTGAGTGGGATTCTTCAAGAAGATCTATAGAAAGAGTCTGAAAAGGGATAGATAGCCTCCGGATCTCACACTTCCTTGAGAAGGTTACATATCCGGTAAATTCCCCTTCAGTCAATCTCTGGAATAGATTTTTGATTGCTGACATTCCTAAAAAAGGAACATTACAGTAAACAGGTCTAAGGTGCTTCTAGGAGACATTTCTTAGCCTAAATTTTTTACTCTAATGTAGTAAGAAATGGTGAAACACAATGGAAAATAGGAAATCTATTGTAATATCATTATATTTCACATATTATATGTTGCAGTGTCTCCATAAGACTGCGCTGTCTCCATCAACAAACAGTCAAAACATCCACAGAATTCCAAAACATCAATTTTATTTCAACTTCGTAGAACTATGTATTACTTCAAAGAGTCATCAAATGCCAACAATAAAATGAGTTCGAATGCAATATTTATGCTGCAAAATGAGTGAGGTGGAACTTTGGATCTAGGGTTTAGAGGTTGATATCACGTGAGTAAAGGGTATTTTGTTTTGAAACCACGCAAGGCATAAGGTAGAAATAGGTGCAACTACTCTATTTTATTAACTCTATCTTAACTTCTGAGAGGTAGATAGGAGAAAAGATTGACTTTTAAGGCTTTATCCTATCTTTACAATAATTTTTCTGATAGTTTAAAATATCTTCTTTTGTGTAATAACTGTTTGTTTGTCTTTGTAGATAGAAACAAGCCATAGGTGGCAGTTGGATATTTTGGATGAATAACTACCTCTGTTGGTTTATTCGAGGCTGAATTTTGTCTAATTTTCTCTGATTTTAGCCAATAAACTGTGTTTTCAGGCCTTTAGTCTTGATCTGTCTTTTAATTAATTTTCTTCATTGTCTTTCTCTATTTCTATTAAAACAGATTTGTTTATTCCTTAATCTTTGTCCTTCGACCTTTTATATTTAGTGATTGAACTTAAAAGGGGATAATATTTGTTTTGACAAACTTAATATGTGATTAAGCCCTTTATTCTTCTGTCTTCATCATCTTCTTTACTAATCTTATGTTTTTGTTTTGCTGTGTGTAGGGGTTTCCTTTTGGTGCGCTGGAGGGTTCCTGTGATCGAATTGATGACCATGAATCATCAATTAAACTCTTTGGAATCAAATACCCTATCCCTTTTTGTTTCAGGCCCTCGAATTGTCATCCTAAGGCCTCAATCACTATCTTGACTGTGGGATGGCCCTTTAGGCTTGGGGCGCCATTAAACTTGCAAGAAAACAAAAACACTAATAAATCCTGCATTTTGTGGCTAAAACTGCTTTGCAGAAGCTTTGAAGAATGCGATGGAGCGTTGCATAGGGAGGAAAAATGCACTGAGGAGGGTCCTATGGGCCAAACAAGAATAAAGGGCAGAATTTTGAATATTTGGCACGAATTAGAGGTTGGGCGATTTTGTGGGAAAACCGGCAGTTTTTCGCGTGCGATCTGGGTGGTAAGCGGTAATGGGTCGATCAAATGTGATACAACCCAGTGGATGACACGTGTCCCCCACAAAACCATTTATTTCGCGTTGAAATGGAGCATTAAAACGTTTCAGCAAAATCAGCGCGAAATTGATAGTGGGTCGTCGGATCTAGGGGAGCCAAATTGATGGTTGGGGATGCATGCGATGGTAAAGGTGCTCGGCCGGAGGAATGGTGGGGTCGGTGGTGACATGGATAACTTGCCATGTAGCGAAAAGTTTGGGGAGTGGAAAGGAAAGGCGGAGTTGGATGATGGTCGTTGGATATCAAAGATCCATGGTGGAGATTACTCCATGGAGTAGTCAGGTGGGGGGAATGGCTGATGGGTCGAGAGTATTATGACCATTAGATCATAGCTTGAGGCTCTATATCCATGGTGGAGATGAATCTATAAAAACAACAGAGCGGGATAAGAAGAAAAGAGAAGAGGCGGAGGATCGATCCTGTAGGGACAGATAAGACTGGGGGTTGGGAGATAAAAGGGGCGATGAGATGGTGGGTGGTCGTGGGCTGTTATATCTGGAGGATCTACAATCCATATTATATCAGCAAAGATGGAAAATAAAGGAATTTAGGAAGTGGGAATGGGAAGTTGCGAAGTGCGATGGCCGATGGGGAGAAGCGAAGTGCGATGGTCGTCTGATCCGGGAGAGATCAATGGTTAGGAATCCATCGACGGAGAAACATCGGCGAAGAACCATCAGCGGAGAACCCTTGGTGGAGAACCATCGATGGAGAACCATCAACGAAGAACCATCGGCGGAGGTTTGGGACAGTGGGAACGGGAAACGCCGAAGTGTGATGGTCGATGAGGGATAAAGACCTTTAGATGACGGTTTCAGGCCTAGGTTATATGCATGAAGGGGCAGAGATATTTAAGCTGAAAGGCACTTAAAGCCTTATTTTTGAAAAGGAGCGCCTTTAAACCAAAAAATGAAGGTTTTAAGGCCATTTTGATGTTTTCGATAAAGCTAAAAAGGCCTAATTTAAACCAAATGAAGGAGAATAAATGGTTAAAAGGGGATTTTGAAGGAAATAAAGGGTAAAATGAGGAAAATGGGTCACATGAAGGGAATATTTTGAAATGGAGAAATGGTGGGAATTATGGCTTTAAAGGCAGTTTTCTTTTTGAATCAGCAAGGCTTCTTTGAAGGATTTCTTGTGGAAACAGCAGTGAACATGATTTGTAAGATAAAAGACACCAAGAAGGCTTCAAGAACTAGCAGTTTTCCATTAATATTGCTTCTTGAAGGCTTAAGAACATATTTAGCCATCATTTTCTATGAAAAAACTTACTGATGGCTAACAGGGAGCCTTTGTTATAAATAGCGGGAGGTGACTGATAAAATATGAGATGGGAAAATTCGAAGGGCAGAAGTGACGTGGCATATGGAGGTGGGACCACACGCACATCACAAATCATAAGATTTATGTGTTTGCAATGAAAGTTAAATGTTATGTTTTGCGAAGTCCAAAGTGCGGGGGCAGGGAAGGTAACGTGGCACGTATGGAGGTGGGATCGTGCCCGCAGATTGCATATCGCAAATTTTATATGGGAGAAAGCAAAGGTTAAATGGTAAAAAGGGCGATGTGTGAAGTGAGATGGTAGGACGGAGGTGGGGCCACCTGCAGATCACATGTCACAAGGTTTAGCGGGGAGAAGCAGGGGTTAAATGTTATGTTCTGTGAAGTGCGAAGTGCAGGGAGGTAGATGTTAAAAGTTGAAGTGAGTGATATGCGATGGGTGGGAGTGACATGGTAGATGAAGGTGGGACTTTCCGCATATCACAAATCGCAAGATTTATTCGTGAGTGGCAGAGGGTAAACGGTAATATTTGCGAAGTGCAATATGCGATGGAACCTATGTCTCTTCTCCAGAATCTCCGATCCATTAACTCTCATGCATACTTATTTGCGATATCCATTATTGACCGTTTATCTCTAACTTAGATCTCGTGATATAATCTTGTCCACCCATCTGACTTGCATTCTTGTGCTATGATCTTCCTCATCCATCTCTCCGCTTCAATTCGGTGCTTTGATCCTGACCGTCTATTTTCCCCTTTGCGCCTCCTCCAAAACCCTTAAGTTATTTTAAAGAAAATACACCATTTCTTTGCTTTCTCTGATTTGAAAGTAAAGGGTGTGGGCTCCAACTATCACCATGTAATGTCCTTTATTGAAACCTGAAACCACTTGTGGGGGCACTTAAGCGGTTTTTTGGAATTTGAAGAGAGTGTTCCCATAGTTAATGTCAACCATTAATTTATAGATGAGCGGATTTAACGAGACTTCTTGCGGGGGCACTCGGTATAAATCTTGTGCAATTTGTGCTCTAGGGTTGCTATTGGATCTGGGCACAATGAATATGAGCCTTTGATTATACTCAAACTTGGAATAATGATAATATTGCTTAATTTTAACTTCAAGACATCTTAGCACTAAATGGTATTATGTAGCGCCAGTCTCTCCTGAGCTTGCGAATAAGCCCAAATCGACCCAGACTTGTGTGCAATGTTCTGAACGTGTCCATTGGTCCAGTTCTTGAACTTTTATTTTTACTGCGGGTCGTCCTTTTGACCCGTGCTTGAATAGCTTGGCCTTCCCCTTAAACATTCACGCCTCTTCCTTGTGATTTCCTTATAGGGACCACTTCTCCATGTTATGTGCAGTCATAGGACAACAAAAATAATGTCCGAGATCAATGTCTTGGTACAATTGGTACCCCCTCATCTGAATCATTTCATCCATTATTCCCTGATTCATTTCTTGAGTCTTCCACACGAGTGATTTCTACAAATAATTCAGAACTTTCTTCTGCTGGTGTTGGTGGCAGTGATGAACACGAGGGTGATGTTTCACAATTGCACTACGAGAATGAAGAATCTCTTTTTCCTGATCTCTTCCATCTGCAGTCTTTAATTGGTCAATAAATATACCTTATGTCTCAGAAATCTCGGGATGTTTCTCTCACTGTTTCATCCTCATTTTTAATCCAAGAAGAGCCTAATGTACCAGATACCCCACTTGATCAAATAGGTTTCTTCAATGCTTGTAATTTCTCTGAAAATGTATTCAATCACAACTCTGGTGATTGTCACTCATATGTATTTATTGATCCTATGAAGCCACCAAAATTCGATGATTCACCTTTCGAAGATTCAGGGACTCATCAGGAGTTGAGGCATTTCCGCTTGCGTTGATGGTTATGCCAGGTTCTCATGAACTGATGAGACCCCTGAACCAAGTCAAATAATAGTTTCCACACACCACAGTCCTCCCGACATAATCTCATTGAATGCCAGGTCATCTTGGAAATCCCCTGATTCAAGTGATGTTTCCATAAGCACATCTTTCAATCCCCTATCAACTGATATTCATCAACCTCTATACCCTAATTTATTTGTTAAAGGGAGGACACCATCAATTGTCTCAAATCCGTTTTTGTGTTGCCCAGCCAGTATAGATTGTCCTCGAGTACAATCAGATGATGTTTTACAATCCCATCACTTAATCTCTCTGTTGCCTGAGACGCTTCTAGTGAATTCATCTCATCCTTGGGAATCTAAATAATCTGATATGTTGAATTTTTAGTCTATCAGTGTGAAAACATATAACCAAATTAATAATATCATCACTAATAGTTATCCAGTTGCCACAAATAATTATTCGCCATTTACTCTCACAAAACCTCCGAATTTCGATAGCTCTCTGTTAGAAGGTTCAAACTTTTTCTAGGGTAGTGAGGCACTGCAGCTCTTGCAGATGGTTACGTCAAGTCCTCACATCCTCGAAAAAACCCATGGACAACTTCAAACTAGGGTTTCCTAAATTAGTGTTTCTGCATTTGAATTCTCTAGCATATCAATTTCACCTGGAAAACACATATTTTCTCCATGTCATCAAATTGATCATCCCCACTGTTATGATAAGTTTTTAGCTCTTCTTGAAGGATGTTATCCGAAAAATTTCTCTACAAGCAGACAACATCTTACTTGACTTGCACCATATTTAGGGTTAAACACAAATGAATATGTGTCATGGCTAGATGATTATAGGTTTCAAGTACATCTTCCTTTCTATCAGCATGGGGTTGCAGTTCAACTTGAAAAAACTTTTATAACACGTTCTCCAATAAGAGGCCATGACCTTCTTGTTTTTATACATCTTTTATAGGTAAGCTTTATTGTTGGTGCACAATTTTGTATGTTGTTCCTGATTGCGTCCATCCTTGTTCTTACAGGTCAGGAATTGATGTGATGGTTTCATTGGAAATATGATTTCACATGACCTGACCACCTGTTGTGACCAGCAACAACCCCCCTTTTTATTTTAGTATTAGTAATAACACTAAATAAAATGGGGACCCTTAGTTTAAAAAAATCCAAAAAAATCAATTAGGATTTGTTTTCCTTTTCAAATAAAACTTTATATCATAAACTTAGAAAAATCCCTTAGAAAAACCTTTAGAAACATTTAATTTTATGATAAATTACAATAAATTTTTCTTTAAACTAGATAGCGCATCCATCGCAAAATGGTAGATATCTTTTGTAAAACTGAAATTGCGATTTTGCGATATTGCGATAACGCGACCCCAAAAAGCCTATACAATAACATATTGGTCGCAGATCGCATAGCGCAGAAAAAAGGAAATGTTAAACGAATACTTTTGCGCTATTTACAATTTTGCGCTTTTGCGCTATTTGCGATTTGCGCTTTTGCGCTATTTGCAATTTGCGATGGTTACGTTTTGCGATTTGCGCTTTTGTGATATTGTGATATTGCGCAGATCGCAGATCGCAATGTCGCAGATTCATAAAAGCGCGTTGTTCAAAGAAAATCCTCCCATAAATCAATATATGTTTTGTGCTTTAATGAGTGGATTAAATGAATGGATTTTCAATTAATGGTAAATGAGATTTTGTTTTGATCGAAAGTTGTTTCACGTTAAAATAATATATTTCATCCGCCTTTGCATTTAAAACAATCTCATCACCTTTCTCATGCCATTACTCTCATTTAACTCATAAAATGCAGGCACGAAGGAGCAAACGTCTATACAAAGCGTTCATAGAACATTATGGGTAAGAAAGAGAAGAGTTCAAATTCTGAAAACAGAGAAATGGCTTCACTGTATGCAGACACTGCTTGCAATAAGGATGCCGGTATAACCACCTGGGAAGGAATGTATAATTTGCTTGAAGAAGAAAATCTTGTGGTGATGAAAGTTGCGGCTACAGCAAGTTCTAGTAATTCATCTGAGGCAACCCTCAAAGAACTGGCTTGCTCATTTCTACATAGG
The DNA here is from genome assembly GCA_034641835.2 of Pinus albicaulis. NCBI lineage: Eukaryota > Viridiplantae > Streptophyta > Pinopsida > Pinales > Pinaceae > Pinus > Pinus albicaulis. The sequence continues at coordinate 323,621,397 of CM076576.1, read as the reverse complement.
ATAGCAGCAAGGCCAAGGATTCTTCCATATACATACATGGTGAAATGGGTGGTGGACAGCACCGATATTTCAGACAGGCAATTTAGAACTCCAACTCAAGAGCTAATCGGGTCATTCACTACGGAAGATTTAAGGCTGATGTATCAGTTGCCGGAACCTCAGGCAACTTATAATAAGAAATTTATGGAATATTTTTCCAGAGAACATGAAAATTTGTCGGAATGCACATAGGAGTGGACCAAAAGAGATGAGTCGTTGAAGAAAAACAAACACGGTATGTACAGTACTGGTTCACTTACCTCTCCTTATTGTTTCACTATTGCCATGTTATGTAGGCTTTTTGGAAAGCTTGACATAAATATGATCTTGCCTGAATGGCTCCCTTTGTTGAATGCTGCCGTTAATTCTACAATTGTAGACTGGGCCAAAATCTTATCTGATAATTTGACCACTGCTATTTTCCATTATCGGTCTAAACGAAATGTTTCTCAGTGGATTTATCCGCCTTTTTATTTATCTGCTTATGTCATGGACGCTATCTGTTTTGTATCTAAATTCCCTGTGATGGGTTGGCAATGGACAATCCACGATCCTTTTCCTATACATGTGTATCATAAGGAACTATGGGAATCTAAGTTTGTCCCCCATTTTTACAAAATTTTCCATGGTATAATGCTGCCATTGTACAGAACATTGCATAATAAGGATCCCCCAAGGTTATCCCCAGAAACAAAGGTCGACATTCTCCCCGTCGCGAGATGGTTTGGAGAAGAGTTGTTCACTTATGTTAGGGTTTTTGGAAGTTCTGCTTCCCCCCATGTTTTACCCCTATATATTCCGGATAAGCTTGTAGCTCGGGAGATTGCTTATCAGACCTGTGGCCAAGGGGGTTTAACAAAGGAATTAAAAGAGAAGAAGAAAGGAATTTGGCCACAATTTCCCATAAACTGTGGAACATTTTCACTGTTTGATGTTGGTCATGCATTCAAAGAGGTAAGTAACATTACATGCTTACAATTGTTCAAATTTTTGAGAAGGTTATTTGACCCAAATAATATTGTTAAGAATTTTACCAATGCAATCAGAGTAAGGGAATTTTCTGGGGAACAGGATCTTTTTGATGATATGTTCCAAACAAAAGGTTCATTTAAAGAAGTTTTGAATTCAGCTCAAATGCAGTTATCTCCAGAGGAATTCCAGGAATTTAAACTTTACAGAGAGAGAAGACTAACTACTATTCCTTTGGAAAATCTACACTTGGAACCCGCAAGGGAACAAACTCCTAGCGTTAGTCTTAACGACAGTTCGAGTACAGATAAATCTAAGTCAAAATCTGAAAAAGAGACTTCTGAACGTTCTAATAAGTCTAATGAAGAGGAAGATAAAATTGAAGAATCAGTGAAAGATTCTGCTCAATCGAAAGAGCTTCCTCAACAACAAATTTTGACTTCTCAGCAGATAAATCCTCCTCCTACCAATGTACAGCAACAGTCAGTCACCATTGAATTAGACAAAGAATGGGAAAGCTTTAATCAATTGATTAATGTAGAAGGACAGAATGTACAGACCCCTGTCCAGACAACCAAAGTTTTGAGCACAGGAATAAGTAACACAGTCACAGTGACTGAGCACATACCTATCACACCCTCCTCTGAAATTGTACTTAATGTAGAGGACATTCCTCCTCTAGATGTATTCTACAGCCCAAAATAGAAAGCAATCGTGAAGAAACAAAGAAAAAAGAGAAATTTAGAAGGTGCAATTGCTACTGAAGTAGAACAACTAGATGTCTTGTGGAAGGATCCTACCACAGAGCCTACTGACAATCTTGTTAAGTTATCTCAAATTTCAGGGGCTTATGCTTCTGCCACTATTGACAAAGCATTTGAGATACAACTCTTATTAAATGAAAAAGAAGAACAGATAAAAGTTCTGCAACAGCAATTGCAACAGGTACAGGCCAATAATGAAGCACAGATGAAACTTGAAAAGTTACAACAACAACTTCAAGAAATGAAAATTGGACATCAAAAAAGTTTGGCTGATAAAGAGAAACAAATACAGATTATCCAAGATCAGCACAAAGATGATCCTAAGCTTCCAGAGTTTATTTCAGAAACTATCTCTTTAAACAATCAACTACTGCAACAAGAAGAAGTATTATGCCAAAAAATCTTGCAATGGAATTCTTTTTGCCAAGAGAGTGATAAAATCACAAATCATGTCATAGATTTACGAAATGATTATGATTTAATTAATGAAAAGATCAATGATTATTTGGTATGGCAGAAAACAGAAGAAGGAAGAAAAGTTGGTGCACCAATTATTAATGAAAACCATAAAGAAATACTTTTCAATAACTGGGATGCACAAATCAGAAGGGCAGAGAAGGCAGCAGAGGAGGCGGCTACAGCGGAAAACACTCTTACTGATTGTGTAAATGATAATTTACACAAAGCTAATTTGATTTCAGAAACTGTTCCAGGATATCTCCCACAGGCACATCAACTGCAAACGGAATGGAGGCAAAAAGCAGAAGAAAGAGCAAAATCAATCCAGGGGCTGACAAGATTAAATTGGGACTCATACTAGACATACTTAGTGAAGCCACACAGTCAGCACAGTGCGCTTAATTGTATCATCAATTCTACAGAGAAGATTGCGCCTACACTTGCCGACTCTGTCTTTTCAGGACAGTTGAATTCTGAAGTCGGTCAACCACATCTTCTCAAAACTATGCTAGATGCCTACAAGTTTAAAGATCAAGTTCATAAATAGTTAGTTAATAGTCTTTATTTTTAGATTTAGTTTTAATTTTACTGTATTTTAGCCTAGGAAAAGGACGGTCATTAAACCGAATCCTTAATTTTTTGTAATAGACTATTTTTAGATTTAGCTAAGTAGTATTTAAACCCTTCTCATGCATTTAGAGAAGGGTCCTGGATCTTAATATTTTTGACTTGGAGATTACATTTCTGTACTCCATTGACTTATATATTTTTTAAAAGGATCACATCTGGTGATTTTATGCGGAATTATCTTTGAAGTGTTGCATTTCTGTACCTTGGAATTTGATTTTGCATCAGAATTACTGGATTAGAGTATCAGATTTCATTTGAAAGCTTTCAAGATGAATAAGGTATTTCTATCTGTTCACTGTTGATTTCTTTTGTCTTATGATATTCGCTTTAAAATTTGCTATCATTTACAGATATTTGTTTTCATAACGTTTCTTTATATATATCATTTTTGAGTATAATTGAAATGTTATCTTTCATAAGTATATGTAGATGATATATTATGATGAATACAATATGCTAATACAACTCTGTTTAATTTCTTAAACAGAGTTATCTTTATTTGTTTCTGCACATTTCGATTTAAATGATAATACATTTTTATGGTTATTGTTAAATTGGAATAATTTGAAGTTGTATTCACATATGATTACCCGGGTTAGTGTTAGAATTTCTTTATCAGTATTTAGTTTAAATTAGATAGTTTTATTTCATTCAATTTAGTTCCATTTCCACTCATCCAAATCAACCCGTCACCAACCCATTAGTTATAAGGAAACTGGTCCTTTAAATCCAGTCGGAGCCACCATACCAAACGGAAAAGGCGCTGTCCTAAGGTCCCGACCGGGTGGTTTTCCCCAATGTCTGAAGCAGAGATTTTCTAGGCTTCAACACCACCTTTATGGTTAAATTTGGGTTTAAGTTTTAGGCTCAATAGGGTTTGTTAATCAAAGTTTACTTGTTCATGTTATTAATTAGGGTTTACTTGTTAGGATTTTTTTTATGGTTAAATTATGCCCCCATATTGTCTTCACTGTAGGTAGTTTAGTTTTATGAATTATGGTTTTTGTGCTAATTTTAATTTTCTCATTTTTGCATGGCATTCATGAAATCACTACACATGCATTGCATTTTCCTTTATCTGCAATTAGCTAATTTATTTGACGCATAACATTGCATTGCATCATA